>QMIH01000641.1:183184-203026 GCA_003987875.1 Clarias batrachus | reverse complement strand
TATAGTTGTTTCCCCTCTACTACTGTACTGAACATACAACACATTACTACAGTATATCCCACTAAAAACAATCACAGATTATAAACAGAGTATGAATGCCATGATGCCTAATTTCCATTTCCAGAGACACAGAGGTTTAATACTGTAACAAGTCTTGATCTTGTTAATAATATATTCAGTGTTTGAGCTGTAAAGTAAAACATGGTTTCTTTACATGTCTGTGTTGCTTTTTGTAGATGCACAAACCCAGGAGTATTGATTCCTCTAGAGTGTTATAGACTGAACACTTCTCCCTCCTAAACCACAGTGATTGTTTATTTGCCAGCCGCCCACTAACGCGCCTACTCATCAAACCATAATAATAAATCGGCAAGAATGTTTTCTATGGTTTTCCATTTGACTCTTTTTGTATGTAATGCGATCAGCACATGTTAATCATTTAAATGAGCAAATTATTAAAAAAAGATGCATAAAAGTTTGATTTTGGTTGTTTCAATCCAACAAGACTGGCTTTTTATTTAAAATAAAAAACATGTATTTTTGGTGAAAAAATATGAATTAATTGACAAATATTTAAAAATGTAGGTTCTCCACAAATATCTTTTAATTTTTATTATTTTTTTATTATTCAGTCAGTTTCCTTATTGCCCACCCTATCTTCCCTACCTTGCATTTCAATTAGACTTTTCTTGCATTTTTCCCCATCAGTGTTTGTTATAATTGCCTACAGCTTTTCCCGACAGAAAGATGCAGGTTTGCTGCCAAGTTGGAAGAGTTTGAGGGGGAAAGTAGTGACAAAGTCAGTGCAGTGAATTAAAATGGACGCTTTGTCTCATTTAACTGCCGACAGATAAGGACTTTTTTATTTTCTTCAATAACACTTCAGCATAACAAAGTGTTATATATTTATATAGTTTTAATTATTTGTGATGTTAGAGCTTATACTTGGACTCTCTTGCTTCCATCTCCTCTGCCAAGCTTCAGCCCATCAGATATTTACTGCACACACTCTCCAACTTCATCAGCCCTGAATGTTTTTTCTGTAATGTAGAATATAAATGGCAATAGCGGCCGTGTTGGTGCTGGCATCGAGAAACACAATGTTGTGCTCCTAGACATTAAAATCTGTCGTTTGTATCACAGTTTGTCTTCTAATTAAAATCCTGGCGATATTCAATATAATCAGTGCAATGGCTTCAAACTACAGATTTGTGTAGCTGCTATGTCTGTGTAAATTAACCCTTTCTAGCTAACTCAAAAAATAACAATCAGGGAAGCTGTAGTGAACATCTTCTTCCTTTAGGTCACAGGAATCCAACCTCTGTTCCCCTCCCACCCAGGTAGCACAGACAGTTTGCCTTTTTTCCTGGAGAAGCCTCACTGGGACTGCATGCTCTGGGCTCCTGGTTAGATTTTCTTTGGGGTTATTTTCTTAAAAGCTAAAACATAAACCCTGTCACAACTGAGATCAGACCAAAATCATGCTGCAGTAGAGATCTGGAGGTGAGAATGATTAAAGCTCCGCTGTATCACATCTAACTGTTGCTGTGAGACACGACTGTGTGTGACATGTCGTCTGTGTGAGTTTAAACGGCGTGACAGAGAGACAACACTAAGCTCTGCTTTTACATTATTTCATTAGCAATGAATAAAGATAAGAAAAGCCTGACAAATAAAAAATAATATATATATATGTCTGGAGAATAATCTGGCTTTCTTACACAAAGCTTGCTTGACTTTCTCTCCAAGGAAAGTAAATTAATCATTAATTCTGCCACAGACTAAAAGGTTATTTGCTGATATTATGCCGATGCATTTATAAAACTCATTTGCATGCATGACGACTGGTTCGAATTCTCAAGCAACATCGATTTTCTGCAAATGTCCTCGTATTAAACAGTTCACATTACACCATAGAACTCATGGACTCTCAATTCTGTTATCTGGCTGTAATAAATGTTTAGATTTTATTTAATTGTAAAAAAAAATAGAGAGAAACTACTTATTATGTTTAAAGCATTTAAAGCCATACAAATAATGTGTAGGCAGGAATGCAGTTCATTTGTCAGAGTATAATTGTTGAGGCATGGGGCATTTTCCCCAAGAGCACAGACACAATGAACAGCACGAGTTATATGGAGTTTGGTGGGTTTCCTCTGGGTACTCCAGTTTCCTCCCACAGGCAGACATGCAGATTTCACTAATGGGTGATGGTTGATTGGTGTTTCCAAATTTCCTCTGTAGTGTGTGAATGTGTGTGTGTGTGTGTGTGTGTGTATGTATGTGTGTGTGTGCCCTGCAATAGATTGACAGCCCACCCAGGGTGTATCCCGCCTCATGTCTTCTGACATAGGCTCCAGGCCCCCCATGACCCTGTAAACAGGAATAAAAAACATGTAATTATCAAAGTGCTAAATTCCCTGAACTTTACAAACCTTTTTGATCATCACTGATCAAAAACGTACACCAATTTTACCAAATCAAGGATGAGTCAATCAGATTTGAAAATTTAAAGGAATATATAGTCAGCTGCAATCAGGCTTTATGTCTTCATATGGTCATATACATATCCCACATCCCATAACCGTGGACCCTGAACACACCCATCATGTGCTAACCTGCTGTCTCTTACCCGAGCTCACTTCCTGTATTTGTCATTTCAAATTAAAGCATTCAGCAGATGGTGTTTTTTTTTTTTTTTCTTCATCTGTTGAACACTAAAGCGTTTAGACTTCCTCAGTCACTGAATTGTGCAGGAAGACTGTAAGAAACACTTCTTCCATCTCACACTCCTTTAATCTCACTTGAAGTATTTTTTCTGGTCATTTTGCAATGCTTACGAATTAAATAAAAAAAGCTTGCTGGCTTTGCTGTGTCACTAGTTAATGGTGTTAAATATCAAGTGAAAATAATGAGTTATTGAAGAGAGATAAAGAGATCGAATAGAATGCCTTTAATTGTCACTATGCACATATACAATTTGCACCATATACATGTACAATGAGATTGAGAGCATCTGACTACTCAGTGCAACAATTACAGCAACAATAAACAATACACACAGACATTCAGACATTAAACCATTAAATAAGGGTGGTAGGGGCATTAGGATATTAGAGAGACAGTTCTGTATTAGAACAGATATATTGCAGAGCAATAATTGCACAGCAATTATAATGGATTGCACATTTAGAATATTGTACATTTAGTATGATTAAACAATTGTACAAATGGAGTGTACATAAAGGGGATCCAGGCACGTGTCGCTCCTTTGTCTCCTAGCGCTCGTTAATCTTCGAGCTGCATACCTCCTCCCTCACCACAGAACATTCCAAGGTCTCATACGAGATCACGCTCCTCTCAGGATGGGCCCAGGATGGAGCACTGAACTCTTGGATGTCCAAGAACCTTGTTTTTCCAACTTTTAAGACTTATCTAAGGAGATGAGGAGGGTGCTTGATTTTTCATGTCATAGCAGAGAAGCTAGACATAAATTACTGAAGCTCCGCCAAGGTTCTTGTTCGACTTCGCCGTTGAGTTTCGGACATTGGCTATCTGGTGGGTGGAATGATCAGGGATTGTGCAGTGGGTTCTTCCAGGGCATGTCGGAGGCACTTGGGGATGAGCTAGTCACCCGGGAGCTTCCCCCTCGCTTCAAGAGCTCAGGGATCTGGCTGGCCAGGTTTTTTCACAGCTTTGCCTCCGGAGACCAGCCAGGATGTCACCACCCAAGCTCACTCCCACTCTCACCAAGAGAAAGTGAATAGGAGAGACCTATACAGCTAGAGAGGACCTGCATCTCACCAGAGGAATGACGGCACCAATGAGTGGAGGGAGCCTGTTTCTACTGTGGGAAGTCGGGTCATCTACTTAAGAGCTTCCAAGGAAAGAGGAGGGTCCTTCAAGTTCAGCTGGGAGCACTCAAGGGCATGGCTCCAAGAAGACTCCCAGACCAATGCCCGCTGTTCCCCGACTTTCTCATCCACGGACAATGGACCCACTTGGTGCTGGCATTGATCGATTCAGGTTCAGACTGCAATTTAATCAACATGGCTTCAGCCAAGGCTCTGGGAATCCCTGCGCTGCCCTTGGAGACCCATCTCAACTTCCAGGCCCTTCCACTCCCATCTGTCACTTGCAGGACGTATCGGCTTGAGGGTCTCAGGCACCCACTCTGAGCGGACCTCACTATTTATCATGAAGGGTTCTCATGCCACTGTCGTCCTCGGCCTGCCCTGGTTAACCCTCCACAATCCA
This sequence comes from Clarias batrachus, assembly GCA_003987875.1. Taxonomy (NCBI): domain Eukaryota; kingdom Metazoa; phylum Chordata; class Actinopteri; order Siluriformes; family Clariidae; genus Clarias; species Clarias batrachus. Next base: position 198,769 of record QMIH01000641.1, on the reverse strand, counting down.
CAGATCAACTAGAGCAGTAATTTGACCTTAGTCTGAAGCCCATCATGCTCCACAACCTGTTTACAAGCTGCCACCACGTCATGCTTCAGTTGTACCTCTGTGGAGAAACCATCGGATCTCACTCACATTCCTTCAGAGTACCACAATTTTACAGTGGTATTTAGCAAGTCCCACTCAGTCTCTATTCTCCCGCACTGACCATATGACTGTTCCACTGACCTGCTCCCAGGCACCAAGAGCTCCTAGCCATCAAGCTGGCCCTGGAGGAGTGGAGACACTGGTTAGACCGCCCTTCTCGTTCCCCGCATTCTATGTTCTCACATCCTGGAATGGGCACACAGCTAAAAGCTGTCCTGCCAACCTGGCTCTGCTTGAACTCTGTTTCATGTTCAGCAACGTTTCTGGTGGTCGCCACGTAGACTGCAGAACTCATGATTCTCCATGTTTTCAAGCCTCCCCAATGACATTGTCTCTGATCATGGTCCACAGTTCACCTCTCAGTTCTGGAAGGCACTCTGTAAGCTCATCTGAGCCACCCCCAGCCTGTCATCAGGATTTCACCCACAATCCAATGAACAGACAGAGAGGAAGGACCAGGCTCTTCAGGTTGCCCTAAGGTGCCTGACCTTCCGTGACATCACTTCTTGGAGCAGATTCCTGCCTTGGGTGGAGTACGCCCATAACTCCCTAGTCTCTGCATCTACTGGGTTGTCTCCCTTCCAGTGCTGCCTGGGGTATCAACCAGCCTTGTTCCCATCTCAGGAGGAGGAGGTCAGCATTCCGTCTGTCCAAGCTTTCATCCATTGCAGAAGGACCTGTCAGCAAGCCAGAAAAACGCTATTACGGATCAGCAGAAGATACAAGGGACTGACCGCAGGTATTCTCAGACCATTTACAGGGTGGGGCAGAGAGTCATGCTCTTCACTTTCCCCTGAAGACCACCGGCCGCAAACCTTCGCCTCTTTAAGTCGGTCTCTTGCAGTGTTTATGTGAGCACGGTTGATGTGATACAAAGTGAACCGTTGCTTGATAAGTGTGTTTATGACACTCTGCACTCAGTTTGTGTGTGTGTGTGTGTGTGTGTGTGTGTGTGTGTGTGTGTGTGTGTGTGTGTGTGTGTGTGTGTGTGTGTGTGTGTGTGTGTGTGCGCTGTATATATGACTAAAGCTCACACACTCACCCTGGCATTTCCATTAAGTGCTGGTTTTCACACTGAGTGATGTAAAAGCAGACAGAGAGGATGTTACCTGACCTGAAAGAGAGCCTGTCCTTCCTGATTTTTCAACTCTCGTGACATTTTTGCAGAGCACCTTTTTGATTTTCCGTTGCATCACTTTGTGTTGCTTTATTTACTTTGCATCTGAGTTTGCAGATGTGTTTTTTACTGTAATTCCAGTCCAAGTGATTGATCTGTAGCTTGGGGTTAGATCATGTAAGCCAACCATTTACGCAGGATTTGCAGCCGATATTAACACAATTAATCTTTAGCCCAATCTTGAACACAAAACGTGATGATTTGGTTACAATTTTGTCTGAAAATGCTGTCAGACTGAATATCTTCCTTAAAAACCATTTGTAACTCCGACATCCCCTGTGAGTCCTGCGAGGAGAGAAACGATGGCTGACGCATTAATGTTCCCCCACTAAAGCGTTTCCATCTGTGGAGATCACCAGGCTTTAAACTTTTCAGCTCAAGAAAGGCATAAAGTGCTTTTTTCTTTGACAAATAATTTACTAAATGGCAACACAGAAATCCCAAAACATGATGCAGGTCTCAGTATCTCTGATCTAGTTCCTTCAGCACATGTGCTGTTACAGTGTTGAATCCAAAGTAATGATCTACATTCATGGCTCAGATACACACCATTTGTTTCTCTCACCTGAGCACTGCTGTTATCCATCAACCCTTATGATGGAGCGACCAGTGCAAGCCAAAGTTCATCATCTCCACTAGACTGCTTAATCTTATTCCACAAATAGAACTATCCCTCCTGGCCAGTAAGGTCTTTTTATCAGCCACCAAGCTGCACTGTGGAACAGGTTTGATTTGTTCCTCTGAAACATGTTAAACAACGGGTAATTTTTTTTCCACCTCAAGCCTGAAGATTTGTTTAAAGCAGAGATATGCATCTAATAAAATAATAAGTATTTCATATTTGTATTAATGTGAGTCAAGTCATGTAGAACAATCCTAACCATCCTAACTCACCACCATACAATGTCCTTCATCATTAATTCATCCATTCTTCTCCATCATTTTACACCCTTCTCTTATCATCTATGGTCTATGGTCACTCATTGTCCTTTAACATTCTCTGTTCTCTATCATCCATCCATTCCCCTTCGTCATCCATTGTCTATCATCTATCATAATATATCCTCAATCACCATCCATCATAAATCCCTTCCATTATCATCTATCATTCATTATTATCTATCATCATCCTCGTCATCAGCAATCTTTCATCCGCAATTATCATTCATTATTCCTTATCTTAACTCAGCACTGTCAACACTAATCCATCCATCATTCTCCATCCTTTATAATCATCCTCCATCATTTTACATTTTTCTTCTATCATCCATAGTAATTTTTTCTACCATACTCTGTCCTCTATGATCATCCATCCTTCCTCCTGCATCATCCATCATCTTCCACTCTACTCCATTATATATTACCTCCTATCATCTTGAATCTTCTGTCATAATCCATAGTCTTCAATTATCCTCCATCATCATATATGAACATGCATAATTGTTCAACTCTCTTCATCCTCACTTATCTATTATCATCATCATCATCATCTATTATTTCTATCCATCTTTCATAATACATCATCCATCATTCTCCATCATCTTCTGTCATCCTCTCTGCTGATCTCTCCCATGGTCAACTATAGCCATCTATTTTTTTTTTCATGGGCATTCATCTATAATTCTCTATCCTCAATCATTCCCATTAGTTGTCACCTTAATTTATTCTCCATCAGTCATTATTAACCCTCATTCTCTATCATTCCCCATCAAGTTTCCTTTATAATTCATCTTCACCATTCTCCAATATCATCCATCCTCATCCCTTATTATCATATCACATATATAAATCATCCATCCTTTCATTGGACATCATTGTCCATTATTCTCCATCTGTTATATTACTTCATTCACCATCCTCCATCAACCCTACTACATATTTCACTATCATCTATACTCATCTGTACTCACCTTTGTAGTTAGAACTTGACTATGTATGAGTTGTTACATAAGATGGAGTTGAACTTTATGGATTCATGGATTGAGAAGGTTTAAAAACAATCTTTCCTGACAGAGATCACTTAACCTTCTTCGATAAACCCAGGGATCCCTGGCCTTCAGCTAGACACTGAGACTCCCGCTGAGTGAATATCAAACCCTTAATCACTCCAGCCTCCTTCAAAAGTTGCACTTTTCCCTCTCCTTCAGCCCTACAGGTGTAAATAAATCTCCCCTCTTTGGTCTAACCTCGCCATTTTGTTTGATTTGTTCAGGCTTTACTGTAAGCTTACTGCATTACACACTGTGGGCAAACATAATATTGTTCAGCTTTCCACAGTCATGTTCATACATTTCTGAAATGCCAGAACAAATTGTAATTCCTCCTACAGAAAAAGATTAGTCTGTTTGTTCTCGGCTGAATTTCTTTTACTGCCATGCACTTTGACATTCAATAAAAAAATTAAATGAAGTTGGGCCAAGCGAGTGACAAGGAATTCGTCTGTGCATATCTGAATCTCTGCCTTGCTTTTGACTATTTTTATGAAAAAACAAACACTTTGTGTCATGCTCTTACTGTAAAAAATATATCCTGATTCCCCCCTCTTCTTTCTGTTTTTTTTAGGTTCCTTAGCTGTTTTCATTTAGCAGGCTGATGATGTAGGTGCGATGTGCTTTTATGATTGCACATGGAAGAGTTAGACAATTAACACTGCCAAGTTCAAAATTCACTTTTACATACACTCTGATTAAAATCTATGGAAAGTACTATCAAAGTAGTACTTTATTTTTTGTAACTTCACGCAGAAGCATAATCGACATTTTGTGTTTTTTGTTTGTTGCACAAAAACTTCTATATTTACACTAGTTCTGTCAAATGATTTCAAAATTAGTTCATTAGTTAATTTAGTTAATCAAAGTCAGACTGTGATTAATAACAATCACAATTTTTAAATACTCACACTTGCTTGGATTATAATGAGCAATGTTGGAATAAAGAATTAGATAAACTTGTGAGAGGAAACTGATTATGTAGTTTTATATCCCAAACATTAACAAATTTAAAAAAATAAACTATTGAATGGTAAACTCTTTGCAGCAGCAATCAAAGTGTGAGCCCTGTCTGCTTCTTAACTCGTCTCCTTTTTCTCCTTTTCAACTTTTCATGCTTTGGCAAAATGTCTTTCTTCTTTTTAACACACCCAGAGTGAATGAGTAAAGTTACCATTTGTTATTGATTAGATGTGCTGCTACACTGATGTAGTTATGGTTATTTGCTGATGTCCAATGCTCTGCAGTAAGTGCAATAAAAGTAGCTTCTGCCAACTGATTCACTTTTTACAGCCTTTTTCTTTTTCATAGCCATTTAATTTAATGTAGTATTGTAAAAATAGTTTCTCTATCTTGAGCACACAAATTTGGTTTTTATCTAAACTTCCATTTAGAATCTTTTCATAATGAACCCTCCTGTTCAGCACACCTGATGACGTTATTCACATTAAATGTGCACCATTATCACACACAGCTGTGTAATGTCACTGCACTTATGGGAAGCCATTAGGGTCAAACTTGGTCATAGAGCACCACATGCTCATATTCAATTCAATGTAATAAAATTGTATTTGTATAGTGCTTGTAACAATTGTTATTGTCATAAAGCAGCTTTACACTATCAAAAGAAATTATGGACGTTTGTGTGAAATGTGAATGTGTATAAATGAAAATGATCAGATTGTCCTTGATGAGCAAGCTAGCGCGACGGTGGCAAGGAAAAACTCCCTGAGAGGAACTCAACAGGGAACCCATCCCCATTTGGGTGATAACAGATGGCAGGGATTGATCTGCAGTTGTACTATGTGTTAGGCAGCTGGCCGTTCAATATCAGTTGATGTATTTAAGTTAAAATGGAATTCACATGCTCATCTTGGAAATGCAGCTACAGGTAGCAGTAGCAGTGAAGGGCAAATGGTGGCAGGATTCAAGCTTAACATTCAAGTGCCCTTGGGCTAGTTGAAGTGGATCTCCACCACCTTGTGACATATATGCATGGGATGATCCAATCAGCCAAATACACAAGGCAGCAAGCAACATGCTTGGCAGGACAAAAGTGCTTTATTACCAAATTAATTTGCAAAAAGTTGTCCAGAAGCATAAGATGGCATTCAATACATGATGCCAATCAAGACAAGATAAGGCACTCTCATCTTTGCTTACAGTACATTTTCAAATTGTATCAATGAAGAGGCTGAAGTCTTACCAGCGTGGACAACCAGTATTACAGTCCCCATTTGAAAGGGCAAAGGCAATTAGGGGAAATTATCATCTATTTCACATTCCTGTGCCTTCTATTCTGTGGCGACCATGGACTGAGAAAAGGCATTTGGCAAGGAACCAAACTACAGTATCTGACATGCCCTTTACTCACATAGGGCTCAATGGACCAAGCGGACCTTGCAAAGTCAATAGCATCATTAGAATCCCAGCTGGAAACTCATCACCATTTCGGAACAAGGTGGGTGTTCATCGGTGCTCAGTTTTTTTCACCACTCCTATTTGTTCTGTCCTATTTGTATATAGTTTGTTTCTTCGTTTTCTCGTCTCTCACCTTTCGATTTGGATTGTCACTACACTACTTGATTTTGACCATGGCTTTTGTGGCTTTTGTTTTTTTGGATAGTCGCATCACTGCTTTATTTCTCGGTTACTGATTTAACACTTCCTCTTTTGACTACGGCCCTTGTTTTGTGATTTGGCCAAGATGCTACGCTGAATGATTCTCCGGTAACTCTTGCTTCTGCATTCCCACCACCGATTCATGTTTCCGTCTTTGAGGATCGACCAGAACGTCACCACCCGGAGTCCTCCATCGACCCTCCTACCCGGGAACCAATCCCCAGGAGGCACCCATGCAACTGGACAGGACATGCATCTGTCCTGAGGAGCGACAGCACCACAGAGTGAAGGGTAACTGTTTCTACTGTGGGAAATCTGGTCACAAACTTAACCCTTAGCCTTTCTGAAGACCTGCAGTGAATCAGCACTCTTCTAAAATGTGTGTAAATTTGAAATCTTTACCAGTATAGTAGCTAATACATTTTCTCTTATTTATGTAGAGAATAAACTGGGCTTTCATAATGTGGCTGATGTAAATATGTCAGATTCATGTGCAACTTTTAAACCCATGTCAAATTGCACAAACAAAAAATACAATTTCAAACTCTAAATAAAAGAAAAAAAAGTTATTGGCATCATTTACGATGCTGTCGACCCCTAAGGGTTATTAAGAACTGCCCAGTAAAAGGGGGGCATCCTCTAGTTCAGCTGGGAGCGCTAGAGGGAGCGACTCTAGGAAAGCTCCCTGATCAACGTTAGCTACTCCCCGTCTTTCTCACCCAGGAATGACAGACCCACCTGGTACAGGCACTGATTGACTCGGGTTCGGCCCGCAACCTGATCAACGCGGCCTCAGCCAGGTTCTGGAAATCCCCGCTCTGCCATCTCTATGGTAGCCCACTCTCGTCTATCACCTACAGTACTACCATCATCAACCTGAGGGCAACCACTCAAAGCAGATTTCATCAGCAGTTTATCAAGGAGGGTTCTCATACCAGTGTTGTCCTAGTTCTGCCCTGGTTAACTCATCATAACCCACAGATCGACAGATCCAAGAATTGAATTGTAACCTGGAGCCTGTCATGTTCCACGACCTGCTTGCGAGCTTCGTCTTACCTCGGCTCCGCCTCTGCTACTATAGTAGCTTCAAGATAATAATGAGATATTGTATACATTATCCCATCCTCATTTTCTCATTTTCGCAGGACTCAAGCCTCAACCAGAGTATGCCTATAACAAAATTTAAAATATCTATTGCTGTGGTGTTGTTTACTAGACAATAAGTTGGTTCTACTGGTTTTTTTCAACCTCTTGGTAGTTGATATGTTGAAAATAGGCAAGTGTAAGAATTTTCTGGTCTTGTCCAATCCAACAGAGGAACTGCAAGAAAGTTATCAAAAGACTCATTGCTTCACAGCTTGCTGATGTGAGATATCCTAGACATTTAACTTCAATATACAACATAGACCTTAAGAGGTCCTGTGGGGTCCATGCTTCAAAAGGTCAGAGCTTTTTTGATGCAAGATGGTTTTAATGCTATGGCTGGAAAGTCTTAGCAAACAGCAAGGGCAATAATGGAAATTTAGGAAGGTGCAGGAGCATTGACCTCAACATACACAATATACACTCACCTAAAGGATTATTAGGAACACCATACTAATACAGCGTTTGACTCCCTTTCACCTTCAGGACTGCCTTAATTCTACGTGGCATTGATTCAACAAGGTGCTGAAAGCATTCTTTAGAAACGTTGGTCCATATTGATAGGAGAGCATCTTGCAGTTGATGGAGATTTGTGGGATGCACATCCAGGGCACGAAGCTCCCGTTCCACCGCATCCCAAAGATGCTCTATTGGGTTGAGATCTGGTGACTGTGGGGGCCATTTTAGTCCAGTGAACTCATTGTCATGTTCAAGAAACCAATTTGAAATGATTTGTGCTTTGTGACATGGTGCATTATCCTGCTGAAAGTAGCCATCAGAGGATGTGTACATGATGGTCATAAAGGGATGAACATGGTCAAAAACAATGCTCAGGTAGGCCGTGGCATTTAAACAATGCCCAATTGGCACTAAGGGGCCTAAAGTGTGCCAAGAAAAGATCCCCCACACCATTACACCACCACCACCAGCCTGCACAGTAGTGACAAGGCATGATGGATCCATGTTCTCATTCTGTTTACGCCAAATTCTGACTCTACCATTTGAATGTCTCAACAGAAATCGAGACTCATCAGACCAGGCAACATTTTTCCAGTCTTCAACTGTCCAATTTTGGTGAGCTGGTGCAAATTGTAGCCTCTTTTTCCTATTTGTAGTGGAGATGAGTGGTACCCGGTGGGGTCTTCTGCTGTTGTAGCCCATCCGCCTCAAGGTTGTGCGTGTTGTGGCTTCACAAATGCTTTGCTGCAGGCCTCAGTTGTAACAAGTGGTTATTTCATTCAAGGTTCCTCTTCTATAAGCTTGACTCAGTCGGCCCATTCTCCTCTGACCTTTAGCATCAACAAGGCATTTTCTCCCACAGGACTGCCGTATACTTTATGTTTTTCCCTTTTCACACCATTCTTTGTAAACCCTAGAAATGGTTGTGCGTGAAAATCCCAGTAACTGAGCAGATTGTGAATTACTCAGACCGGCCCGTCTGGCACCAACAACCATGCCACACTCAAAATTGCTTAAATCACTATTCTTTCCCATTCTGACATTCAGTTTGGAGTTCAGGAGATTGTCTTGACCAGGACCACACCCTTAAATGCATTGAAGCAACTGCCATGTGATTGGTTGATTAGATAATTGCATTAATGAGAAATTGAACAGGTGTTCCTAATAATCCTTTAGGTGAGTGTACATATCATATGTATTCTAACCATAAATATGTAGGTATGAAATGTAATAGACACAACTGAAATGTAAAGTGTCCTTTAAATTTTACTCCTCTTTTCTCCTTTTGTGTCTTCATTTTTAATTCAACACTGCCTTATTGGCATGTCAAATACAGCTGACCTGGTTGCCAAATCATCAGGTCCACTTCAGGAGAATCTATTTCACATTTTTTCACACTTGTCTCACTGATGTAAAGCGCTGCACTTTCTGCTGGATATATGATATGTGGTGAGAATTGTGATTAAAATAGACTTAGTGAAATAATAACATTTATTCAACCATCTTCAAACCCAAAATGAAACTAGAAATGAATAAAACACTTTGGCAGACCGCGATCAGCCTTAACATAAAACCCTAAAGGATGAATTGAAATGTGTTAGGATTAACTGAGGAGACAATTAAATGCCCACAAACTCAATTAGCACAGCTTCCTGAACGCCCTGCTATCATTACACAGATTCTCACTGCACTTACCGTCTCACCAGTCTGACTGAAACAATCCGGTCTCATTAAATGGTTTCTCATGACTGTTTACACTTAATTTGTCTGGAAAAGGGATAATTATTGATACAGTAGTTGTGGCAACTTAACTCAGCATGAACGTGATTAATCTCTCTCTGCCATATCCTCCTGTCAGAAAGGCGTCTCCAGATCAGACAGAAGCTGAAGGTACTTTGGAAAATGAGTCACATTTCCTTCCGCTGTTTGTCTCATCTCTGCAGACTGATGGACGACCCCAGGGACCGACACCTCACAAAGTCTGTAAGGAAAGCAGTGAGGTGACAAGGAGCCAGACTTGTGTTAAGGAATGCTGGAGTCTTTCTGCTGATGTAAACAGCGATTAATCCCACGGCCGTTATTCAGTCCATCGGTCAGCGTGAAAGAGCTCTATCGACTGGCTCGAGCTAAATAGTCAATTTGGACTCATTACACTGAGACATTTTTGCAAACATGACTGTAAAGCTGAATGCTTTGATGATGGCAGCACTGTAGGCTGAGTGGAAGAAAGGCTTTAAGGCTTTTATTTTTGTAATTGCTTTTGATTATTTTATCATAACGTCAGTATGGTCAGCAGTATGGGTGGCTTAGTGCTTGGTACTGTCCCCCTGCACCTCTACTAAAGTCACCGTACTAAAGGCTGAATAAACATAGTCTTATATAAAATTCCACCATATAATTAATTATCCTGTTTTTTGGTTTGTTTGTTTGTTTTGTTTTTATTTTGTTATTGTTTTGTTTTTATTTTGTTATTGTAATACACACATGTTCAAAACTGTTGGTACCCTTCGGTCAATGAAAGAAAAAGTCACAATGGTCACAGAAATAACTTTAATCTGACAAAAGTAATCATTTAAAAAAATTCTATGAATGTTAACCAATGAAAGTCAGACATTGCTTTTCAACCATGCTTCATCAGTATTATTTATAAAAATAAACTCATGGAACAGGCCTGGACAAAAATGATGGTACCCCTGTGTCCAGTGTGAGTTTTTCTTTCATTGACCGAAGGGTACCAACAATTTTGTCCATGTGTGTAGTAGCATCTTATGGAAATTCAAAATTAATAAACCCATAGCACTAAGATGCAAGTCTAAAAGTTTTAAAAGTTTTGTAGTTTATTTAATTTGGCCACTACTGTTAATAAATCTCCTCATAAATCCTATTGTACTGTTTGTTCCAAGTAAAGTTAACAACGAGACTTCCTTTATCCTCACAGCAATATTTCACTTAAATAATTAATTCATATAAGGAGGCTGTTCCCCTGAGTGAGTATGCGGTACGTATTCTCTTTACTGCAATGAAAAAAAAGAGAATTACAGTACCATGAAAAGGTTTGGACACTCCCACAAATTCTGACTTTCTTGTCATTTATTAAACAGCACAGCACTGGTGATTATTCACTCTGATTGCTTCCTGAGGAACATTTTATTTAGCCCCTAATCAAGCCAGCGTCCCTGGATCTGCTCGACTGCTCCTCTTCTTACTAAAACTATCTCTGGCCTTTCTTTACACTTTCTCAGATTTCTGTCTCACTGGAGCACTCAAGATGTGCCAGCTGTTTGTTGGCTTTGATTACAACTCGCCCCAGATCGAGCAGTCGATCAATAATTCAGCAGAGTAGAAATGAAAACCAGGGTGATCAGGACACTTTAATAGAGACCTACATTTCACCCACATCTTTTTTTTTTTTTTTTGCTTTTTTGAATTACTTGACCTTCTGTAATTTTTTTTTTTACATGAAATAATAAACGTTTGTCACTGTTATGTAAGTCACCTTCTCTATAATGAGATCAGATCCCTGCATTGATAATTTATAGATGTAAATTTATAGATTTACATTATCTTTCAGTGTTTTTTAGGAGTATGATTTAGACAACTGACTCCATCATATGGATCCATGACAGAGAAACACAGCATTTTATATAGGTCTGTATTCAAATGAGCTTGTTCAAATGTATTGTATTATACTGAACATAGAGCAATTGATGCTGATACAAAGCACTGACATTGGAGACTCCTTCCGTAAAGTGCGGTGGCCCAGAAGGACAAATCATCTTTCCCATGTGTATGCTTTTTTTCCTTTGTAAATTTGCGCTTAAAGACATATTTAATGACTTTATAATAGAATAGATAGAACCCGAACAAAAGCCCCTTTTCTTGACTGTTACATACATTGTGTAAGCACATTGCTAACTATTCAGAAGATCTCTAGCTATGACAATACCACTACATTATACAGCAGTATACATTATAGGTCACTACAGTAACACTGATGAGCCCCAATAAATTACATAAAACAATTCATTAACCATCTGTAACATTACACATAACAGGAGCAGCTAAGAATTAGCTCAGGGATAATTAGCACTAGTTGATAGGCAACAGATAATAGTCTGCTATCTCATCTCTTTTAGTAAGCTAGCGCTTAGCATAATGATATTAACTTGCTTATAGATCCATATTTGGACAGGCATTTTCCAGGAACAATAGAGCTAATTGTTTAAATCACATGTATGTGTCCAAATATACTATTGTATTAATATACATTACTGAACAAGCTAGTTTCTCTATGCTAAGAACTAGCGGTTAGCATTGTAAGATTAGCATGCTTATAACTCCATACTGTATGTGGATGTATATTACAGAGACGACATGGAGCTGATGGTTTACATCAGTGTTTAATGGTCTAAATGAGACGCTATTCCTCTTAATCACTGGCACTTACACTCGGCAAACACTCCATTAGCATTAGCATTGCTAAAAAGTTATCATTAGTGCCTAAAACAGTAACATCCGATTAATTTCATATATTAAACATTACCTGGTACGTGTGTCCAGTTGCAAATTTACTGAGAATTATAATGTTATCACGCTATAATTCGCTGTATATTCCATCATGATAAGTCCTGGAGCTGATATCCGGTGTTCTATCAATTCATCCTACTCATCATTATTTCCTACCAAGGCGCATTAAAAAAACGTCACGCTTAAATTCATTCATGTGCGAATTTACTGAGGTTTTTCATAGTTTTGTGCTTTTCATTGACATTTTATTTGATTCACATGTGTATATTTAACAGTTGACCTGTGAATTGAAGGGTAGGAGTGATTCTTTTTTTAAAACTATAGTAATTACATTCTGATGAAGTACCGGCATGTGTCAGAATCTGCTGCCCATGTTAAAACTGAGTATTGCATTTTTTTTTTTTTTTTGCAGTCTTATGTCCATTTGGATAATGCTGCACAGACCGGTATAACGATGTGTTTTTTCTACTGGTAAGAAATTCTGACAAGTAGGAAAAACTCATAGAACACTGCCACGGTTCTTTGCTCAGCTGCGTTTTAACCTCAGTCCCATAGTCCTTCCCGCATTAGCTTTAGCTTTTAGCTTGCAAAATCCAGGAGAAAGAGAGTTCTCACACGGGAAAAAGTAGTTGCGCCCAAACAGGAAAAATCATAGACTTACACGGAAAAAGCTCACATTTACAAGGGAAAAAAAAAACATACACATATACGGGAAAGGTGATTTGCCCTTCTGGGCCACCGTACTAAAGGCTGAATAAACATAGTCTTATGTAAAATTCCACCATATAATTAATTATCCTGTTTTTTGTTTGTTTTTGTTTTATTTTATTATTGTAATAGTAGCATCTTCTGGAAATTCAAAATTAATATACCCATAGCACTAAGATGCAAGTCTGTTTAAAGGTTTTGTAATTTATTTAATTTGGCTACTACTGTTAATAAATCTCCTCATAAATCCTATTGTACTCTTTTTTCCAAGTAACGTTAACAACAAGACTTCCTTTAGCATCGTATATAAAAATCACCATTCCTTTATCCTCACAGCAATATTTCACTTAAAGAATTAAATGGAATTTAATGGAGAAATTGGAAGGTTTGAGAGAAATCATGTGGAGGCACCAGTGGCATTTACACCAGACCTGCTAGCTCCTTACCATTATATGAATGTGATAATGAACATAAAGGACAACCTTGCTCCAAAATGTCACATGATCACCTGCTCGCCGGATTGGATAGGAGGAGCTAAAGAAAAGTCACAATCATTATACACAGCAGTAATCACATGGGACATTTCAAAATGTGTTTTTTGAACTCTGAATTGTTCTCAAACACATTCTCCAAAAGAGATTTGGGGTTTTCATGAGCTGTACGCCATAATCATCTGAAATATGACAAAATCACGGCAGGAACCATCTCACTTTGCATGTAATGAGTCTATCTCATATATTAGTTTCACCTTTTAAGTTGCATTAGTGAAATAAATGAACTTTTGCACGATATTAAATTTTTTCGGGTTTCACCTGTATGTGTTATTTTAGTTCCTCTAGTGATTTTAAAAATATAACTGACTTGTTTTTATTTTTTTCACATTTTTACACATGATAAGTTTATCTTTCTCTTTTCTCACATTTAGAGAGGTTTACTTGTTTTTGTTTTTTGGGGGTTTTTTTTATGAATGAATGAACCACACTAAGTTCTGTGATTTGTTGCATATGACCTCAGTGTTAGACTATAAGGGGAGGTTTTAACACAAAGAATGAGATAAATCCATTGTGCATCCATGGCAGCTTTCAGGAAAAGGGAGCAAAAACGTCATGTTTTCTTGCTTTTTTCCAAAACTCTATAAATCCACTTCCTGCTGAGAGTTGTCCTCATTTTGCCGTGTTTGTGAAAATGTAAATATTTAATATAATTTGAGCAATATGTTGGTAAATGTTGGCTGCTTGCAGTTGTCCTTGATTTTGTACAGAGGTACTGGCAGCAAATTGGAACACTACTTGCTCACAGAGCCTTTTAATTTACAAAGATGGTTCAAAAGCATTAAAAACTAATAGAAAATGTAAGTTTACAGCATTTACAGTTTACAACCTATAAGACCTGCAGTAGTTGTCTACTTATCAAAAGAGTAAATAAAATTAAAAAAATGTAAAAAGGCCTCAAAGAAGTCCATGACTGCTGGGGAAACTGCGACAGCATGCTTGTAACATGTATCAGTTACAGACACACACACTATTAGTACTGCTGCTTAAGAACTTACGCTCTGTAGCATCACTGCTAGCTCCATAGCACAGTGGCTTTATATACAAAAACCTGGAGCCGGGTACGTACAGCAACTCTCAGGTTCTTTATCTATGGAGAGAAAATGTGAAATTGACCGAGAAATGACGCACAAATATAACGGAAGTGAATGTTTTCTCGCTTAATTTATTATTTCCTGTTTCATTCCGAATACATGGATCTGATTAACAATGCGCTGACAATCGCGCTACAAAGCACAGGCTCGCTCTTTGCTCTCTGAGGAAGAGGAGATCTGTTAAAACGGGAAAAATTGCTTGTTATTCAGACAAATCCAGCACTCACACACACACACACACACACACACACACACACACACACATGAGAACAGGGCAGAACACCTGAGGAGGGAACAAAAAAGGACAAGTAATTAAATCCAACACTAGAGACGGCACAGACAATACACAGGCCTTCAAACTCAGAAGTACTGCTGACCTCACACACCACATGCTGCACTCACTTAGGATCAAACTTTCGTTTCTCTATGAAACTCTTCTCGAAAACATTTTCCTCTTTTGTTTCCTGGCGATATTCCAGTACGTGTGTGTTTTTTTTCTCATTTTCAGAAGCTAATCCCTGTGAACCTCGTCATCCAGCAGAACACAGAGCTTGGAAGAGTAAAAACAAACTGATACACATTACTCAATATGTCTGTGTCTCTGTAATGTAATGTTCAGTATTCAATTCTGAACTTTTATATATATAAATATATAATGAACAATGAAATGAACAAATGATTAGCAATCAGAACTGGAAGAAATAACTAGCAATAAAGTTACATTATATACTGTATATATATAGTACAGACCAAAAGTTTGGACACACCTTCTCATTCAAAGAGGTTGAATTTGTATTATGGCAAGAAAAAAGCAGCTAAGTGAAGAAAAAAAACGAGCGGCCATCATTACTTTAACAAATGAAGGTCAGTCAGCCGGAAAAATTGGGAAAACTTTGAAAGTGTCCCCGAGTGCAGTCACAAAAAGCATCAAGTGCTGCAAAGAAACTGGCTGACATGCGGACCGCCCCAGGAAAGGAAGACCAAGAGTCACCTCTGCTGCGGAGGAGAAGTTCATCCGAGTCACCAGCCTCAGAAATCGGCGGTTAACAGCAGCTCAGATCAGAGAGCAGGTCAATGCCACACAGAGTTCTAGCAGCAGACACATCTCTAGAACAACTGTTAAGAGGAGACTGTGTGAATCAGGCCTTCATGCTAGAATATCTGCTAGGAAACCACTG
>QMIH01000641.1:157922-182581 GCA_003987875.1 Clarias batrachus | reverse complement strand
TTCCAGACTCGGAGCCTTGACATCAATCTTCCCGGCATGTCCTCCTTTCAGTGATTTGATTTATTCATGTGTGTTTTGTGCTGAGGCTCGGGGGCTTTAGAGGGAAAGCAGGCCAGCGTCGTCGCTGCTTCTCCTGCATTCTCACTCAAACCCACTTTTTCTATTGTTAAATATTCRACATTATTCTCGCGAMCCATCCTTGGGATAATACACAATTAAAACGTGAATGTGAAATGTTTCACTGTCGTGTCGGCCACACTCGAGGATAAATCCGCTTATCTGCTTTCTTAAGGAGCCTCCTGGCGACTCCTTACACCGCTTGCAGCTAGAAATGGCTCCCGTGTGTTTGTGTAACGCTTTAGTCAGATATTTGGAGAGTTTAAAACACGGCACGAGCGTATTATTGTGATTAGAGCTATGAGTGAAGTCCTCTCAGTCAGCTTTAATGTCTGAACACATCTGTGTGTGGAACGTCGGACTCGGAGCGATGAGCAGTATCGCATGCTGTTTGCACCTGGCTGTCACAATTATGACACTAATGACGGGCGGAGGATGTCGCTGAAACGAGGACGACTCTCTATAAAACCCTACGCGCTTTCTCTTGCGATGAAATTCTGACAAACCAGAAGCTGTGTGATGTAATTACAAACCCAAGCAGGAGTGCGAGTGTACAGTACAGTGTGGGTTTTAATAGTGTATCCTGGTGGAAATTATTTAAAGAAATCAGTCTAAGTCACAATGAGTGAAGGAGATTTCATTATAGACTGCGCAGAACGTCTCAGTCACACACACACACATGCACAGTGCACCTGTGAGAGAGAGGTACTTCCCCTTCTCTCACTCTGCTTATATACACTGAAGATTACTGCGTTCACACAAAATGTATATGTTGCTGAACGGACGTTTCCTGTCCTTCTCTCTGTTGAAATTATGGATCTCACACCTTGTTAACTTCCCCTCCAAGAAGAACATGTTGCTCTAGCAGTTATCTTGCAAGCCCTTCCATCATCACTATAACTGCTAAGTAGCACCCTGAACTTGGACAATTTGACACGTACACACAAGCATTTTCTTTACCATATAAGGTTATCCGTTCAAATTTTTTCCACCACAGTATTTCATTGTAGAAAACTTCCCGGGACATAACGTCGATCACAGGAGCATCTGCTATGCAGTCGTTAAACTAAGCGCCATGAATTTCACCTTGACTCGGGTGCGGTGCTTGTCTCAGTGCTCAATGCTGGCAGAAGTGAACAACAAGCAAATCTGTCTAATACATAAACCTTAATGAGCTGCTTTAGAGTGTGAGAACGACATCCGGAGATCGCTAGTTCGAATCCCGGGTGATGCTGTAACCGCTCGCAGCCAGAGATCTAGAGAGAGCTGATTGGCTGAGCTCTCTCAGAGGGGAGGGATGAGAGGTACATAGTGCTCCCGCATTAATCACGGCTCTACAGCCATTCAGGGGCGTCTGTGAGCTCGCGCAACGGAGGGAGCGGATAGCGCCGTCCTCCGAGTGTGTGACTCCGCCCCCAATGGTGCGCGAGCGAGCAGTTCGAAAAGATGCGATCGGCTAGCATCACGTGGTTCGGAGGAAACACGTGATAGTCTTCGGCCCTCCGGACTGAGCGGTAGTAGTAGCCTTAATGTGGGAGCGCCCCCTAGTGACTGGGAGGAATTGGACACGACTAAATTAGGGAGAAAATCGGGGAAAAATCCAAAAAAAAAAAAAAGAGTTTGAGAACGAATAATAAAAAGAGGAGGTATGAGTAATAATCAGCGATAGCTCAGTGGTTAAGGCATTGGACTACGGTTCGGAAGGTCCCAGGTTCAAGTCCCACGACCACCAAGTTGTCCCTGTTGGGCCCTTGACCCCAACTGCTCTGATGTATAATGAGATAAAAATAAAAAGTCGCTCTGGATAAGGGCGTCTGCCAAATGCCTAGATGTAGATGTCTAGGACAGTGTTAGCTTTGAAGGCTTCATACACCCGTGCTGGAGTTCCTCGCATCCTACTCGACCTTTCCCAACCCTGCCGAGGAAACTCTCTAGATGGAGATGGAAAGGGTTTAACATCGGCCCTAGTGCAGCATGTCGTTGTTGAAATACACATAGGCAGACAAAACTAATAAAATGAAATGTGAAAACATATGTCACATGCCCTAATCATCAATGAATTCGAGATGAAATACGAAGTCTGATGTACGTACAAGGTTCTTACCGTGTACATATGACTACGATGTTCTCACCTCCAATTCTGCTCCGTCACAAACTGGCTCTAACCTTACACAGGTAATGATTTGTCAAAAACTGTGACTATATAATGCATAAACCTGTGACGGATTTCTGTACTAATCAACACCATCCACAGTGCGCACAGTTGGCACTATCAGTGTGACCCCCTAGGTCTCCTGGAACAGGTCCCCCAAACCCTGTATACAGGATGAGACTATATAAAAGATGAGATGCGTTGAGATGAAGGTGATTTCGATCATTTAAAATATTATCTATCGTATCATTGACGTGCTTTTATTTTCTTGGCTGTTTTGTGTGACACGCTTGTGAACTTGTGTACTGACAGTCAGAGAGCTGGAGGGAGAGAATCAGCAGAGGAAGGAAGGCAGGAAGGCGCCAATTAGTCAAGTGTCTTACTGTAGGAACGACTGTGAGGAGAGACTCTTCAAAAAGAGACAAAGTTCAGATACATTACATTTACAATATTGTGTGCTAGACACTGTTTAAGGTTTTAAGGTTTTGCGAAATTTGAAATGCTAAAATATAAATAAATAAAATAATTTAACAAATTAATAAATAATCCAAAAATGACAAAACTCGACCACAAAATCTCTATAATATTGTCGCCAGTTGCTCTTCCTCCACGTCACGCAGGACAAGCTTCACATTTCTGCTTGTAGTGTTTCCTGACATTTTCCCCAAGCGTAGTTTAAATAAAACAGCTGACTTGTTCAAAAAGTTTGCCGTCTCTGCACAATCGCGGACAACCCAGTTGGAGCAGACTGCGCTGATCTCAGGGGACGATATTATCTAACGGTGGATAACAGGCTAACAGGCTAGCCACAAATAAGCTAAAGCTGAATATAAACAGCAGAAAAGCTCAGTAAAGTTCAGGATTCTGGATAGACTGCAAAGCGCTCTGCAGTATGTGTAGATGCCACAATGAATTACTAACAGGACGTTAATGTCCTTAAAGTAGGGACACGAGCATCAGCGATGGTTTTAGGTGTTTCCTGGGACATCCACTGTAGAATGACTTTGTGCTTCTTAATCCAGCTTATGTAAAACTCGAGATCGGATCTACAGTAACTCGTGCCCTCGGGCTCATTTCCATCTTCACCCCTGAGGGACGTCTACAAACCGGCTGACTTACAGTATAAACGGCATCAGCAATGGAGCCAGGATTATTCCTCTTCCTTGCTGATGGAGGTCTTAACAAAAAACTCCACAGGGCACAAACATCACTGCAAAGGACTTTTAAAGGTTCCCTCCTAATTACACGGCTAAATGAGGCTCTTTGGGAGTTTTTTCTCCGACCTTACGAAAAACAGGACCTCGTCCAAATGGGAAATTCGGATCTTTTAAATCTGTTTTTATTTTAAAGATTTTTGTCATTAACTTGAGAGATGATTAGGTTTTTTATTTTAATTTTACAGATTGTTGTTTTGGAACAGTATGAGGAGCACGATGTGTGGAAATCATTGCTAAGCTCCTGGAGAACCGTCTATCTGTGTATTATAGTGTTCTTTGCTCTGAGATTCCAGTTCAAGCCAGGAAAGGCTACTCGTTAGCTGATTCGTTTATTTAGGGAGTTTTGAACCAGTTGTGATACGGTTGCTTTGTTTACAAGATGATTTGACATTGCAGACAGCTAAAAGAACCAAAAAGAAAAAAAAGAAAAAAAACAAACAAGATGCTGGATTGTGCATGTGCAGTGCTCAAAACGATCTCGTACAACTCTTTAATGTATAGGTTAGAAATATGGCAATGAAAACAATCCTTTACTGCATGAAAAAAATCGAAAATGGATGGGATGGATTATCTCGGCAAAGGAGAAGCGCTCACTATCACAGATTTTGACAGATTTGTGAACAATACTTGAGAGATATGGTTACTTTGGAGAAAATGTTCCAGATCTTTGAGTTCATCTCATAAAAAATGCGATCAAAAACTAAAGTGTGGCGTTTATATTTTTGCTCAGTATATGAACATGGTAAACACTGCGCCAAAGCTAGAAAGATGATTAAATCATTATATAAAACAGTTTTATGCGGCATGGCTGCTGATTATTTTCTCTTACTGGTTCTGATTTAGAGGAATTCAGTGACTTGTATTTAAATTTTCATCATGTCTGAAGTCATGTTCTTTGAGACGTTGTTGTTGTTGTTGTTGACTTTTTATGTCTGCTTGTGTAAACGGGTGATTCGATTGCACTCTATAGAGAATATTAATCCAGAGGCGTACACGCAAGTGCGCCGACTCATCTTGTGTGAAATAAGGTATGCACGGCTTGACAGTCTCCATTTCAAGCCCCACTGAAACGCAATCTGTATTTCTTCGCTTTTTTCAATCAAACGGGAAAAACCTCATATTAGCTTTTGTCACTTTTCATCAAACGTCAGATTTTTTTCTTTCAGAAAGCGCCGTCACAAACAGTTTTGCGTGACGAACTGCTCGGGAAGCATGTCAGTCGCCATGTAGACGTACATGCCTTATTCACTTTTCCTTCCTTCATATCTCCTCTTTAGTCTACCGCGGTGCATAAAACAAGGCCTTGAAACATCACTACCAATTAATTACATACTGTAACTGTTACTATAGCAACCTCGTCCTAGATCAGATTGGAGAATGGCAGGAATTTATGTGGTATAAATTTTGACCACAGGATTCACAACATTGGTGTCATGCGCACCCGTAACACGACCGGCACTAGGACCCGGAAGTAATAAGGTCGGGTTTCAGGAAGCATAAAAGGAAACAAGATGGCGCCTCACATTGCTCAGTCATTGAGTTTGCCCATGCTATCGCCGACGCTTTGCTCGTCTAAACGGGAGTCCCCACTTTCTTGGGTTTCGCTTTCGATCGTGTGTGTGTGTGTGTGTGTATTTAGAACGCGGGTTTATTTGTGTAAACTCTTGCTCTCGCTTTGGGAGAGTTCTAATAATAACCAGCGTGGTTATCCTGCCTGCTCGCGCTACTTCCGCGATTGGGTTTACCATCCACGCTACAGGGCTAACCGCTAGTCTTCTGGTTCATCTTCGGTTAGTTCGTGACAATTGGGTGTTTCATCAGAGTTTAAATGCAGATAATAATAATAGCTGTGCAGTGCGTTTCTTTAATTTAATAGTGTAAAAATAAGTGTTTTGTTTCACTCCAAACTAGGCACGGATTCTCCACATCTGTGAAACTGTCCTAAAGTGATAAACACCTTTAATCCTATTGATTTTCCCTCAGTTGGTGTTATCTGCCCTTAAGGTTGAGATGTGGTGCGAAAGCCGTAGCGCATGATTTACATCATTGTCATCTTCTTTATACCATGTGTGATACAGTAAATGTGTTACTTTCAAATCTTTTAAACTCTGGACCATATTAGTCACCTCTAATGTTATACTTCAGTAAGACACAATAGTAAGACACATGATGGTGAAGATGAGAAGCTCACCATCCTTTAGGGAGGCAGGGGTAGCTCAGTGGTTAAGGCATTGGACTACGGTTCAGAAGATCCCAGGTTCAAACCTCACAACCACCAAGATGCCACTGTTGGGCCCTTGAGTAAGGCCCTTAACCCTCGATTACTCAGATGTAATGAGATAAAAAATGTAAGTCGCTCTGGATAAGGGCGTCTGCCAAATGCCTAGATGTAGGAAGATGATAATTACGATTCAATTCAATGTATCTTATTTCTACTGCTCTTTTAACGATGGTCATTGTCGCACAGCAGCTGGCTGTACACAATCAAAGGACAATTATGGAAACGGGTCTGAAATGTAAGAATTGTGTCTTAATCAAAATGATCAGGTTGTCCCTGAGGAGCAAGCCAAGGGCGACAGTGGCAAGGAAAGGCAGAACAGTTGCATAATGTATAAGGTGAAATGTATATTTAGTGCAGAGTGCAAGCAGGGACTCCGGCAGGACTAACTATGACAGAATAACTAAAAGAAAGAGAGCCAGAAGGAAACACAGACATGAGGGGGAACTGAGGTGTGAAGCAACCAATCACCTCACCGTCAACAAACATGAGTGATCAGTGGGAGTGGGGAGGACAGCATCTAAACATACCAGTTCACCAGAATACTCTACGTCCATGAGTTCCACAGATCTGCTCCTTTACCTAAGGCTAATCTATTGATGATGATTAACTACAGTATGATGATGATGATGATGATGATGATGATGATGATGATGATGATATTGATCATTACAAAGAGTTTGAGGCTAGTGACCATGGTGGAGGTAATGAGGATGTTCAGGCTGAGGAGGATGTCGAAGATGCTGAGGATGATGAGGATAGTGAGAATAATGATGATGGTGAAAAAAATGTAAGTCGCTCTGGATAAGGGCATCTGCCAAGTGTCCTAATGTAAATGCAAATGTGAGGGTGAAGACGATGAGAACGGTGAACATCTATAGCTCTCCTATCAGACCGACCACACCAGATAGAGAGCAGCAAGACTGAAACTAATCTTATGGCAAATAAAGAGGAGAGCGTGTAATAGGGGAGCAAGCAGGGAGGAAAAAAGTAATCTGTCTGCGTTTGCTGATAGAGCTGCGCTGAGACGGATGGTGTCCTGAAACAGACAGCACATGAGGTTTTAACAGACTTGAAATGCTCAAGCACTCAAGCGCTATGGTGCAATATAATGGACTCCGATCAATATCTCTTTTCTCTGTTAATGGAAGCCTTTATAGCCTTCGCCTCATAAAAACAAAAGACAGGGCAGACGTTGATGAGTAGTTCTCGGGGTTCCTAAACACAAAAGCAGTGAAAAATCAGTGTTGAAATGCAATACTATAAAAAAAAAAATGTCCAGATGTAAAATTTTCCTTTAAGGTCGACGACTCTAAATGATAATTCAGTTTCTCACTACAGTGTTGTTCAAGCCCATGATCCAGATTTCAACATATTCCACAATATTTAAATATTCCGACGCCTTTAAACAAAAGGTTTACAGGCGTCAAATGGTCAATTCAGCATTCAGTAAAAAGGTTCATCTGTTGCCTGTTATCTCTCATAAAAAAATACCCCCTCCATTCTTTAACTTGGGCCTGCTTTGTAGATTTACTCCCACAGTTCTAATGGTTCCATGAAGGTTAATGACTTGGGTGTCTGTAGGTGTGTGGAGGACGAGTTAACCCCAGCCCAGGTCAGGAAGAGGAATCAAAGATGAAGCATATGGACAGATACTTAGTATTGACTAATGTTGAATTTTTTTTTTCTTCAAAGTAAAAATAAATGCTATTTTCACTGATTTTTTTTTCCTTTTTTTTTTTTTTCCATGCTCGAAAATGCATGCACCCCAAACAGGTGATCTTCAAAAACCTGAGACTTAAAAGTGACTATATTGAGAACATTTAAGAGGAAATAAGTACGCACCTAACCCAGCTTTGAATACGTGAAACGTTCCCTGTGTAAATATGTGTATTTATTACGTCTCTGATTCGGAACGTGTGCCATAGCACTCGGATAAGGACTGAAGATATGAGCTTACAGTTTATCCCTATAATAAACAAATTACCAAAGTTTCCTGGTTTATAATTAACACTGTATTTAAGGAACATTAATAACCCTGAGGGTGTTTTGGGGCCCTGAAGAAGTGTTGACATGTCTTGACATTTGTATATTTTTCAGTTACTTATGAACATATAAATGTCTAAAGGCTAACTACACTGTTTTTAGCACTAACTGCGCTACAGTAATATGTGAGCAGCGTGTATGTACAAATTTGAAAACAACAACTACAAAAAAAAATCACTGAAATAAGTTCACAAAACACATTCATAACATTTATTTACAAGACTTTTGTTACCTGGATCTTGTAGTCTAGAGTTTTGACTTCAAAATGATGTGATAATCATCTTGATCACTCATTCACAGAAAACAATATATTCATTTACATTTTCTAAGACACTTTCTGTTTAGAAAGGCCGTATGCGAGGAGGCGTGAATGATCATGAATAATGCTCTACTGCACACCAGAGACGACAAAGTCCCGAATAATGAGCTGCATAAATTACCCCTTTCAGTCAGGTACGTGGCAGAGGGAAGTGCTACAAGAAAATCATTTGAGGACAAAAAAACATATTTCTTTGGTTGTAGTTTATTTAGAACAGAACAGTTCGAGATAAATAAAATGCGTAAAAACAGACATCCGGGGTAAAATAATGGGTGTATGGTGTCTTCAGTCACACACTCCTGTGCCACTCTTGAAAGCAGTTCCTGTTCAACAGAAGACGCAGCATCAATCAGAAATCCGGAGTGAACAGGAGCTCTCGCCCGTGTCACCCTGGCCTGAATTTCACCGTGTCGAGAAGCGAGAGGTGAGTGTGTCGACCTCTGTGATTTCCACCTCCACACTGGTCCACATTCCTCCTGAAGATCTCAGCTGAAGACGTGTGTTTCTGAGCTAGCAGCGTGTCTTTGAGGCCAGCTAAGCTCTTAACTGAAGGTGATATCTGATGCTGAAAGGCTTTTGCGTTGGATTAGATATACAGTAATATTCAAATCACGGTAGTATGTGTCTCTCCAGATGAGCCATATTTGAGCTTATTTACACATTGTGCAGTGTGAGTATAACCCACTGCACAAACTCTGTTTCAGACTTTATCTTTAGCTTTGACCAAATACCATCAGAATTTGTAAGGAAGCCGCCGCGACATAGCGAGCACAACCAGACGTGGCCAATGCTGACGCAGAGAACGTAAACAAAATGTAAACAAAAACAAGCACTAAAGGGCTAAACTATGGCTAAACGCACATCGACCAGTGCTTTCTAGCATTTTTCTCTGTAATGTGTGATCCCTGGCAAAAAAAAAAAAAACTAGATGAGCTCAGGACCTGGACTCTGACACAGAGTACATTTTCAAAAACGTATATATGAAATCTTATCTAATCTAGTTTAAAATGTAATTTAGCAAAGGGCTAAAAAAAAAAAAAGCAAAAAAGTATTAAATATGTTTCTGTGATTTGTAGACAATTAATCTGTTTTATTTTATTGAAATTCTTTATTTTATTTAGCTTAAACATATATATTTTTCCCCGCTCAGTAATATTGGCACCTCTCAACCTGAAATCATGTCTAATGTAACTAATTAGCATTCAGCCTGGAACACAGAGCTAAAACCAACAGGTCCTAGCAATTAGCACAATCAACTTCGGCGAGTACAAGAAACCGCACACACACACACACACACATACACACACACTGATCCACCAATGTAGTTGCTTTAAAAAAACAAGTGTTATTCAGACATGACCCTTTTATTTTTTGAATAAATGTAAACATCTGTCAAGCACTAATCAAACGATGGTCTTCTCACATTGGGTGATGGGAACGCAATCAAGAGCAAGAGATTTTTTTTTTTTTTTAATTCTGTGATAAAATCCAAGTTTCAGATGACTGGAAGAAGTCCGAGATGTTCGTATAATAACTACCTTCTAAAGGTAAATATGTGTATTTAGTAAGTCTCTGATTCGGAGAATATATATTCTGATACTCACTCATCGTCTATACCACGTTATACTGTTTACAGGGTCTCAGGGGGCCTGGAGCCAATCGCGGCAGACTTGGGGCACAAGCCGGGGTACACCATGGACGGGGTGCCAGTCTATTGAAGGGCAGACACACACACGCATTCACACACTGTAGGCAATTTGGGAATAGTAATTATCCGAATCCACATGTCTTTGAATTGTGCCTGAGCCACCTTAGTACTGTTTAATGCGATTAATTCTAATATAACAGTATAATTTAATAAGTACTAATACATAAGTACTGAATCCGTCTCTAACTGAATGAAGCCCGAGTAAGAGACCACATTTTCTTTTTCTCTACAGTAAAAGCTTGGTATAACAAGATGTCACATGTAAAAAGATCTCTGCTGTTTCTTGCTCGGGTAATAAACCTTCACCTTACCTCATGTAACTACGACTGTATCCAAGACCAGAACTCACAACTAACATCTGGATTCCAGGCATTATTATTCTTCATACAGAGTGATTTTCTTTGTATAGATTGTACGGATGGAACCCAGCACCTCTCTCTGAATGCAGATTCAAACCTGAAGTAGGCGTGGCCTAAACTCACTTAAAGTGTTTTCTGTTCAATTTGTCGAATCTCAGTCCTGATACACACCTCTAATCGCAAAAAGCCGCGTGATCGATCAAGCTTAGTGCATCTTGGATTTATATTCATGTGTTTAAAACACTGAAGCTGTTCATTCTAAAGAATCTATTAATATTCAGTTACATCAGTAATAAACTGTATAAAGCTTTGGAGTTAGTCTCTGAATCCTTGCAGAATATAAGGACTGTTTGTGCTTTAGTAAATTGCTCTAGACAAGGCTACTGAAGGACGGAAAAGAAATAAAAGACATGGATGCAACATATAAATCCTTGCAGAAGTGTAAAGTGTAGGAAGAAAGTGCTTATTAGATTTCTTTATTGATTTAAATAATCATTTCATAAAGTCGAGAGGATTTGAAAGCATTTTCCATAAAGCGAGTTATGGAGGGTAAAAGAATGAAAGAAAATACAACATCTACAACAACACAGGCACAAAGTCTTCAATGACTGTTTAATGATTTGCTTTTAAGTATTAAGTTACTTCTAATTTATCGTTCTTCACTACAAATGTAGTCAGTAATGTCATTGTGCTAAGCGGATTGTACAGTGACCTCATCAGTCAATATCACGATGTCACTGGGAATAATGACAAACTGAACTGACTTCGGTGAAGTACAGCACGTTTCTTCTTCTGATGATGATCTTCAGGAAAGAAGAAAAAAAGAAATCAGATAATAAAAGCTCCTTGAGGAACGCTCTGAACATTTTCTTAGAGGTGAATGTGTTCCAGGATTGAATGAAACCAAGAGACAAAATGTTTTTTGTTTAATAACTTTGCCTCAGAGGGACAACCAAAGGCGCATTAAGCGTTTGAGATAGTGTGTGTGTATGTGTGTGTGCATGTACTAGGGTTACATGTGTACAAGGTGCGACAACAATATCGCCTGTCTAACAAGGGAGTGAGAACTCACCTGGGCTGGACGTTAATGAAGACTCACCAATTTCAATGTCAGAAGCAGGTCTCACTGCTCACACCTGGAATCGCCATCTAGGGCTGACCAAGGCACAGAACCTCAGGTACAGTACCTCAACTCACACCTCATCATACAGTCTGCTAACAGCACGAAAATAATTTTGACACAATGTCAATTGTTTACTGTTGTTTTTCTTTCTCACTACCTCGACACATTAGCTCATCACGAAAGAGAAGGCATTTCAGTACTGAAACGTGTTACATTTGTTGTGTTGCGTTGTTGTGTTATCATGTAGCTCTTGTTTGCACAATTGCACATGCACTTTTAGTTGTCCGTTGTCTAGTGTTGTCTCTTCTAGTATGAATAATTGATAGCTTTAGGTTAACTTAAAAATGCAAAATCTGCGTTGCTAATTGGTGTTGTGTTGTTAATTTATGTCGTTTGCATGTATGCAGCACTTTGGTCCTGGAGGAACGTTGTTTCGCTTCACTGTGTACTGAACTGTATATGGTTGGAATGACTATACTGTAAAGCCAACTTGACTTGACCAATATGGGAAAAAAAAGCTCTCCAGTGTTTTGGACACAACCTGCACAACACCATCGGTTGTACCATTTCATTGATTTGTCTGAACAGAGTTATGTATAGATTACTGAAGCCACAATCACATTAATAATGATTTTAACATTTTTATTTTTATATTCTTCTCATAATAAAATCATTTATTTAGAAAATAATTAAAAAATTTTATAGTTGTATTTGTTTTTGTTTTTTTTACCGCTTTCATCAAGGGGTGGCCACAGCAGACACAACATGACGCGTTTTACACCAGATGCCCTTTCTGATGCAACCCTCCAATTTTATCTAGGCTTGAGACCGACACTACATGGGGTGTGGCAACCAACCAAGGGCACGACCTTGGTCGAACCTGGATCCTCAATTCAACTTTCCTAATTTTCCTGAACATAATAGAACACATACTTATGTGTGAATATAGTCCATGTAAAGCGCTGGTTTCTTATTCTTTATTCATACAGAAAATGGTGTGAAGGATCCATGAGTTGAACGTGCCATTGGGGCTTGCAATCAGGTTGTTGGTGCTTTTTTTTTCTTCAGTTGGAAAAAAAAGACGAGATTTAGCTAAAGCACAGACTGAGCTCAGACTGCCCATTTACCAACTCCAACAGGTGCAGTTCAAGGAAAAAAAATATATATATACAAGGTGTTTTGGAACAAGACAAACATCTTGTTCGAGTCTTGTCCCAGTTTGGATAAGAAGAGCAGACATCTTGTGCCCATGTGGTAAGACATAGATGTGTTCGAGTCTGTGAGCAAAGCCATAAAAACCAGTGCAGGATTATACCGAAGCACTATCTGAAGAAGATTAATGAGCATCTGGTGCATCAAACTTGTGGTCCATGTATTCAGAAGCAGTTTCCTTCAACCAAAGAAGGAAGATACTGAGTTCACAAAAAAGCAAAAAACAAAACATACTGGTGCACCTCAGTGACAAATACGGTCATCCAGTTACAGATGAACTGTTGGACATGCCCTCGCTGATGGACCTTACACACAGCTTATATTGACATTGACAAGATTGAAAAATTAAGAAAAGAGCAATCACAGAGTGGATGTCTCTGCTCCATGAAAAAAAAAACAAAAAATGCACCATGACCTGGGTCAAGTGTAATTCTGCACCAAAAAGAAGCTTAGCCTGAGCTGAAGAAGAAGAAAAAAAGCTCTAGGATGCTTCTTTAGAATTTTGGCTGTGGCACCTACCCACAGCCAAAATTGAAACTCAGCTGATGTCCTATACATTTTGTCCCCAGAACCAGACAAAGACATTGATCCACCTTATTGGTGGAAGCAATAAAAGACAAAATTTCTGGCAAATAAGTACCTACAGTATATTCCTGTTACAAGTACCCCATCTGAGAGGGTCTTTAGCGAGGGTGGGGCATTGTAATATGCCACAGGCCATGTCTCAAGCCTAATGCAGAGGACAGGCATGTTCCTAGCTAAAAACATGTCAAATGCTGACAGACATCTGTTTGATTTAATTTAGCATGTAAATTGCTTCACAAAATAGTTTCTCTTATTTGATAAAAAATGATCAATGTCAAGTCTACATTTTTACTTTATGAATCCCTCATATTTTGTTATATTACTTTATTTTGCTACAATAACCAGAGCTTGTGAAGACTGGTGAAAATGTGCACTTTGTTAATCACAAAAAGAGGTTTGTCTGTTGTTATACTGAGTAAGTTTTGTCTAAAATAGCAAGAAAATTTGTTAATGAAATTAAGTTGCACATCTTGCACTTTCAGTCCAAATGTTTCTTTATGTTGTTTTATTCTAATATATACAGCGTGGGCCATTTATATGGATACACCTTAATAAAATGGGAATGGTTGGTGATATTAACGTCCTGTTTGTGGAACATTAGTATATGTGAGGGGGCAAAATTTTACAAGATGGGTGGTGACCATGGTGGCCATTTGGAAGTCAGAGACCTTGGGTGCCATTCAACTGGTCTGACACTAACCCACATTGGATAGATCCCTCCAAGACTGTTGGAACAAAAAAAGTGATGGTATTGTGTGGTATATGGGGTACAAAGATAGTGAGGCCATTCTTCATCAATGGAAACCTCAAGACCACTGGATATTTGAAATTGCTACATGATGATGTGTTTCCCTCTTTATGCACTGAAGCTGGCACGTTCCCTGAGTTTTTCCAGCAAGATGGTGCACCACCACATTATGGGTGTCAGGTCCGAGCATTCCTAGATGAACAGTTTCCTGAAAAGTGGATTGGTCGTCGTGGGCCAGTTGAATGGCCCCCAAGGTCTCCCGATCTGACCCCCTTAGACTTTTATCTTTGGGGTCATCTGAAGGCAATTGTCTATGGTGTGAAGATACGAGATGTGCAGCACCTGAAACTACGGATACTGGAAGCCTGTGCTGGCATTTCTCCTGCGGTGTTGCTATCAGTGTGTGAAGAGTGGGAGAAGAGCGTTGCATTGACAATCCATCACAATGGGCAGCACATTGAACACATTTTATAAGTGGTCAGAAACTTGTAAATAACTCATGAAAGAATAATGTTACCTTAAAACCAAGCACACCATTGTTTTTCTTGTGAAATTCCCAATAAGTTTGATGTGTCACATGACCCTCTTCCTATTGAAAAAACAAAAGTTGGATCCAAGATGGCCGACTTCCAAATGGCCACCATGGTCACCACGCATCTTGAAAAGTTTGCCTCCTCACATATACTAATGTGCCACAAACAGGATGTTAATATCACCAACCATTCCCATTTTATTAAGGTGTATCCATATAAATGGCCCACCCTGTATGTATATAGACCCAAGGGTCCAAGTGTCCTATAAATATTTTTTTAATTTTTAAATTGTTTTAAAAATCGAATTTTGTCAACAAAAAAAAACTGAGATTCAATTTATAGGACATATTGCAAAGCCTTTCTAACACCTGCTAATAAAAGCTCCGAGTTTGAAGGCTGAGAAGTTAGGAATGCTGGAATGATGGTGAAATAATTTATGTTTATAGCTATTATAATGTAAGCGAGAACTGGACCTAATGTAAAAGGTAAATTCTAACATGTTTTAAATTTTTTTCAAAAAAAAATAAAAAATAAAAAAATATATATATACACACACTGGTGTGCAGTATTGGGTGTAACGCGTTAATATAACAAGTAATCTAAAGCGTTCGCTCCGCCATTCAAGTACTCAGTTGTTACTTTTTCAAAAATGTAATCCGTTATTCAGAAAATGTATGTAATCCGTGAACCAGACAGCAGTGATTCCCAATCCATTAGTGTGTGTGTGTGCGTGAGAGGAAGTTGTCCTACAAGCCCCGCCCCCAATAACATGTCCCCTCTGTTATTCCTGTTGTTATACCACTATCTCACCTGTGCGGTTTGACTATGAGAGGACCGACGCACGGGTAGATGGAAACCTAATCACAGCGCCAAAACCCGCGGTGAATCATGATGATCCGCAAAACTGTATTAGTAGTTAACAGATTCTGGGCCAAACTTCACTGAGTGATGACGGTAGAATAATTATAAAGTTCTTGACTAAATCAACATGCATGAGGAAGCATAAAGGAGTTTTCATTTTCTGCAATGGAAAAGTACTCGACCTCGTTACTTTTATCAGAAAGTAACACAGTAATTTAACGCATTACTTTTTGAAGACAGTAATTTTGTAAYGCAATTAGTTACTTTAAAAAGTAACGTCCCCCAACTCTGCTAGAATAAAACTATACATCTTCGATAAACATTTCCTGTTTTTAGGAAAATAATCAACTCCAGGTTGGTAACCGGGGCTGTAATTCATTGTTTTCTAACAGCACACTGTCAGTTCTTTCTTTGCTGTTAAAAATTTAAGGGGCTAAAACATGGACGCTCGGTGGCGTCTCTGCAGTACAGTATCAGACCGAGGCTCTGAGTGATGATCGGTCTCGTTCCCAGCATGCACCTCCTTGTTCTGCATTCATCTGAAAACGGATTCGACTTCTCCGAGAGCTGCTGGAGGAGCCACAGAGCCAACCTACAGTACACACATCTGTAGGTTCGGGAGGTACAGTATGTCAGATAAATCACAAGCTCGAGCACAAAACTCTCAGAAGTAATATCAGCTTGCTACACTGGACGTTTCGAGGGTTTCTAAAAGCCTGCGTGGCCGCATGGTATGTTATATTCTAGCTACATCTTCCTTCTATGTGAAAATAAGAACTATCATTATGAACTGCAATAAATAAATTCGCAATCGCTCTGAATATATGACTGAGTAACTTCAGCTAAATACTGAACTCCAGGTGGCGCTGGTAAACCCAAGGCTGTGCTTTTACTGTACACAGGAAGCAAAAACGGTGTTCTTTCTTCACACACACACACACACTGAAGGGAAACCATGTTCATTTCCTTGTGCATGTTTAATCTTCAGTGGAGCACAATGGCAGTGAGATAGAATGAAGCTGTCAGAAGTGATGGAAGGATTCACTAAAAGAGATGCCAGGAGGATCTCCTGAAGGACTTGGTCACGTTATGAGTCACAAAGGCATCAGTTTGAGTTTTTTGTTTCCTTTAGGCAAATGGATCTGAGAAAATCATCGCTGTATTTTCTTCTTTCATGTACTGAGAAAAGAAAGCTCGAGTTGGCTTCTGAAAAAAGGACGATCAAGCTGACACAGTTAACGGAGCCTTTAACAACTGCAGACACTCTTGTTATAAAACTTTAACAGGTAACTACAAGAGTTATGAAGAGTTATCCTGACCTCAGGCAGTCTCACAAGACCTTGTGCCTGGGACAGGTCACAGCTAGATGCCCTGGGACATCTGTGTTAACTCCTGCAGTCAGGTGGTGTTTTCTTAGATTTTCTTAGATTTGAGATTTCTAGCTGATTTCCTGTTTTGGTTCCAAACACTCGGTGTAACACACCAAACACAGGTGTAAATCCTGAGCTCCGTTCAGGTTTGTTAAAATAATTCAAATCAGAGAAACCCATATCCCAATTCAACATCTGGGAAATTCATGGGAGAATATTAGAATAAGAAAGAGATGGCGATTTATTATTATTATTATTATTATTATTATTATTATTATTATTATTATTAATACAAGAAAACAAGCAACAATGTTGTTCAAAGAAGTTTAGCGAGAATGTGAATGCACTAAACCGCCTCCCTGTTGAATTCTTGATTCTGATTGGTCAGTGTGTGGTGATTAGTTTTCTATAATAGCTTGGTTGTTGGCCTCCATAAGTATTTACCCCCTCCCGTTGACCTTTTACATACTTTGTAGTGCAATTACACTCAATCAGAATTAAAGTATGTATGTCCTGACTTACATCCCATAATAATGACGCACGTGAAGGCTTTGCAACTTTGCCTAAAACCCAGATGAGGCAGAGAAGGACACTGAACATGACACTCCCAGTTTGAGTGATGATAAATTATCATGTACAGATTTCTCCCTCATTCTTCACTAGAGTGGGATATTTTCTATTTATGTTCATGACATATAATCTCAGAAAAGTAAATTCAATTTCAATGTCAGTTTAGTCGATGATGTTCCACCTGACACGTCACTGTTCTTAGTGCTCTCCAGTAAAGGAACTCTTTGCTGTTTCTACAGCAATAGAGTGAGCATTCTGCAAGCAGCTGAAAAAGATGTCGAGCTGTCGCGGAGGATACGTCTCATTTACTGTACAGCCTGGGTGTTCAGAGAGAAGAAGGAGGATGGATTAGGTTCCACATGTTGACTTGACTAATCCAAAGTTCAATTCTAATATATACTGTAAACTAAGACTCAAGCTTGCTTAACAATTGTTCAGAATGTGCTCAGTGCTGGGGCTGGAAATAAGACAGTGGTAGCTCTGCCGATTCGATAGCGTGATCCGCGCTGTCGGAACGTCTCTGGTCCTGGGTGACCGTATGATTAGAAGCTACACAGGATTTACAGAAAACCCACAAAATCAATGCAGGGATTACGACTCAGTGTAGCTTCCAAGTATCCAAAGTGTATTTATCAGCCTGTCATGCCGACAGCCGAAGATGATGATGATGATGATGATGATGATGATGGTGATAGGTGACGTGCCTTGAGTTTAAAATTATATTACAAAGAAGGAAGAGATAAAATGTAACAGATTTGCTGTGAATCCATGTATTATTCACATAGTATTTTATCTGTTAGCTGAACAACATCATTTTGCTCCGCTCCAGGTTAAACAGCTCGGGTCAAGGTAGGACTACTCAGCATAATTAGCCAGTAGTTTATCAGCAATGCACTTGATCGTGGGCTTGAAAACGCTCCAATTAATCTGAAGCATGTGAGAAGCCCTTTTTATTACTGGAGGGCAACAAATCGACT
The DNA here is from genome assembly GCA_003987875.1 of Clarias batrachus. Lineage (NCBI taxonomy): Eukaryota > Metazoa > Chordata > Actinopteri > Siluriformes > Clariidae > Clarias > Clarias batrachus. The sequence continues at coordinate 164,406 of QMIH01000641.1, read as the reverse complement.
GGTGTTTGAAACCCACCATTACAGAATACAGTGATTTATACCAGAAAGTATGGCGTATAGAGAAAAAAAAAAAAAAACTGAGCTGAAATGTGTTAATCTTTATAATTACAATCTAATCTCCCTGACTTTAGCGGTTTATTCAGCTCTTCAGATCTGTCTTACCATCACTGTTACATTGTCAGGTACAGCTCAGCTTTCCAAAGCTTTAATATCACTTCATTTCATCACCATTGCTTAGACTGTTAACTAGCTTAGCTGAGTCTTGGGATGTGTCACTGAATTACATTCTGGGACTTTGAGTCCAAGGCGTCCACTCCCTCAGGGTTGGATTAGAACAGTAGCACAACTGTTTTCTTCAGAAATACACGCAAAACAGCACCACATTTAACACATAAGCACCAGGTTCACTTTTGTATACAGTACACTATAAAAAAAAAAAAAAAAGAAATTGTAAATTTTACTGTAAAAAACTGGGAGCTGCGGTTGCCAGAAGTTTCCCGTAAAAAAAAATATGGTAGCAATGTTTTGTATGGGATTGCACTCATTATACTGTATATTTTTTATGGATTTTAATTGTTTATTTTTACTGTTTATAACTGTATAATTAACATGTTTATGTTGTTATAAAAACAGTTTATACCCGTCAAATTCCAGGGTTCACATTGTAACAAATACGGATCATAACCATGTTTTTTACAGCTCAGAACTGTCTCATGTAAAGATGTTATGTTGTAATAATAATGGTTTATTTCCCTCTCTTTTTCACAGCTCAGAACCTCACTCATCGTCTACACCGCTTTATCCTGTATTCAGGGTTGCGAGGGGCCTGGAGCTTATCCCAGGAGACTTAGGGCACGAGACGGAGTACACTCTAGACAAGGTGCCAATCCATCGCAGGGCGCACACACACACACACACACACACACACACACACACACACACACACACACACAGACTAAGGGCAATTTGGGAACACCAATAAGCTTAATCTGCAGGTCTTTGGACTGTGGGAGGAAACCGGAGTACCTGGAGGAAACTGAACGCAACCCTCCCATTTTTATCTGGGTCTGGGACAGGCACTTCATCCAGTGGCCGGGAATCGAACCCGGGTCTTTCGCACGGCTGGCGAAACATCTACAGGACCACTGAGCCACCAGCGCTCTGCTACATTAGGGAGCCCAGATTTGTAAAGATTATGTGAAGACAGACCAATCCACCATCCTGATTAAAACAATTCAATGTGGGCAGTTTACATGTGCACTGATGACGTCAGACACAAAATTGCTCGGCTGAAAGGTTTTAAGTTGGTGGAACTTAAAGGTGACAGTTACTGTGGCTTAAAATATCAAATTTGTTCAGTTAACTTGAAAAGTGTCATTTCTACAAACTCATAAATACCAAAAAGTTCTAAATACTCAACAAGGTCTATTAATACTCAATATGTTTAATTAATTTGAGCATTAGGGTTTACAGTGCAGCAAAACAATATTTAAATTCTCAAAATCAAATATACAAATGTCAGGGTGGACATTCTTAAGTGTTTTAGGCAGACAATCTAAGCATAGAATTTTATAGAAGGGCTTTTTAAGTTTACACAGAAATATATGATTTTATCTGACACATGTTAAAATTGTTTATGTCCCCTGTCCTGTACTGTGGTTTTTAAGTGCACACTGCACAGGGGTGTCAAATATGTTCACGTATTTTGTAACGGGTTTGGCACGGGGGGGGGGGGGGGTGACAACAAACACAGACATGAGGCGAGGTCTTACGGAAAAGGGTTAAAGGAGGGAGGAAGGGAAAAAGGGAAGGAAAGGTGTGCACGTGCAGGTCTGGTGGGCAGCGCCCCGCTGGGATGCGGGCACAGGCTGGTGAGTGGTTGCGGCAGGCAAAGTGGCGCGTGCTCATGGCTGTCCTGTCCACGGAATACCATTCACGATTTTGAAATACATGGGGCGGTTCCATTACCACTCTTCCTCGGCTTCCCCTGCACAACTTGCACGCTGTGTTTTATAGCGCGGGGAGTGTACAGTAGTAGTGTAGTAGTGCATATGCACTAGTTTTCCATTTTAATATGATATTATGATATTAATATGATCTTATTCTGATTTTTTAACTCTATCAACAAGGGTTTAATAAAATATAAAATGATGCTTCAGAATATTAGTAACAAATACCTTCATCAGTTTATATGTTACATCCATGAGGCATAATGTCATATCCATAATGCTTATGGAAAAACTGACGAAGACAAAATATTGTCTTCCTATTCATAAATACAGTATATCGTAATTTTTTTCTGCAATAAACCATATTTTCATATGTTTTTAACTGTTAAATTTAAGGTGTTACTCTGTAAAACTAATTACAGGTTTTATCTTGTATAGCATTTGTACGGTATTTTACTGTTGCATTTACGGACATTTTTTACAGTGTAGGATAGAGTTCTGCTTCACTTCATGTGAATGCTAAGTGAGGAATTCGACCATGTGAGCAGTCAATAGCTGGTCTGAAAGAATGGCCTGGTACTGTAGGAAAGAGATAATGATGGAGAGATGTCTGTAATCCTGAGTTGATTCTCTCCGCTCAAATTACACCATCATTACTCATGTGGTTATAAACACAATGGATCCTAGCATCACCCACTTTACCTTCTCTAAGAGCAGAACCCCGGGAATGAGACGCGACTGGAACAGAGACTTTCAGTCAACCAGGTCTAATGAGAATAATGCAGTGGATGTAATGCGCCCTGCTAGATCACGATCACTGAAAATGCTTCTGTGGAATAAAGTGATCCGATTGACTTTGTCTTCCAGGAAGGAGGCATTTACTGTAAGCTATTTGCGAATAAAACCTTCTAAATGAGTGGCTGTTCATAAACACAGCCACATACCTGTCCATAAAAGCCCTCAGGATGCAATCGGATGTGTGTTTGTGGGACAWAAAGCCTCRCTAGCAACAGCTCACGTGCTGAGAGGTATGAAACTGAAGGATGAGATGGTCTGTCAATCACCACTTACTGGAGAGAGAGAGAGAGAGAGAGAGAGAGAGAGATCTGGAGCAGTACAATTGACTTATGTCTGTTGAGATTGTCAGGATGTAGAGCACCGCCAAGGGGAGACAATCATGTTTATGACAGGAAATTATTAAGTGCTTTGAAAACTCTSTTACTTCCTATTATSTTAGAAGATAACAACGATTGTTTTATTAAAACAGCTGCATGAAAGGCTCAGATTAGTAATCCGCTGAGCGCCGCATGTCGAGTGGAGCCTCATTTTCGGCTTTTGATGCAGCAACTAATAAGGTTGTGTGAACAAAACGCCAAGTTGACACTGCTGAAATTATCCATGTACACTCCCACTGGGGGCAGGAGACTCGAGTCAGAGAGAGAGGGCGGGCGGACAGTGGGGTTAACCTTTATTGGATTGTATTCAGTCAGGGCTCGGATTTTAATTGATTAATTACTGTATTACATCATAAAGTGCACTCACAGTGCTCAGTGAACTGAGATTTAAGAATAAGTTCTCCCTCTTATCAAGTTCAAATCTTGTCCAAGAGAGCAAAAGTGGCGGAGCAGCTTCCCCTTATCAAATTTTAGTTTTTCATTAAAAAAAAAAACATCACATTGTAAATCCACATACAATTTAGAGTTAAATTTAACCAAAGAAACAGGTTATGAAATATTAATATACATTAGCTCACACAGAATTACTCTTCTCATTACAGCCAGGTTTGGTGTTATTATCTCTTTTTAACGCTTATTTCCCTATGTCTCCTACAGTCAAGTCAAGTCAAGTCAATTTTATTTATGTATTTGTCGCAAAGCAGCTTTACACAATAAAAAGAAGTAAGTTTGTATGCAATGTGTGTGAATCAAAATGATAAGATTGTCTCTGATGAGCAAGAAAAACTCCCTGAGATGGTAATAGGAAGAAACCTYGAGWGGAACCAGACTYAACAGGGAACCCATCCTCATCTGGGTGATAACGGATAGCAGGGATTGATAAGCATAATAATGTGTACAGTCACCCCAAAAGTCAGATCTATGCATATATGTGCAACAGTCTGGCTACAGATCATGAGACGATGCTTTTGTGCAAAATCACACCCACACAGCACTGGGTATTTATGTAACTAAGGTCTTGTTTAAAGTAACGCTGTGATTCATTAGCATTTGTGATGAACTGATGAGCGAGCAACATGATATTCCTAAGAGGATTGTTATGTAAGTATGACGCATAATAAAACATAAAATAAAAAAAATAAAAAAACAAATCACCTGTACTGATCATATTCAGGTTTCAGTTTGTTTTTCTGTTTTACTGTTGATTGAAGCTTTTTGCACCCCGTTGTCCATCTTTCCTAGAATGCCTCTTGAGTCCACTCATTTATCTCATCGAAATATTGTGTGCTTGTTATGTATCTATTGTCAGGCGCTGATGGATCCCTGCTGCGTCTAAAAGGCACTCGAGACATCAGAGTGCCAGGAGGGAGCGACGCCCATAATGCCGGCTCACAGGAGCTTTCTCAAATACACAGCAGTTAGAGAGGCATGAAATACACACACACACACACATATAAAAAAGACAAGTTGGGACTGATCTCTAAAACAGACCACAGGCTACTGTACATCACCCCCCGGCTCTCCACCACACGCCATCGTCTGGTCTTTCACAACCCCACTGAGATGGCTTTGTTTCTTCAGAGAGCGCTGGAAGTCCTCGGTCAGCCTCGGATTCTTAATCACCGGCCGTGAGTAAATGTTGCACGCTCTAAAGATATTTTAATGACCTGCCTTCTGCCTACGAAGCTCACAGGGGGAGAAGAGGTGCTTAATTGAAGTGTCACTCAGCGCTCCATCATCCTCCTCCTCCTGCAGGAACGATCTGCTCAGGTTCCTGCTTTCCGAAGTAAGACAGAGAGAAGATGCTGATGCAGCGGCACTACAGAGAGAACATTACACGCCTTACTGAGAGAACCGAGCGTTAAAACACTGCGTGATGCACTTTTATAGGGACGTCATCAGCAACAGCGCGGTGTAAGGAAGTGGTGTCACTGTTCCCTTCCTGAAGGTCGACAGCTTTATCATTATAGATTTTAATACAGAGCGACTTGTGAAATATACAGTAGATGTTATCGTGTACAGTACAGTGTATAAGTGGAACCATAGGAGAGGTTCAAAACGTTTGTTATTATTAATAACACCGGAGGAAGAAGATTTAATTATTAAAGATGGAGTCAGAGCAGATTGTTATAATTATAATGATTATGAGATTGGACTAGACTATATGCAGTATTATAATTCTTTAGTTTTCACTTTTTATGTTTATTAGAATTGTTCCTGTAGTTTAGAGATTCTGGGCCTCAGTGTACATGACAGGAACGATTATTCATCAAGTTGACGTTATTACGGTTGAGTAAATATTATTACCCATAATCCTCTTTGTTTTTTTTTGCTAATTTAAGAACTGCTTCTTTTGCACACCTTCACTGTGCCTCGAGATATTCCAGCTTCCATGAAGAATATTATTGTTTCTTTCTAAAAACTAAAAATCTGTGAGAAACAAAAAATGATTCCATCGCCGGTATTTGAAAAGGCTCACATAGTTTTTAACCTCGTCCTCATGCTTCTTCATCTCAGACTCCACTCTGTTGTTCTTCGACTGTGAGGATTAAACAGGGCTGAAGATGACACTTGAGGGATCTTTAGTCAGACGGAATTTGACTGATATCACTCCACGCTTGCACTCTGGCCAAACAAAATGCATATTTATAAATGCCGAGAAGTCATCTGGAGTCATCCGAGTGCTGGGTCTCTCTTTAGAAAAGGAAAAAAAAAAAAACATTTTTTTTCTGTGTCAGAAAAGAGTGAGTTACACAACTTTGTGCTCAAAAAGCTGCAAAAAATATTTTTTATAGTATGATACAAATCAAACCCTTACACCACAGTGATGTTATACAACAATAAGATGGTTTCTATAGTAAGAAGCCCTCCAATGTTATAGGGCTTTGCAACAGTCAGAGGAAAAGCTATAAGATTTTTGCTCGCACCTCAGTTACAAATGAACTGATGTGACACATTCAGATCCACAGAGCAGTGACTGGGGAGACAGTAGCATTGAATGCAAAGCGCTGATTAAATTGGTGCGGCCTACGTTAACATAATCGGAGTGCGAATCATTTTTGACTCACCCTCATAATAGAAAAATGTTGGCAAATTGGTGACGAGAAAAACACATGCTGTTAAAGGCAACTAATCAACTCCATGCTGGGAACAGTGCCTCTTTAACAGCCTGGTTTATTAATTTCCAGTAACAACACACTGGAAGAATTTTTATTTCTTACACTTTACTTCTTCTTTTAGCTCAATAAAGTCATATCAGCCAAGATGTATCATTTAATCAGATATGGATCATATTTCACACATCTATTTAGTTTTATTTACACTTTATTAAGTTTATATATATATATATATATATATATA
>QMIH01000641.1:129114-156193 GCA_003987875.1 Clarias batrachus | reverse complement strand
ATATATATTTGTTTGATACCGAAACTGAAATCATGTCAGCGATAGTTGTCTACACAGTTTATAGTGTAAATTGTGATATCCGCCAAAAGGAGGACATGACCATGACCATGTCTTGAGTAATGTCCTTATGAATTTGGCCATATTTTAACATATGTAAAACAACCATCCAATAAATAACACTATATCAAACAGAAGGTGCAGTGTATATATAGTATATAGTTATGCTAGCTATGCATTGCTGGTTAAAATTCTAAGTGCATTTCATTGGATCTGTACATGTACTGTGCACATTGACAATAAAGTTTAATGTAATCTAATCCAATCTATAATAATAATAATAATAATAATAATAATAATAATAATATGACATCGATTTATGTTGATGAAGTGAGATTATTAAAATTACCTTTCAGTTTTTTTTATGTTTTTCTAAATTTATATAGAAAATAACAACAGCTACAGGAGTAAAGCAAGAGTCGGCTCAGTGAATCGGTTCTTTGACTCGAATTTTATCTCGAGTCTCGATCGACTCTCTCTCCTTATTTTTCGGATAACCGATTTTCAGAATGAATCCCCCGGCTGTAGAAAGCAGTACTTTTCCATGATGTGCATGGAACAAACTGAGGGAAAGGGTGGAGAGGGTGAAACTGCCGATGAAGCTGCTGAACTTCTACGGGACACTTTAGAGCAGTTTAATCCGCCTCGCGCGCTTCACCGTGACGTTGGAGGTCATTTTAGCTCCAGTGTTTCTCACCGGTGCGCGTGAGCAGGAGGAGCGCGAGAGGGAGGGACTTGAGCGCGTGACGCACCGCAAACCGGCATAACACACACACACACACACACAAACACACGCGAGAATACGGGACGGGTGTCTTTTTTTTTGTTTGTTTTTTGTATTTTATGAGAATTAAGATTTAACTCCACTCTTGCACGCGCGCTCTTGATCTCCACGCGCGTGCATTCTTCTACTCGCGCGCATTCGGTAAGTGCATGCGCACTTTCTGCTTTATTCTTCATCCAGCCCCAGCATCTAATCCAAAGGTCTGGTGTGTGTGTGTGTGTGTGTGTGCGCGCGCGTGTTGGGTCTTTAAGTGATAAAAGAGAAAGTTGTCGAGCTTGTTTTGACATGGACATAGACATCAGGAAACATCAGGATTCAAGGGTGTCAAAGGTGTATGTTAATGTCAGCATCACGCATGAGAAGACAAGAACTGTGATCTCACTCACTCACTCACTCACTCACTCATCATCTGTACCGCTTAATCCTGAAAACTGTGATCTCTGTGACTTTAATCATGGCATGGTTGTTGCCTCCGGATGGTTGGTTTGAATATTTTAGAAGCTTCTGATCTTCAAGGATTTTCACACCCAGTACATGGTGATAGGAGTGTTTAGACTGGTTTGAGCTGCCAGGAAGGATTATAATAACTCATATCACACTTTGCAAATGTGTTGAGCAAAAAAGAATTTCAGCATGCACTTTGAACCTTGAGATGGATGAGAGACAGAAGCAGAAGACCACATTCGTTTCCACTCTTGTCAGACAATAACAGAAATTTGAAACTACCAACCAGCACAGATTCACCTGATCTGCACGGTTGAGGATTTATAAAAATACTTTTTCCAGTCTTCAGCTGTCCAGCATCTCACCTTCCTGCTGACCACTGTTTGAAAATAGTGATTATTAAGCTCAGTACAAGGGGCAATGAAATGACACCAATGCAGATGTGCCAAAATTTCTCAAATTCCCCACTGTGGGAGCTGGCTCCAAGTGTGAGTCAGTTCCCATAGAGACTTATGTAAAAATGTGCAACTTTATCAGAGAAATAAGCCATAAAAAATGCGTTTGGTCTCCATAACTAGGTATTCCATTCATGACAACTAAACAGAGGATGAATTATTATGTAACTCATCAGTTAGTTTTTAATAACTTTTACACATTTTAATAATAATTACACTTTAAATAGTTTCTGTTATATTGAACTTTCAGCTGCATAACACACATGATGTTATATAATTTTTGTTATCCGATATCACCCAAATGAGGATGGGTTCCCTGTTGAATCTGGTTCCTCTCAAGGTTTCTTCCTATTGTCATCTCAGGGAGTTTTTCCTTGCCACTGCCACCGTCACCCTTGGCTTGCTCATCAGGGACAATCTTGTTATGTGGACACATTTTTCTCACACATACATATTTCCATAAATCTTCTTTTCATTTTGTGACAATGACCATTGTTAAAAGTGCTATATAAAGTATATATACATAATTAGGGACAAGGTGATTAACAGTTGCATTGCAGGTGTCAAACTGCTAACCAGCTAACTGGAATTGTTGTAGGGATACATTACCACAAGACATTTCTAAATTGACACTGAAGATGTCTTGGGTATCATTGACAGAGTTCAAGCAAATGCGACTTTAGCGACAATTTAAAGTGACTTTAGCCACATTGACATTTTCGCTAAGCTTGCTAGCTTGTGGTAACTGAGGTAAGTAGGCACGCTCTGACCAGCATCCAGGCTCCGTTTAGTTTGCCTATTTCCCTATTTATGGATTAACCAGGGTTTAGGGAGTAAGCTCCTGCCAAGATGGCGGTGACCAGAGCTCTCACAGTTACGCTTCAAAACTGCTCTTCAGAAAGAAGAACCAATATATATTTAATGACAAAGAGGGTTGTCCAGTTCTTTTTATACATTCTACAGCTTTGATCAATCAGGTCACTCTCCTCAGGTGTCTTCAGCATGGTGGTGTAGCCTGCAAACCTTCTCCTCACAGTGTATTTGTTTTGTTTTTTTGTTTTTGTTGTTGTGTACACCATTCTGTGTAAAGTCTAGAGAGAGTTTTGTGTGAAAAATGTTCTCTAGTAGTTTGAGAGTGCGTACACGTCCAAAATCAAGTCCAAACTGAGTCAGTTCACTCATTTTGGAAAAGCACTCAATCACATTACTGTGTCTCAACTTACAAACATTCTTGTTCTTAACACAAACTGGATGTCATCAGCCATAACCTAAGCAAATTCATATATTCATTCATTCTTTTAATTTTCTCAGATCTGGGCTCCCCTGAATGTATTTTGATTTGCTCAGTGATGTTTTACTATTTTGTACCTCACTTTGAGAAGTTTCTCGACTTAGAATAACTTTCCTTCTTTGAAGGTTTCATGGCTTCCTCCTGACACCACAGGATCCAACACCATCCAAAAATCCTGCTGCTCATTCAGATAATCTTATCATAGACTGTGATTGCTTTTTCTCTGTGCACTGCTTTAGATCCTATTTGTCGGTTTCTTTCATTTCCAGGCTCAGTGTGTTACAGCAGAAGCGAAGCACAGCTGAGCAAACCCAATTAAACCCGAACACAGTAGAAAGTCCCGATTTGAGTCCGACATGTGCAATCAAGTTTTTAATGATGCTCATGAGTTCAACATCAAATCTCTAGAGAGAGCCTTTATTATGGAATTTTATAAGCGGGTATATGCAGGCTGACAGAAGAGGTTTTATTTCCTTCCCTGCTAAAAAATCCAGCATAGACCAGCATGATTTATATGCTGGTGGCTCAGAGGGCTAAGGCACTGAGTTACTGATCGCTGAGTTATTTGTTAATGTACACTCAGATAACAATAAAACATTGTGCTTTTGTAAAATAAAGAAAATAAACAGGTTGCGCTTTCTGCCATCTCAGTCTCCGTGAAAATCTTTTTGAAATGCGTCACTAAAATGAACTGAAAAAAGAGTGAATACTGCACACACACATATCTATCTATCTATCTATCTATCTATCTATCTATCTATCTATCTATCTATCTATCTATCTATCTATAGAAAGCTTAAAGTGTCTATTTTTAAATGAAGCAAGCTTAATCAAAAATAAATGTTCTCAGTTTATGTAATCCATATGAATCTAAGGAGAGATACAGTCTTTCTGGCAAACTTCACTATCTGATAATGACCTGAGACAGGACACGCCCACACGGTAATCTACATACAAGGCCCTCAAACACGCATACATACAGTAGGTCTGAAAAGTTTCCTGCGTGTGTGGAAGATGTTATGGGCTGTACAGGTTTCTGAAGCTCTACAGAATGTTCTGGGCAGTGGGCGGAGTTTAGATTTACCTCAGAACAACACTGAGACTCCAACGAAGGAGGAGAATCTAGCAAGATATTACAATGGGTAAGTTATTAAATCTTGTATAATCCTTATTCTGATAATATAAAACTAATATTTCATTTTCTTTCATTTTCTTACAAACTTTTGTCAGTTTATGTGAAACATTGTCATTTAATGTCACTTACATGGTTTGGTTAGCATGTAGATAACACTGCTAAATCATGCTAACATACTGCCTTATGTAGTTTAGCACAAACTGGTTAGCTCACGGTGGCTAAGCTAATACCTTACAGTATGTAGATTACAGATTGTTGTCAGTATCAGCTGTGGTGTAAATGTCTATAATATATTCACCCCGTTTTAGATAGCTTTATATTATGGTAGCTATTTGGTTCAGTTTTTGGTTAGCTTATGGTATCTATATGTTATTTAGCACAAAAGATTTAGCTCCCAGTGCCTAAAATACTGCCTTATATAGCTTACAGATATTTGTGATATTAAGGTGTAAATGTAAATCATTATGCAAAAATTATAAATCTTTAAATGGGGAAAACATTTCAAAAGCTTGTGCTGTCTATCCATGGTCAGTAGTTATTGATGATAATACATCAATAACTATTGAGTACTAACAATAAGTCCAATAACTATTGAGTAATTAACAGTAATTTTATTGTTATCATGCGTATGTTTCTTTTTCCTTTTTTATAAACATTTGTGACTTTGAAAATAATCAGCCACCTGTTTTATAGAGACCAAATGCAAACAAGCAGGCAAGATACAGACGGACCATCACTATGTCATGGAAAACACAGACTCTGCGATTCCTGCCCGCATGGGAACCTGGACCACAACTGGCGTCTGGATTCGGGATGGATCTTGTATTTTTTTAAGCGGTTGTCCACACGGGAAGGCTTCACCTGTGACTGCGCACAACCAGCACATGGACTGACCTCAGATGCCAGGAATGTTGCCACTGCTGGTTACAGGGTCTGTGTGCATTGCAAATCAGTTTAAAAAAAACACCATGGAAATGCCAGGTATGCGATGTTCACTTGTGTCTTCAGTTAAACAAGAACTGCTTTTCGAGAGAGGCACAAAGATGTATGACTGAGCATAGGGTGTAAAAGTGGGCTTTTACAAACCTAACACCCTTTCTTCATAGTGCACTGTTCCTGTTCGCACTGTTTTACCCTGAATGTCTGTTTGCAAGGTCATATTTTCGGTATGCCATAAATGTGCCTTCTCTGTATAAGATCATCTGTGTCCCTCTCCCCTCAATCCTGGACATTTACTTTGCACTAGGTGAAAGAGGTGACATGACATGTCAGAACTACTTCAGGGCCCATAAACCTGCAGATCCCTACTGTAATAAATGAGTGTGAGGGCCAAGCTCATGAACATAACTGTATGAATGTGTCCCTGGGAGGTTGCTCTCCTGTTTTGCTGTTCCTTGTTAAATTATCATATTGTTACAAATGTGCATATTGTATATTGTGCATATTGTATATACATATTACACATACTTAATACTGTTTGTGTTGGCCAATAAAGCTGATTTCTACATTCTTCTATTCTACATTTTAGAGTTATTGGATGACCATCTTGTAAAACCTGAATTTTGCTTGTTACTAGGGAGTTACTAACATACCTGAAGCAAAAGAAGCATTGTAATATTTGCATATATTCTGGCTTTTATACCATACCAACAATTGGTGGGGTCGTGAACAGCCTACCGTCAAATGTTGGTATGCTGGGATGCATGGGCTGCATATGTTGTGTTTTGGTGCTGGTCTGATGGTGACCAGCATACCAGCCCCAGCATTATGCCAGGGTGCTGGTCACCAGGACCAGTTTTGAGCAACTGAACACCAGCATATGTTGTGTATTGGTGCTGGAATGCTGGTGCTGGTGACCAGCATTATAATGCCACCGTAAGCTAACCTGTTTGTGCTAAGCTACATAAGGCAGTATGTTAGCATGATTTAGCAGTGTTATCTACATGCTCACCAAACCATGTAAGTGACATTAAATAACAATGTTTCACATAAACTGGCAAATGCTTTTGGGAAAAGGATGAAAAATAAAATGTTAGTTTTATATTATCAGAATAAGGATTATATAAGATTTAATAACTTACCCATTGTAACAGCTTGCTAGATTCTCCTCCTTCATTCTCTGTTGGAGGCTCAGTGTTGTTTTGAGGTAAATCTAAACTCCGCCCACTGTCCAGAACATTCTGTAGAGCTTCAGAAACCTGTACAGCACGTGACATCTTCCACTCGTGGAGGAAACTTACCGGATCTGTGCGTGTGTGTTTGGGCGTGCCCTTGTATGTAGATTACCCTGACTGCTTCCCTGTGAATAGCGTGTGGGCGTGTCCTGTCTCAGGTCATTATCAGATAATGAAGTGTGGTAGAAAGATTGTATCTATCCTTAGATTCAAACAGATTATATAAACTGAGAATATTTATTTTTGATTAAACGTGCTTCATTTAAAAGTAGACACTTTATGGTTTATATAGATGTACAGTATATAGAGATATGGATATGTGTGTGTGCAGTATTCACTGAGTTTCAGTTCATTTTAGTTAGTTAATTTAAGCACGTTTAAGCATGTTTTATTTATATGTTAGTGTACATTATCAAATAAAGATCATTTACAGATACAAATGACATATCTGTTGTCACATGTCGTGGCCAAAAGTTTTGAGAATTGCATAAATATTGGAAATTGGAAAAGTTGCTGCATAAGTTTTTATAATAGGAATTTGCATATACTCCAGAATGTTATGAAGAGCGATCAGATGAATTGCATAGTCCTTCTTTGCCATGAAAATTAACGTAATCCCGAAAAAAAACTTTCCACTGCATTTCATTGCTGTCATTAAAGGAGCTGCTGAGATCATTTCAGTAATCTTCTTGTTAACTCAGGTGAGAATGTTGACGAGCACAAGGCTGGAGATCATTATGTCAGGCTGATTGGGTTAGAATGGCAGACTTGACATGTTAAAAGGAGGGTGATGCTTGAAATCATTGTTCTTTCATTGTTAACCATGGTGACCTGCAAAGAAACGCGTGCAGCCATCATTGCGTTGCATAAAAATGGCTTCACAGGCAAGAATATTGTGGCTACTAAGATTGCACCTAAATCAACAATTTATAGGATCATCAAGAACTTCAAGGAAAGAGGTTCAATTCTTGTCTTCAGGGCGTCCAAGAAAGTCCAGCAAGCGCCAGGATCGTCTCCTAAAGTGGATTCAGCTGCGGGATCGGAGTGCCACCAGTGCAGAGCTGCTCAGGAATGGCAGCAGGCAGGTGTGAGCGCATCTGAACGCACAGTGAGGCCAAGACCTTTGGAAGATGGCCTGGTGTCAAGAAGGGCAGCAAAGAAGCCACTTCTCTCCAAAAAAAAAAAAGTGATAACTAAGTGGCCCGGGGACCAAAACGTTGAAATTTTGGGTCCATGGCCTGGAAACGCCCCAGATCTTAATCCCACTCTTGGTCAATCCTCAAGAGGTGGGTGGACAAATAAAAACCCACTAATTCTGACAAACTACAAGAAGTGATTATGAAAGAATGGGTTGCTATCAGTCAGGATTTGGGCCAGAACTTGATTGAGAGCAGCCCAGTCGAATTGTGGAGGTCCTGAAAAAGAAGGGCCATTATATCACCATTTTTTCACATTTACTTGTTAAATCTCTAACACTGATTTTACAGTTTGCTATTTGGAGGAAAATATACCTCATTTGGATGCGTCTGTTTTTTTTTTTTGTTTTTTTTTGTCCCATTTGATTTTGCTGATCTCCTAAACCTGTTTTCAACAGACACCTTATGACCGACATAAATGCCTTATGAAAAGCTATCAGGTCCACCTGGCTGAACGCTTGCCATCTCCTCAAGCCTCTTGGGATATATTTTTTTTCCCCAGCTTGCAAATCCTTGACAAAGAGCCAGATGTATTTAACATCTGTTGACAGCACAATGTACACGCTGTGGCTGGAGAAATGTAACATCCAGAAACCACGTCTTCCATTCAACCCTTTTTTTCTATGATATGACCAGCAGCGTTGCAAGAGCACAAACGATAACAAACTTTATTTATTTATTTATTTTATAATGAAAATGGATGGATTTTGACGATAAAGGTTTCCCTCCCTGAGGACCCAGTGGTCCATGATGTGTATGATCCGCAGTCACAACTTGATGTCCTCATGATGACATAGTCAGAGAGGCAGCACTGTATTAGATTTCCCAGCTTGTTCCTCTGCAGTTAGCTGATTTCTGTTAAGATCCTGAAGGGATCATCTTAACCGTATCAGAAAAAGTGCCCGCGTTGACAGCGCGCTGAAAATGTAGGCGATCAGATGACGTCAGCATCCCCACAGACAATTAAAGCAGGCAGCGGTTGTTTTTTTATATTACTTTAGAATTTCAAGCAAACCTTGTAATGATGGGAATGAGTAGAAGTATAAAAACATCAGATCCTCCAGAAGTACTGCGTTAATTTATTCATTAGCATAGAAACATGATCAGTGACACGGGTCACATGACAAAGTGGATGTCGTGGTTAGCATGAGAATGGTCTGATTCTACTTACTAGACTGAAGCAGTGATACTGACAGCGATACTGGAGACTCATTCCATCACCTTCAACTTGATTTTATCTGCCATACAGTCAGCTTGCTTGTTCTGAAAGTAATAAAGTTTCTCTTGACGTTCTCGAACTAGCAGAAACATTTGTGCTTGTAAAAATAAATGCTCCTGCCTGCTGCCATCTCCTCCTTTTGCTTGTGTAATTTGATCCTAGCCCAGACCGATTAGCCCATAAATAAGTCAGGAGAAAATAATAATGGCAGAGCAGGAGATGTAGGGTCTGCTCAGTGCAATCTCCGCTCCATCTGAATCATTCAGAGTGCATCTCGGCTGATTACGGCATGCGGGATAAACGGCTTTCGAATCGACACATGACACAAACGATGTCGCACCAACGTAACACCATCCATGCAGCAATGACTATTTAAACCTGACAAGGAACTCCGATAATGAGAGTCACTGAAAAATCTTACTTTAAACCTTCCTGTCTGAATTTAGTTTCTAATCATGGTGTACAAAAGGAGCGGTGCTGATCATGCTTTTGAAGCCAACGTACACTTTGTTCCTGTTACATAAACTCTGCTTTGTTTCTTTCTTTTATGAAAATCTTTATATTGAGACTCTTTTGAATATTTTTGTGTTTGTCAGCTTTTCTACGCCTTCATTAATTCGATTGTTACTTTTCGGTCACGACGACTTTATTCTTCATTTGATATTGCGACAATGAATCACTGAGATGCCTCGACATATTTATCCAGCGTTGTTAGCAGATGCTTGTTATATGCTGTTTCCTGGCAGAGGTCGAGAGAGTAAATAAGCTGGTAAATGTGCTGACAGCCTTGTTAAAGTCTGCACAGGATGAGATGAGAAGGAAGACATATTTTTCATAGCGGGATGGGAGGCAGTGTGAAGGATTTGGCTGCTGATCTGATAAGGGCTTCGGTGTCTCTGGGAATTGCGTGACAGAACTCGGGAATTACTGCTAGATTGACTCGGATTGCTGACAGCACGGATTGCTCACTCACTCTATACTGTTTTAACCTATACTATGGAACCTCGGATTTCGAGTATAGTGGTTTGTGAGTGTTCCACAAGATGATTTGTTAAATTTTGACTTGAAAAACGACCAAGTCTTGGTTTACGAGTATCATGTAGCACGCATGCGCTTCTTATTTTAACACCGAACGTCACGTGATCACAACTGAGCTAATTGTTTCTCTCTCTCGCGCTGCAGAATTGTGGGTAATCGTGTCCCCTGCTTGGTCTTATGAATAAATAAAAAAAAAACATATTTTATTTTGTGTTTGTATGAATGTGTACAGCCCGCGTGTATTGTAATACACACAGAAAACTTGCGCACAAATGGAAACACATATCTGTTTGGATTTATTATTTTTTTTTTTTAAAAACTTCATTTTTTTTAAAGGTAAAGTGCAGGTTAATGTTTTATTTTTATGTAATATTTTGTATTAATTATTTTATTTTACTTTTTATTTTTTTGGCCGTTGAATGACTAATTAGAGTTTCCATTATTTCTTATGGGAAAATTTAATTTGGTTTATGAGTGTATTGATATACGAGCCCCTTGCCGGAACAAATTATGTTCGTAATCCAAGGTTCCACTGTATACAGGATCGCGATGAGACTTAGGGCACGAGGCAGGGAACAACCAGCACAGGGCGCCAATTCATCGCAACGCACACATATACGCTCATACAATATGGCCAATTTGGGAATGCTTGGGAAGTTAATCTGCATGTCTTTGTACTGTGGGAGGAATTGGTGTACCCGGAGGAAACCAACAAAGCATGGAGAGAACATAAAAACTCATGTACACAGACCTGAAGTGGGAACCAAACCTGGCGGTGCAAGGGAATAGTACTAACTCCTAAGCCATCGTGCCACCTGCTGATTGTATCGATAATGTGAATCTTTAATCAGTATATGCATATCGGTGTCAGACAGGTGTTACTGTGTGCAAAAAAGGAAATCATTTTTCAAAATTTTCTGCAAATAAAGAAGAGTACTGGGTGTCTGGCTCTGCTTTAACTCTGAGAAACAGTGGGTTTTAATGGCATATTTTGAGGGGGAAAAAAGCAAAAGCTACTGCTACAGGAGCTTGTAATAAATAGTTCTCTGAATGATCTTTGGTTGAACTCCACAGATCTGAGAAAAAAGTCATTTCTCTGAAGGAAATCTTTAATAATGTAATTGCAGCAAAAATGTTTTGCTTTGGAAAGAAGGGAAAGTTCTGAAATACAACGAGGTCCGCCGTGGTCCTGATATTCACTTCCTGTTTAAACAAACAACAGAAATCAAGTTTACTCTAAAATAACAGAGAATGGTTGGAATAAGTAAGGGGTGAAAAGAGTCCATGGCATACTGTGTAGTGAATATTTCACTTCCTCATGTCAGAGTACATAAATATCCCCAAATGTTCCCCATCATTTGCCGTTGTGTTATTTGAATGAACTGCATTGCCCCGTGGTTCTTCCCATTCTTCCTTGCAAACATGAATGACATGTGACAGATTTCTTTGTAATGAATGAAGCTGGCTGGCCCCAAATGCAACCAAACCACTGAGAAACCTCCAAAGGCCACTATTAACTCAAGTCCACTTCGCCACTTTGTCGCTGCCATCGCCTGCCAGCTGCATCACAGCCTTGATGCTTTGAATTTTAGATGTATTCGCTTGACAGTTGGCCAAATCTAAATGCTGCAGCTCAAGCTTGAACCAGTCAAACCTTTTACACCAGGACCTGTGTAGTGGATCTGGTTCAGATAAATGAGGGATTGTGTGAACTTAAGATGCCTGCAGCTGGCAGCTCCGAGCTGGACAACCAGGACTGAGCTACCAGGGAATTAAATGTCATTAGGCCGATTCCTGTCATTAGGCTGTCAGTCATCAGGAAACAATTTGTGATCATTTAGCATGTGAGGTAATAAATTCAGTACTTCCTCAGTGAGTTATTGTGCGCAGAAGAAAAATGGAAAAATGCAAAAGTAACTCAGCTTCAAGTTTATTTCTACTAACCAAAACACTGTTTCTAAATTAATTAACACATCTTTAACTTTTATTTACAAACTTTATTTAAATAAGAAAGAGCTTTCATGGACATCCTTAACATTTACATTAACATTAGGTTTTGTGCATTTCACATTATATAATACAATAATATATTAAACATGGAACCTTAAAACCATCACATTACCCAGTATGCAGTGATTCCTAATTGAACTGAACCTGCTCAGTAATCTAAGCACTCAGATTTTTCCTTTAAGCGAACTACTGCACTCTCGCCCTTCGTACTGTATATTAGGAGGGATACGAGTCAGTGGTGGTGGCTGTGTGATCTTGCTTATTTGCATAAATAAATAAATAAATAAATAAATAAATAAATAAGTCTTTTTTTTTCTTTAGGAAACTGCAGTAGTGAGACTCACAGACCCATGAATTTTGAATAAATACATGGTGTTGGGCATAAACATCTCTAACAGAAATCTGGTTCAAATGATGACCTCCAACAAGACTAAAGGATGATGAAGGTGCTGATCACCTTTACATGATTGCAGCCTTAAATCAGAACCAGATAAACCCAACAATGAAAGCCAGAGCTACTAGCATGCAGAATCTACTGGAATGAATCAGGAGACAACAATCATTACAGTTATGTGGAAAACAACCCCATTATAGATTGATTATAATCAGTCATTATTCAGTGCTCAGAATTTCCACGAATCCTACATCACTTCTGTAAAATAAGCTATTTTTAAATCCTTTAACTGTTTCCACTCAGTTCAGGTCCAGCGAGAAAGATTAAAAATGCAAGAAAATGTGTTTCACTAATCAGTTCATCATGGGATTGACCCGTCATCTCCTGTGTCTTTGAACACATCAACCTTAGACCTTTGCTCGACCTTGGCGGGCTCTGGGATGAGTCATTGTTGACTTCATTGTTGCACCCTGTGGGAAGTTAACTTTAGAGCCTGTTGAAAGAACCTGTAGCAGCACACGTCGTCTCTGTCAGTTTTACAGTGCCTGGAGACGCCAAGACATGGAGGGTGGCTCATCGGCAGCTGATGGCGAGGAAAACCTGCAGGTCTAGGGTTAGGAAAGAAATTCATCTGTGATGATCTAATATGTCTCTGTTCCTGACCTCGAATTGAGTGATAAGATCAACAAAGGGAACACTTAACTCCTTCCTGAAGCAGCACAGAATGTGATAATACATTAAGCCGTGTGATGTGACAGAGTGACTTTAACCTGAGGTCCTCTAGGTTTAAAAGGAACCACACTGAAGCAGATCTGCAGATCTATCACCTGTGTAGCGGTGTGACCAGTGATGGCAGAATGAAGCTCTGAGCTGAGGAGAGACTCCTTAACTCTGCACTGTCAGTGGCACTGCTCGATGTTGAACCTTCCTGCTTATTAAGATTCCAGCCTCAACTTTCACAGCTGGCCTGAGAGGACATCTCCATCTTTGAATTACAGGGAATTAGCCGCACACATTCAAACGGTTTGTTCCGAGGCGCTTCGGCCGTCATTATAGCTGTAAGACATCGTCTCAGTTGTCTACCTGAGCCTCCAGGAACAAACTGGACTCCTTTTAATTTTAATTTTAACACATCTCCTGTTATACTGAACTTCCAGTACACATTATTATGCTGATCAATCTCTGCTATCCGTTATCACCCAGATGAGGATGGGTTCCTTGTTGAGTCTGGTTCCTCTCGAGGTTTCTTCCTATTACCATCTCAGGGAGTTTTTCCTTGCCACCGTCGCCCTCGGCTTGCTCATCAGGGACAATCTGATCATTTTGATTCACACACATTGCATAAAAACTTACTTCTTTTTAATGTGTAAAGCTGCTTTGCGACAATTGTTAAAAGCGCTATATAAATAAAATTGACTTGACTTGACTCTGTCTGCACATGAGCAGGCACATTACACCAACACACTCATAACAACATGTTGATGTAAATGGAGCTTAAAAGAGATCTTACAGTGGTTCAGAGTGATCCCAAGGTTATAGATTACCCTCCTAATCTACCACAATTTATTTTAGAACGAATTGTTTACTTAGTACATGAATAAACATGAATAAACACTAAACGAAGGGGGTGATGGAGGACCTTTTGTTGATGGTTAATACGGAACGTTCTTAACATGCTTTAATTTATGCCTCAGATGAATAATTCAGATATGGCTAGACTGAGTTGTGTAATAAATTTATAATAGTTTTAGAGAATGCCTTCTTTAGAGCATTAATATACCTTAAATTGAATGAGAAAAAAAAAAACATTAGGATAAACACCCTGTAGCTACCTGGTTATGGTTCTGTTCTTAAAATTCTGTTAGACCCGACTCCAGGATTTCATCAAACTACTGTGAACTTCTACTGGACTTCATTTTATAATGTTTGCTAGAAGAAAAAAAAAACCTTCAGCATTTGCACTCAGGAATTAATATTTACTGTGGAGATTTTTGACCTGTAGATGTTTTGTATTTTTAAGCTGGTTTGTGAGACTCCGGATCAGGAGGCTAACAGCCCTGCAGAGATTTGTGTTTACCCTCTTGTAAAGCAAATCCGGTCTAGGAAAGCTCTCAGAATGAGCAAATGTGTTGAATCAGGAGGTAAAAAGGTAAATTCTCCAGTCCTGGAGTCTGAACCCTGATGTTCTGGAGCATTTGAGACTTGAACATTTCATTAATTCAAAGAGTATCAGAGTCATCAGATACACTAAAACCAGGAAGTGGTTGATGACTCTGATACTGTTAGGAGAGAGCAAAAGGTGCAAAGGTGTTCCATCACCGGTCTCAGCACTGACGCTTCATCACATTAGCAGAGCAGAGAACGTGTCACACTGGATGAATGGAGTGTAATTCCCCTCTCACGCCACCAGCTGGAGGAGAAAGGCCCTTTCACATGGCCGTGTTAGCTGTGTTGGACAAGCGCTGCTTTGAACTTTGGCTTTTGTTGCCAGGCAACAGGAGCAAGTGGCTAAACAGAGTCAAGAGGAGGCAGTGTGTGTGGGGCATCTGAATGACTGGCTTTTATATACGGTGGCCGAGAAGTGCAAAACAACTTAACAAAATGAAAACAAAATAACAAATTAAAAACCACAATAACAAAACCCAAAACAAAACCCAAAACAAAATAACAAAACCCAAAACAAAATAACAAAACCCAAAACTAATTTGTTATTTTGTTTTGCTTTTTGTTAATTTGTTTTCAGTTTTGCTATTTTGATTTTGAATTTGTTATTTTGTTTTCGGTTTTGTTAATTTGGTTTTGAATTTGTTATTTTGTTTTCGGTTTTGTTAATTTGGTTTTGAATTTGTTATTTTGTTTTCGGTTTTGTTAATTTGGTTTTGAATTTGTTATTTTGCCTTTGAATGTTATTTTGTTTTCGGTTTTGTTAAGTTATTTTGCACTTCACGGCCACCGTACTTTTAGGATTCGAGTTAGAAAATGTAATTATGTGATTTATTGTGAGATTTAAACTCACATCTTCACATTATACAAATAAGTAATGCGATCATTAACATTTGCGTATGACACTGTGGGGCGGAATTCTTACAGACACGATGATTTAAACTGTGCATTTAATATGATCGGATTGCTTTAAAATACATTTCTGTTGGTTAAGTGTAAAATAACAGTAGTGAATCGCCTTGGGTTCTTTTAGAGCTGACATGTTTTAAGAGAGACAAAGCCTTCACTGGCTCTTTTCTTGTTTGAAAGCTCATAGTGTATCTCTCTCTCTCTCTCTCTCTCTCTCTCGCTCTCTTTGTCTCCCTCTCAGTGTCAACTGATATGAAAACCTGCTCATAAGTCTAATATCCCTGCAGCTCCTGGTGTTATATTACTGATCCTGTCGGTCGCAGGGCTTCTATTGAAGCTGCCAGTGTGTTAGCTGATGAATGGAAGCTGAGATAAGAGAGAGAGAAAAGAAAAAAAACACGATATGAAAACATTCGCAGCAGTGCAGGAGGCAAACCCTACGGCAAATAATGAAATTTTAACAAGAACAAAATCATATGTACAGCACTTTTTCTTTCATTTTGTCTTTAGGCAGGTGGGATTGGAGACCACAGCTCCAGACTGATGTTGGTCAAAATCAGAGGTGGAAAGTAACGAATTACATTTACTTACGTTACTGTAATTGAGTTTTTTTTTTTTTTTTTGTGTGTGTGTGCTTATACTTTTTAAAGTAGTTTTTAAAATCTGTAATTTTACTTTTACTTAAGGAAGGTTTCTTAGAAGTGTTGTATGATATTCGTTAATGAGTAAGAAAAAATGAATAAAAAAATAATGGGGTATGCGCCCAAATCTAAGATCGCTCCTCGCTCACTCCTCATTCACTAGCTAGGCGGCCTCTCCTTTGTGCAGGTGTGCAAAGGGGCGGAACCGCGGAAACCGGTGAGTCATCACCGTTATTGATCCCCGCGCTATAAAACACAGCATAGCTCGGGGTCTGTTGGGATACTGGAGTGTAAAGCGCCTTTGATCTCACTGGCGGAACTCCGCCGGCTTTTCAGCTCAAATTGTGAGCCGAATTCTTGTGACCCTGCTGCCGAAGACGAATAGGCCTCAAGGAGGTATACGTCACGGCCCTTGTTGCCAGCTGGGGAAAGCCGCCGGACTCCCATCTGAGGCCGCGCCCACAGAAAGAGCTGGGAGGGGCCAGTCCGGCCATCCCCCAAGAGCAGAGCCAGCACGAGCGAACTGCACAGGAGCTGCTGTCCACGCGGGCCCACGCTGACACTCTGCCCATCGTCACCGCTCACCAGCCTGTGCCCGCATGCCAGTTCAAGGTCAGAGTCGTATATTTCAGAGTTGTACTGTAACAAACACACAAAATCTCGTGGCCGAAGATTTTGAAATCCAACTCAGACAAAACACAGAATTACACACACATCTTTTTTTTTCGCACAATTATTTTTGACAATGATTTTATTGCATAGTAATGCAGATCCAGATGAAGGCGAAATGCCATCAAATTCTTTTGAAGCGACCTCTTTGATTTCAAGCGCAAGAAAGGTAACAGCTTTATTATGCAAAGGTGTTCCTTCAATTAAAAACAACTATTTATGCCCTTGTCCTTTTTGAACTACATTAGAATCCCCCCCACCTGGTGTTAAAAAAAAGTAACTCTGTAACTTTTACTCTGAATAAATTTTTAACAAGCTACTTTTTACTTTTTTACTTTTTTAGATTTTTAGACTGGTAACTTTACTTGTACTTCAGTAACATTTTACTGAAGTCACAGTACTTTTACTTGAGTACAAATTTTATTACTCTTTCCACCTCTGGCCAAAGGTTAAAAAAAACAACAACAAAAAAAACAAAACAAGAGGGAACATGAACGGTTGGAGTAATGAGCAGTATGGCAGATGATCCAGTACATTTTTACTTTTTTACATATTATTCTCTGTAATTCCAACATTGGTGTATTATGGGGATTACGGCTCCAGTACACTGTAAACCCTAATGCTCAAAGTAATTAAACATATTGAGTACTGTTAACTTAAATAATTTCAATTAGTTAACATTAATAGACCTTGAGGAGTATTTAGAACTTTTTGGTATTTATGAGTTTGCAGAAATGACACTTTTCAAGCTCGCTGAACAAATGTGATATTTTAAGTAATTGTAAATACTTAAGTAACAGTAACTGTCACCTTAAAGGTCCACCAACTTAAAATCTTTCAGCCTAGCGATTTTGTGTCTGATGTCATCAAAGCAATAGGGCACTGCTGGCTTAGTGGTAGGTGTTTCGTCTGCCATAAGACGTTTACTCCCAGAACTCATCACTTAAACATCTGTTGGTTCTTTGTGGTGGAAATGGTTTGTCTCTCATTAAGTGTGGTCCTGGTCTCTTCAACACCGTATCAGTATCTGGAGCTCTCGTTCCTTTTACACACCTTTTAATGTCTTTACTGTGCCGTCAATGCTTATATGTCCATCTGGCCTGCATAAGTAAGTGTCCTTCTGTCAATAAATATCCAAGCTTGTCCTAGTTCTCATTTCTGTCTGATTAGGTTACAATGCCGGGACCAGGTTTGTGATGTACGGCTCTTCTTTTGCTAAAGAGAAATGAAGAGTCTTTTGCAGTGAGGTGTATAGCTATTAGAAATGTGACAGTGATGTAATATATTGGATGAAGGCTAGCGAAACATTGATGACATCACAGGTCATGTTTATGATTCTGCTTTTACAGTAAAGCTGAGAGAAAGTCGCCTTCTGTCTCTTGCATAAACCAAGCAGAGGTCTGTGAGCCTTTTCAGGTCGTTCTGTTCACCCTGTGTAAAATGACTCCCGTTCTGTCTTAATATTAACAGCTGATGCAGAACGCTATTTACTGTTATCTCATTACAATGTACCTATGCAGCACTCGCTTTGATCTCCCTACTACAAAGAAAAAAAATGTTGATAGGTGTTATTTCAAAAAGAAACCTTTCTCATGTTAAAACTGAATCTCAAAGAGTTAGGTGAGCCATCTTTTCTCACAATGCTGTGTAAAAAAATAATAATAATCTACTCGGGTTTAATAGATCTTCTAGGAAGCTGGACCTGAACACTTAAATCCGGTAAAGTCTGGGGTGGATTTCTTTTTAACTTCCCAGTCTGTAGTTCAAAAGGATACGCTGCAGATTTATGCTTCAGAACACTTTACAAACCATTAGTGTTGACCCTCGAGCACGACGTTTAGGAGGTATTGAGCTTTATTTTGCAGTGTGGTGAAGGATGAGTGGCTGCTCTCAGAAGGACCCGTTCCTGCAGAAAATCCCATCTGTATAAAGAAGAAAAGCAATACGAGATTGATAATAAATTCTGGGCCGGTGACATGAACAGAAAGTCTTACTCGAGTTATAGTGAAATCATCTAAATAGATCATCGGAAAAATGTGATGTTTTTCCTCAATTCGCTGAAAAAAGTATGAAATCTTATATTCAATGAAACTTAAAATAGAATATCATCTGCCTCTAGTTCCATGCTGATAAACATTTTAGTTCCTAAAGGAAAATGAACATTGAGCTCAACAAAGAAAACTATAGCTGGAGCTAACTAACAATAAATATTATCTCGCGTGATAACTCTTATAGCTAGCTGAAGGCTAATTACTCACATGTTGTTACAGTGATGATAGATATTAGATATTATTAGTAAGCGTTTTTTAGGAGTAACATAGAAAGAAACTTAGAAAGAAAACGTCTCGGGTTACTTTGCTGTAACTTTGTAGTTAGCGGGAATGCTGCGCTCCAGTTCCGCACTGCTAGCGTGACTGGTCGTCCTTTCAGACAAAAAATTGAGCTGGGGATGTTCCCGGTTCACTCCTATTTATAACCTGCAGGTGCACCTCATCAGATGAGGTTATAATAGCCAAAATCTGGCCTGTTTGATACACACAGGCTTCACAACCGGTTGAACAAAGCGATGTTCCCATAGCATTTTCACGCGGCATCGAGTGTAGCTTATGAAAGGGAACAACAGACTTGAAGATTGTAATCAGACAAAACACAAAATACTATGTTTCATACAATTGATTACAATAAAGACTTTTATTTTTGTGTATCTAAACTGGTGACGTGAATTAATATTGGAATGTTTTTACTCACTGAAAGTGCCTCTGTTTTCACTCATGTCACTCATTCTTGGCCCGATATTTCATTAAAATAAGGTTATAGCATATAAATATTGATTTAAGAGGACGTGAAGAGGCGTTGCGGGCGTGTCTATAAAACGACTGTCGTCTAGAACCAAGAAACGTTCTGGATTTTTTAGCTAAGTCTTGCACTAGGTACAATTTTAAAAAAAATATTAACTTTTGCACCTTTAAGTGGAGTAGCAGAGCCGCCGGATGAGAACTCAATGCATTCTGCTACGCCGCTACGTCTCTATCTTCGAGGCCATTCATTTACACCGGCACCACCACATTAACCACGCTTGGCTAACCGCGACAGTCTGGCTCCAGCACGCTCGTCAGACTTCAGCAAGAAAACAGCATAAAGGCCTGTCATGTGATGCTCATATCATTTCTGTACAATATATTTATATAAACATGTATTGACTCCTCAGTGCTGAGCTGTCAGGTTGCTCAGGCACGAGTGTGTTGTTTTGTGCATTAGGATCATTATGTTGTGTTGTCATTGACTGCGATTAACATTACGTAAACACACAGAGACAGTAATAACGCCGGCTCAGACATAAATCTGTTGAAACTGTTACTTTACCGATTAGCGTCAAGTGCAGTGTGTTTATCTCGGGCTAATTGAGTAACTCATGTAGAGTTTAAGGAGATTGTTCATACATTTCACTAATTAATACTGACGTGAAATAGTGTTAATTATGAAATGATAAGTTAATTGCCATGGCCTGACGAGTTCTGGTTAGTGTGAGGGACGGGGTTAGCAGGTGGAGGTGACTTTATTCTAATGCTATCCAGTGCGTTTCTCTCAGGTACTGTATGTAAACGTGCAGGGTAACATTAAAAACCAGTAAAGAAATGTAGTAATAAATATAATAAAGAGAAAATCATATAAATTTCTCTTTAGAATGGGGGAAAAAAGACCTGAAAAAGCTTTTGACATTTTTTCCTTTCTTTTATTTTTTTGGAAATTAACATTTTAATCTCTCAGTACATTCAGTTTGTTGGTTGCATATTAAAAATGATGAAGCATCTCTGAATGATTGATGTCTCGTGTCAAAAAGCTTTTAGAAGTTTTAAAAGAGTACAAATTTCTTGTGAGCAAAAAAACAGAAGAGAATAAATCTGATCCGTCGTGACGCTGAAGCTTTATGTATATCGACTCGTGTTTGCGGCTTTATCTGGTGACATTATGACGACAGAATTATTGGCACCCTGTAGCCAGCAATAAATATCATTTAATAAATTAATATGCTGGATAAGTAGGATGTGCACTGTGGGGGGAGGGGAGTTGGTGACCTCAGGATTATAATCATCGGTCTGGCATTTTGCACAAAAATCTGCATTTTGTGTATGTACTGTATGGCTCTGAGTGTAATATGAAAAAACAAACACCATTAGTTTGAATAACAATACATTATTGTTTCTACAGCAACAACTTCAGGGCAGAGCATTTGGTGGTAGAAGACAAGAAGACTTGATTATTTGGATGTTAGATACTAACTTCAGCATTCTTTCATATGAAGAACTGGTTACTGATGGTGAATTGCTGTGGTATGAGAGGAATAAACTTCACTTCATTACATGCTGTTATAGACAAATACAGTGGAACCTCGGATTGCGAGTAACGTGGTTTACGAGTGTTCCGCAAACTGAGCAAAGATTTTTAATACATTTTTAATCGGAAACCGAGCAAGTATTACTTTACATGCGCCGAGTATCATGTATCACACATGCGACTCTTATTTTGACATCGAGCATCATTCTCTCACCTTCGACGTTAAACACATGTTAAAACGGTGTTTCCGCTGTGTTTGTGTTTGTTGTGAAACTTAAAAAGTGATTCCGTTAATATGCGCTCATGCCAGTGTCAGAGAACACACACACACACACACACACACACACACACACACACACACACACACACACACACGGCGCTTGCACGCGCCAACGGAAACACTTATTTGTCGGGATTTATTTGTACTTTTTTTAAAGGTAAATTGCAGATTAATTTGTTTTATTGTCATTTTATAGATTGTATTAATTATTTTTATGTATTTATTTTTTGGGGCTGTGGAACGAATAATTTGAGTTTTCATTATTTCTTATGGGAAATGATGATTTGGTTTACGAGTGTTTTGGAACACAAGCCCACTTCCGGAACGGATTATGCTCATAGTCCAAGGTTCCACTTTAATCAACTCCAGCTTAGTAACCGTTACTCTGCTTTGCCTTGTGCTGCATTACACAATCTCATCGTTCCTATAATAAGACCCTTTGTCATGTTTTATTCCTTTCTTCTGCTAGGATGGAAAGTCAGATCGCTGTCTATATTCCTATGTCTCACCCTTTTCATATACTGTAGCTCTCACTTTATAACACTCATGATGTACTGTATCACACTCGTTTGTTTATCTGCGTTCATATTTCCGCTACAGTTGCCTCACACATAGCCGTGTTTCAAGTTTCAAGTCAGCTTGGTGTTGCTTACAGTATAAGAACTGAATCAATTGGATGAATATCTAAATGCATTGTTCAAGACTTACTCACACTTCTCACAAGCTCTAGGTATAGGAGTCATCTTAAACTTGAGCCCTTGAGTAATGAGAGTAATGAGTAATGGATTTAATGCTTTTGGCAACACGATTTGACGGAATTGGCTTCATTATTCTTAACCGGAGCCACAGTAGAAGCACTTCTTGCTAGCAGATTCAGACGACTGGAGCAGACTTGAAGTTGGCAGGAATTCACACGGAGCTCACTGGCTGTAATAGATATTACACAACTGGCAATCTGTGCGTGTCAGAATCACACTAAATCATCGCGTCTCTCAGCGCTGTGTAGTAACGAATCTGCGGCGCCGGAATTCAATATTTTGAGCTCTTTTTGAGTGTGCTTCTATAGAAGTAGAGACGTAAATATATTTACTTTAAAAGCCTTAAGTTCTGATTAATTGCCAGAAAAAGAGCTGTTCAGATCTAAATGTGTATTGCAGGCTGTTCTCACATGCTGAGGCGTCTCTCTCTCTCTCGCTCTCTCTCTCTCTGTCTCCAGCTCTGGCGTAATGGACTGCCAAATGAAACGATTTGCACCAATAACACTTCACAAAGCTGCCTACCGTTTAGCGTGCTTTAGAATTTCATAGCTTTGCAGGTAAGCGGGTTAGTGAGAGGTTCCTCCTGCTGAGACGCTGGAACTGTAAATCTGTGCCACAGATGAAGATCTATACATGTGACGTGGTGTTACGATAAATCAAAAAAAAAAAAAAAATTATTGTGTGAAACAAGATGATGTATTTAATCTTGACATATTTGAACATCCTCATTACTAACTTACTATCCCACCCGTATCCCACACACGTGTGATCACTACAGTAGGTAAATTTTTCATCCCCTCTCCCAGAGGTACGCTCCTCATTTAATGCATGACCTTGTGCAGAAATGATTATGATGTGTAATACAGCATGAGCTCGTCGCATATGAGGAAATCAATATCAAGAGGAATTAAAATAGGAAATAAATGAGATGTGTAATTACAGGAAGGTGTGTGAAAAGGGTTTGAATTGATTTGTTTCTGGGTGTTTACAGGGTTAACAAACTCACGTTCAGTTTCTTCAGGTTATTAGTTAGCATACTTTGCGAGTCTGGGACGGTTTAATACATGGCCCGTGTTTTAGCTCTGGCGTTTCCCGCACCTGCAGCGTTCCCCAGCGTTCCGTGGATGAGTCGGATGTTTAATTCTGCTGCAGAGTAAAAAAAAAACAAATCAATAAAAAAAAGTGTTGGCGAGTAAAAGTTGTGCTTGTCAGGTTTGATTTATTAAGTGACGCTTTTTCCTCGCCTGCTGCTAACCTGTCAGTCATGACAAAATGGATGAGGCTCACAGCTCACTGCGTCTCCATCGGCTTTTATTTTTTCAGGATGCAGAAATAAGATTCCCATCTTCATATCATGTTTTGATTTTTTACCATTTCAGCTTCAGCGCATCAGTAGGTAAGAGCCTGGAGCTTCTTTCCAGGTCTTTCACCTTCTTTTCCCTCGATGGTCCTGTCAGTAATCCCGCCTAGTCTTCTGTTTCCAGAATGGACAGACCATCCTAATCGATATTTAATGTATATTTATAGTTGGTTGTGCCCTACATATGTTATTTGGCTCTTGGCTCAGCGATCCTGCAGCAGCAGCACTCGGCTTTAATGGAGTCATGTTCCTCACAAATCTGGCAGGAGAGCCAGGGCTTCAGTTTATCAAAATGTATTGCTTTAGATTGAAAGAAGTTTGTGGGAGTGGTAGTCATTATGTTGCTTAGACTAGAGTTTCTTTCAGATGTCTACCAGATGGTCCATCGCTGATCCAACACCAGTTACTGCTGATGTGTCTTTTCCACCTTAACCAAAAAACAATATGTTCATATGTATATGTAGTAATTAATGTTTCTCGGAATTCACTTACATGCTCAATTTACACCTTAGATGTGACAAGTGTGCATGTTACTGTAAGTTGCAGGTCTCGGGGGAGCTTGTGTGTTTACAATGCAATGCCGATTTAAACGTATCTGTCCTCTGATAGTCCTCCGGGAATATGATTGTGTGTTTTTGCTATATAGTGAAGACATTTTGGTTTGAGATCAAAAGATAATTCTGTGATTCAGGCTGTGGACATCCAGATATGTTAAGCAAGTTGTAAGGTTGATTTCCATGAGTTAAGAGCTCAGAATGTCAGAATTTTTCGAACCCTAGGATTCACCTGGGGATACTGTGTTGTTTAAAAAGGATAAACCAACATGAAATCCAAAATGTAGGAGCCATTGGAATCTGAGAAAATAGGGACAATCATTGGGTGTAGCCAATGTGGAATGTTCCGAAAATGAATGAACCTCCTTGCTGGACCAACAACCAGACGTAGACAGAAAACCAACAAAATAACAATCATTGACGCAAATAAAACCCCGAACCATGAAGGTATGATGGTAGATCTTTTTCAATAAGACTTCAGAAATATGGTGACCACAGGATTGTAATTCACAATGGACGAGCCCCAAATGTCCTGGAGTCAAGATGAACATCTAAAAGCTCATCTTAAAAAAAAAAGTTCATGATGCAAAGTTCAACAACGGACAATGTTCATGGTTTAGACTTGCGTGTAGGCCTGCACGATTTCATCAGTCCAGAGTGAATGAAGGCCAGAGTTGCATCAGAGATGATTGAATACCAGGAGGATATAGTAAGCTGCAGCACTGAGGTGAAGGATAAAGTTGTTGAGACATTCCAGGAAAAAAATTGCCATGAAATCCTTAGGAAGGTCATTTTAACTGAGTGGAGATGCAGCAAAGTGTGATTCCTCTGTGACACTTAGGGGCATGCTGTGGAAGCAGATATAAGCAACTACCTGCTGACACCTTCTATAGACAACGATCGCGATCCAATTCCATGGTGGAAAACACACAGAGTAAGCTTTCCACCTCTCGCCAAGCTTGCGTGTAAATATCTTACTATTTCCTCTACAAGTTCCCCATCTGTGAGTGTGTATACTGTGTGTTAATCACAAAGTCTCAAGCCTGCAATGGTGGAGAGATTGGCATTCAAACCTCTAGCCTTGAATGAGTAAGTTAATGCAATAAATGCAGCATTAAAAAAAAAAAGTCAAATTGGTATATTTGAATATTTGTATTTGTAGATTTAAGAAATAAATCAAATTTGTTCATTATATAGTTGTTGCCATGTTTAATTTAATCTTTATTTGTTAGCGCCAACATTTGTTCTACCTTGGCACTGTTGCTAAAAAGATCTGCAAAAAAAATAATTCTTCTGATATATGTTAATGTAAGTTAATTGTTGTTAATTAAAATAATAAAACAAGTCAAGTTTACCTTATTACAATTTCTTTGTTTTTATAGCAAATGTGTTTTTAATAAACCACTCACGGTTGGTTAGGTTTATACAGTAGCTACTTTTTTTTTTCACATTTTGTGACAAAAGATGTTTACTACCTTTCTGTTTTCAAAAAGAGGTTTGTAATTGTTGAATACATTTTGTCACTCATGTTAATTCCCTAATATGATAATGAAGAGCCCCACTTAGTGTAGTGCTCTGCTTTAACCTGAAACATACAATACATAGTCTTCCCATGACTGGATCGCTTCTAGATGCCAGACGGCGCTTTTTCATTAAAATAAATAAATAAAAAATTATCTCCCTTATTTTAGGGTAAGAAGCAACATTCATTATTCATATCATAACATACTAAATCCTTAATTTGCCAAAGTCCAAAAGTAAAACGTCATTTTTTTAGGATTTTTATTATTTTATTATTTTATTACATTTTTTTTTTATATTTATTTTTTAAGAAGATATGTACAAAATCTCCCCAATTATTTTATATATATTTTTTTCTTTTTTGACATCTGATCACAATATATATCGCAGGAAGAAAAAAAAAGATATTGCAACATCAAGACATATTAGCAAGAGAAAAATATCTAGTTATATTAAAATACAATTATTACAACAAAACCAAATATAGGATTCTTAAGCTTATTTTAAGACAAATTTAACTTTTGCATTTTTTACGCAATCCTTTCTGGTTCTATTGGCAGATCTTTAGTAGTTTTAGAAGGTTTTTCCTGAAGGAAGCAAAATGATCAGCCAACAGTTTATTTTCCCAAGGAACCTCAGTCAATTCTGACCAGAAATAAGCTTAATAATCTTAGAGTTCATGTTTGTAGCCTTATTTGAAGAAATTAAAAGTAAGTAAATAGTTTGACTAGCTATTGACTAGGAACTCGTCCTTCAGTTATTCATTATTTTTCATAATTTAGGGGCAGGGTTTCAGAATCGTTGTGTTCGAGAGAAAAGAAAGGAATTGCACGAGGGAGAGGATGAGATGAGATGAGATGAGATGAGATGAGATGGCTCAGCGTAGTGATTTAAAACGCTTCAGAAAGCGCACTTTCATTCCTTTTTTCATTTCCCCATTGCTCACTGATATCTTCCCCTCCGGAGGAATTTTCCCATCATGCATCTCTCTCTCTCTCCGTTTCTATCTTTGTCCCTCTGTCTGGCTTTTGTGCAGCTCACATGGTGAAGTGTTGACCCTCAGTGTCCAAGTCAGAGTTGATTTCGCAGAAAGCTTCTGGATCTGACATGGGGTCAGCAGATAAAAGGCGAGTCAAAAGCGAGTTTCTCGGCTTCTCCAGCGCTTTAAAAAATGTCTTCCATGGATCCGTGTAGGTGTCTGCAAAAAAAAAAGAATGCTAAGTCTGTTTAAGCCCGCTTCCTGAACAGATTTTCACTGTTTGTGCTCTGAAATGAAAAACCTCTAAATCTAAATTCCACAACTGTTTCTGTAATTACGGTAAAGGTCATCCAATGTCATTATAGCCATTAATGTATCTGAGTGCACTCTTCAGAACCAGTGAAATCTGTCAGGTGACACATTAAAAAGTCTCAAGGCATTTCATTTTGTTTTATTTATCTGTAACAATAGTCTTACATGTTGCATTCCAGAAAAAGCATTTGAGCAAGATTTGTGGTTTATTTTAACTCTAGCGAACACTTTTATATATTTTACATGACGCATCATACAGTTAGTGAAACTCACTTAAGGTATAGCAGCTAGAACCAGTTGTTCTCTCACACCTCTCACAAGACATAAAAGAGAAAAAAAAACAAGCATAGTTGCAACTGTTACTATTTAAAGCTGTTAAGCTTAAATAAAAAAAAAAAACA
>QMIH01000641.1:104337-122561 GCA_003987875.1 Clarias batrachus | reverse complement strand
TGATGCTTGAAATCATTGTTCTTTCATTGTTAACCATGGTGACCTGCAAAGAAACGCGTGCAGCCATCATTGCGTTGCATAAAAATGGCTTCACAGGCAAGGATATTGTGGCTACTAAGATTGCACCTAAATCAACAATTTATAGGATCATCAAGAACTTCAAGGAAAGAGGTTCAATTCTTGTTAAGAAGGCTTCAGGGCGTCCAAGAAAGTCCCCGAGCCACTTAGTCATCACTTTTGCCTTATGGCACGGTGCTCCATCGTGCTGGAAAATGCATTGTTCTTCACCAAACTGTTGTTGGATTGTTGGAAGAAGTTGCTGTTGGAGGGGGTTTTGGTACCATTCTTTATACATGGCTGTGTTTTTGGGCAAAATTGTGAGTGAGCCCACTCCCTTGGATGAGAAGCAACCCCACACATGAATGGTCTCAGGATGCTTTACTGTTGGCATGATGGTAGCGCTCACCTTTTCTTCTCCGGACAAGCCTTTTCGATAAAAGCCTTTGAAACGTATGAATTACATAAACAACTGAAAGAAAGATCTAGAAGCAGTTTAGCAGCAAACTTTGTGAAAACTAATATTTGTGTCATTCTCAAAACTTATAGCCACGACTGTAGTCCTGTAAAAATAAATACATAAATCATAGTGTTCCCTATTGAGTGTGTGTGTGTGTGAGTGTATGTGTGTGTGTGTGTGTGTGTGTGCCACCCGTGTCCCTGAATACAGGATAAAGCGGTATAGATGATGATGACTGAGTGAGTGAGTGATGGAGGATGTATGACAAAGCTTTCCTCAAGTCAAAGTGCACTTATTAAATAAATCATAAACAAGCTTCACTCACAATTAGAAATGTTTAAAGTCTTAAATTAACTATAAAAGGGTGAAAGTAAATGTGGGGAAAAAAATTGCAAGAAACTCAGAAAAAAAAAATCTAAGAATAAACTACTGTAGCAACAGCTTCATTGCTAATCTCCTAAATGTTAGCTAGCATGCTAATAAGTCTGAGCGCAGAAAAACTAGCTGAATGCTAACACCTAGCTAGGTGCAATCCAGCAATGCAGATTTACTGTAGATTAGTGAGGGATTTCAATCTGAAGCTCAACGCAAGTTTAGAAAGAAAACATATCTGAATTATGTAAATATTAATTTAATATTATTTAATTAAACTGCTTATTTACAGTGTTTTTTTTTTTAAATATAAAAATAGTGGCGTTAAGGCTGAAGTTTCTGTAATGGAAGCCCATGACCCGGTCACACTCTCTCTCTCTCACACACACACACACACACACACACACACACACACATTCTCAGTCAGCCTTTGAGACAGACACGGTGCTGCTGTTTGAGCGCCAGGCTTTGTGTCCTTATTAAACCTGGATGGAGAGAGAGAGAGAGAGAGAGAGAGTTGGCTGTCACTCGGGCTGGGGATCTACACCAACGTTATTATAAACACCAGAATCAGCATCGGCTTTACACATTCCAGCGTCTCCATATAGTGCTAATCCGCTGCACTCGTCTATCAGCTCAAGTGTCCATATTTCGTGTCTGTTTAATGCCACTGCTCCATGAATGCCATCAGACTCTGGACAGAATTGTCACACACTCCCCTGAGCTCCTGACCAGATCCCTGATGGAGTCTGAACTCGTCATGAGCAGAGATGTCACAGGGATGTTGCTTGGCGTCCTCTGGTTTAGTTCTCCTCTTAACCCTTTGGTAAATAGTACAGTAGGCTTTACATTAGAACATTGATGGAGCGCCAGCAGAACCTTAAAACACCGCTTTTAGACATCACATGGACATGCAGGTGTTATAGAAACAATCATTTAATAAGATTAGGACAACAATTTGTTGTGCTGCTGAAAGAAATAAAGCACAATGGAAATGCAATCATTTTATTGACTTATGTTGATTTTACAGATTCGTTTGTTTTTCTGGAATGTTCTGACTTTAAGATCTGGGGAAAAAACGTGAAAAGCAAAATCAAGCATTATTTGTTAACAAGTTAGCAAAGTGCTAAAAGAGGGTTAAATAGGTGGAGGTGTGCTAAATAGGTTAAAATTAAATGGCTGAAAGTTAAGTAAAACTATTTCAGCACCAGCAGGTCATTATAATTTGCAGTTCCAGCCGTGTGACCGGAGCTCGTTGCAGACCTTATCGATTTAACGTTTTCCCAAGAAATGCTCTGGCCTCTAATTCCTGCTCTAATGAATCCCAGTGAAGTCGCTGAAAGCTCATTAGATTTGCAATGAAGCTGTACACTAAAGCAGAGTAGTGGTGAGTGTGCAGAACCTCCTGAAAGGCCACGGACTGGGCAGGAAGGACGGAGGGAACGGACTCACTGCTGCTGTTTTTTTTTATTCAGGCTGACAGAAATCTGTTAATTAAGCGACCTAATATCAGTAATAGCTCTCGATCTCAGCCCCAGCTGCTGAGCTAATGCTTGGTTTGCGGTGGCTGCCAGGATTCAGCTGTCTCCGCCGTTAAAGCACTCAAAGCCTGGACATGCAGGGGGTCTGTGCTCGACTCTCAGCACTCCGCAAAACCGTCCAACAATGCCCAAACAGGTGTCTCAAACAAAGTCCAAAAACGACACAAACCCCGGCGTGTCTTTGTCTCCAGCGCAGATTCGGAGCCGGTGCCATCCGTAATGTCCCGCTGGCACACGCGCCATGCTAATTAACATCTTGGCAGCGCTGACCTGCTCTGATTCCAAGCTAATCCAAAGCTCAGTTCGAGTTTATCCTGAATTTCAGCACATGGAGTTCTGGAACTTTCTACAGCAGAAGTGGTTCAAGAAAACTTTCTTGAATGTCCATTTACAGAACATTAATTTCTTACAAGACTGGATGGGGAGGGCAGTTACGTTAAATGCTTCAGCATTAGCAACCAGCTCACAGCGGTAAATACTGTAAGACGTAGATTCATGAATAAACTTCTGACTCATGAGGCGTCGACGTAATCACACACGAATGTATGTGTATATCAGAAAATATGCTCTTCATTGATATA
Source organism: Clarias batrachus (assembly GCA_003987875.1). Lineage (NCBI taxonomy): Eukaryota > Metazoa > Chordata > Actinopteri > Siluriformes > Clariidae > Clarias > Clarias batrachus. The sequence goes on along the minus strand of QMIH01000641.1, from coordinate 119,550 downwards.
CAACATCACCACCCGGTCGAGCTTAAACCTTAACGCTTCCTCAGATAACCTGATGCACAGAACCAGTACAGTAACCATTTCCTGGGGTAAATTAATAAAAAGCAGACTGACGTGAGTACATTTTTGCAGGATTGTAAAGGGATCTAAATCGAAGTCGTAACATGAGTCTTAATTTAAGAAGAAAAGTGAATGCGTCACATGTCTTGATGCCAACAGATGCCCTAGAGAGAATGAGAGAATAAGGAACTAGGAATAAGGTCTCGTTTGTCTCGTCATAAGTTATAACATCTGGGTATAATATGGAAATGAAATGGATGGCGTTCAAAATGGACATCATGGACATGGACTCTGTCTCTTGAGCAGACTTTTTGTTTTTTTAGCATAAAACAGGTTTATTAAGTGCATCTAGCTTCCAGTGATTTATGAATCATCATAGAAACCAAGCGATACAGAGTGGAGGAATAACACAGCTCTCCCATCTCCCATTTCCAGGCTTTCTCCTGCACACACACACACACACACACACACACACACACACACACACACAGCAGTATTGAGCAGGAAAATGAGTCAATCAAATGTCCAACAGCTTTGCAGGTCTGATGTACTTGAAGAAATCGAGGCGAAGCTTCGGGAAGTCATTTCCTGTGGTGAGCGGTAATGAGCCGTGTCCGATGGTGTTAGAGTGTAATGTTTCCAGAGTCGAGGAAGGTGAAAGGTCAACAGGTGAGTGCCACGCTGACGAAGCTGTCAGGTGCTGCTGTGAATCACTAGCTTGTACGGCCCAGACCCGGAGATGTCAGTGGAGGTTGGAAGAACAGAACAAATCCCACTTCCTGGTGTTCTCATTATCCCCTGATCTTCTCAAGGCACTGACGTGTGAAAGAGACGTGCTGAGCGGGAATTTCAGGGAACACTAGAGTAAGAGATGAGATTAAGGTACTGTAAGCTAGGCTAATCTAGGTTGTTTGCTAGGCTAGGTTAGGCGTACACACTTACAATGTATTATCGTGACATAACGTCGTACTGTAGGTCAACTTTTGTTTTTATCCCAGATCCCCGAGCTACTGATTCCTCCAAGGATTTCCAGCTGTAATGCTTCTGGAACAATCCACACACATGCTGAAGATCTAAGCTGAAGATAGACACCATTATTTAGTGTCTGAGGGAAAGAGTCTAACCAGAGAAACAGTGACATCTCGGGCCTCTACTGCTGAGTCGAGACTTTTGTCCCAGAGCGAGATTAGGTTTAGGTTTAGAATAGATGCTGCAGTCATAGCCAGAATCCTGAGATTCAATTTGTTGAGAGTGTGTCTGTGTGTGTGTGTGTGTGTGTGTGTGTGTGTGGTCTGGGAGTTCAGGTAAATCTGCTTGCAATTTTCTCGCAGCTTTTATAGGCGATAGGAAAATGTGTGTGTGTGTGTGTGCGTGCGTGCGTGCGTGCGTGCATGTGTGTGTGTGTTATTCATGCACAAATCATCTAATTTCTCTTCTCATTACACTCCGGCTTTGGGACTTTTAAGAAGACCCGAATTTATTTTTCCTTTTTTTGCATATGGAGAACATCTTAAAGTTCAGAATTCAATCATTTCTCTGATCTCTGAGATGGAGACGTCACCGTGCTGCTCTCCAGACTGAATCTCACTTCCTCCAAAACACCGAAGTGACCCGAACCCTCGGCTCAGTTCCTGAAAGTGCACACACAGTGCAGACTGAGGAACAGGACGCTCTTATTGATCACCAGCTGCTCCTGTGTCTGTGTGTGGGTTTAAAACATGAGCGCGCACACACACACACACACACACACACACACACACACACACACACACACACACACACACACACACATACATACATACAGAAACAAACTGAGCTGTTGGAGGACAGGAGTCCTGAAGAAAAGTACTGAGAATAAATTGACCATTTTATTCATGAATTCATGAATCTCCTGATTCATGAATGAAACTAATTAAAAATTATTATATATTGAATTTTTAACAAAAACAATATTGAAAAAAATAAAATATAAATAGTTTTTTGTAAAACTAAGTATAAATAATTTTTTACAAAGTAAAATGTGAATAAATTGGCAACAGTTTTATACATTAAAATAAATATTTTCGAAAGTATTTTTAGATGAATCATTTCTAGCAAATAAGTACATCAATGAATTGAAAAAATAAATAAAGTTTGAATGAAGTAAGAATCTATTTATTAATTATTTTTTTATTATTAATTTACACGTCAGGTTGCGGCTGAGATGAGGAGACAATAAATTATTTGTATGTATTGTATTTTTAGTTGGATAATTTCTGGCAAAAATAACACAAACAAACATTGTTTTATTTTTGTAATTTCTTTTCTTCATTATAAATAATAAACATGGACTTTCTGTAGTAATTGTTTTATTATTAATTTACACATTATTATTATGTTTCTATTTTTTAGCTGGAGCATTTCTAGCCAAAAATAAATAATATAAAATTAGAAAAAGTAAATAAATACATACATATTAAAAAAGTACAGAAAATGTATATTAATTATTGTTGTGTTATATATCTAGATGGTGTGTTTCTTACATACATAAGTATGCTGCTATAATGATCTCATGTTAATATTTAAACATTTTATTTGTGTGTATATGTGTATCTGCATGTACAGTATACATATATGTGTCTGTGTATGTATGTATATACAGTGTGTGTATACTGTATGTATGTATGTATATACAGGTACACAAAATGTAAAGTTTTTTTTTTTTTCCTTAAAATTGTTTCAAAACAAAGTGAGTTTAAAACTCACCTCTCTCTCTCCTGCCAATCACGGGTGTCTGATCTCAGGCTGGGAGAAGAGAACAGGATGGGGCCGAGTGTAGTTGAGCAGCACGACACAGAGACTCATGAGCTTCTCGTCACTGCACTAATGTCACCTGATAGCCGTGTGTAACTGGAATACTAAAGAGCAATATTTTCATGAAACCATCTGAATTAAATATCGTCACAATATTTCCTGAAATCGATGATCAGGACGTGTCTAATGTCCTCATGGTCTGAACCTAATATTAAAATCATGGCTGTACGCGGAGGAGGTTTAATAAGATCTGCGCTATAACAGGCAGCGAGCGGGTCGATAATCCGGGCCGAGCCGTGCGCTCCTGACACAATATAATAAGAGCTTTGTTTCATTAAATGACCGCGTTTCCTTTTGTAGCTGCACAAAGCCGCATACGAGTATCGATTCCTCTCGAGGCTGACGGTCTCACGCTCGGCGGCGATTGCTTAGCCCTGCTAAAACACATCGATTCTTTACGGCTCGGCTTCGCAAACTGGCCCGTCTCCAGCTCGAATGTTTACTCATTAGATCAGTTTAATTCCCGCAGAATAACTGTTTCTCCATCATCGTTCTCTTTCACACTCTCGCTTGTCTAAAACAATTCACACGTCCATGCTGATCATTAAACAAGCAAATTGAAAAAAGAAGGCATCTGGTTGGGGAAGTTCGATCGCCACTCGGGTCTTGGTGTAGGAGGAGCCGATCTAATTATTGGATGATTAATCCTAAAGTTCTTGCTTTACCAGCCATTTACACACAGCCATTTATTTATTTTAGATTTTCTTTTCACATATTATAATTTTTTTTAATTGTGCATCAGTCATTGTATAACCTGTTATTATATGTGGAAGTGGACTAACCTGCCGTTTGCTGATTGCTGAAAAACACCACAGAGGTCGAGTAATGGTTAAGGAGCAGAGCAGAGCAGAACATTTCATGGACATGTAACGAGGTTTGACATCCTCTGCCAAACTCTGATGATTTGGTGAAAGCAGGACAGCAATAACCCCGCTAAATAGACTGGAGTGAGGTAAAATGATGACGTTGTGAGGATGTGCATTTGATTTAATGGCAAGAGAAGCTTTTATTGTCTGGCTTTGCCAGAGGAAAGGGGTTTAGTTCTGTGAGACGCAGCAGAGACGGAAGGGTCACGCTGCAGTAGAGTGTGTTTCTGAAGCTTCTGGAGAAAGTTTGCGGGTGGAGGAGTTTAGAGGAAGATCTCCGTCAAAAAGCATGACTCTCTGCCCCATCCTGCATTTAGGGGCCTGAGAGCACCTACGATCTGCTTGCTTCTTGTAGGCTTTGCTGAGTCATAGCAGTGTCTTCCTGGCTTGAGACCAGTTCTTCCTACAACGGCGGATGAAAGCTTGGGTAGATGGCATACTGACTTCCTCCTCATCCTGTTGAGATGGGAACAGGGGTGGTTGATACCCCAGGCAGCACTGGAACGCTAACCCTAATCCTAGGCTGCTGGAAGTTCAGTATAACAGAAGTTATCATGGAGACCAGTTCAGCACAAGGACAGCAGGTCAGCAGGTGCAGAGGACAGAAGGGGGGTCTGGATCACTGGGAGCTCAGGAGCAGCATGTGTACTGTAGATCCAAACCATCATGAAGCAGAAAACAGGTGGAGGTGGTCCTTCTCTTGATGCCTCAATATCCTTGCAGGGTTGGCCTTTTGTCTAGTGAAGCTGGCACAATCTCCAGATGCCTCGGGATGGGTAGAACAATAAAGAACAGGTGGAAAGAATTAGCGTAATTGCTGTTCAGGATATTTGCAGCACTAGATAAGAGTGTGCATTTAGATATACAGGAGTACGAGGTTATGGGATGAGTTAACATATGGCATCGTATGCCATATTAAAGAGATGTGTCTTGAGTCTACTTTTAAACTAGCCTATGGACGGCTATTCTAAAGGTTAGGAGCTAAATATGAGAATGCTCCACCCACTTTTGTACATTTTGATATTCTGGAAACTACCAGAACTCCAGAGTTTTGCGATCTTAAGGAGTGTGGTGGATTGTAAAGTGTCAGATGAACGCCTAGATACATTGGAGCTAAACCATTTAGAGCCCTGTATGTAAGTAATGCTAGTTTGTAATTAATTCTAAATTGAACAGGTACTAAGTGTAGGGAGGATAGTATTGGGGTTATATGATCATAGTTTCTTGATCTAGTGAAAACCCTGGCAGCTGCATTTTGGACTAACTGTAGCTTTGTTTTCATGGATTCAATGCATTACAATGAATCCATGAACCAGCTTTTCTGCATCAGATTTGGATGAAATGTTTCTAAGCTTGGCAATATTTCTAAGGTGGAAAACGCGTTTTTTTTAAAATATTGGAAATATGATTTTCAAAGGCTACGCTACTGTTTAATATCACGCCCAGGTGTTTCACTGTCGAGCTGGTGGTAATAGTACATAAACTCAAGCTGAATTGTGAGATCTGTGGTGTGCTGGTTTTTGGGCAAATAAGTAATATTGACTTATCTGAATTTAGTAAGAGAAAATTATCGGTCATCCAATCTTTTATATCTTGGACAAACTCAGTTCATCTAGACAACTTGGGTATTTTGTCTGGTTTTGTTGAGATGTATAACTGGGCATAACAATCATCAGCAGAACAATAGAAAGTAATCCCATGTCTTCTAATGATGTTACCCAAGGGAAGAATGCATCTATCTGAGGACAGCAGAGGTCCTAAAACTGACCCTTGTGGGACCCCATATTTCACTGGCATTACATTGGACAGTTCTCCATTCAGATCTACAAAATGGTATCCATCAAACAGGTAGGATCTAAACCATTTTAATTCCTGTCCCTGAATAACGGTGTGATTTTGTAAGTGATCTCTGAGAATATTATGATCTTGTAACGGGTTCGACCCTTTGTTGCACGGGCGGCACCATGAAACACAGACACGAGGCGAGATCTTAAAGGAAAAGGGTAATTTATTAGGGATAAATAAGGGAAGGRAAGGGTAAAAGGAGGGAGGATGGAAAGAAAGGGAAGGGATGAAGTGTGCACGTGCGTGGTCCGAGGCAGTGCCCAGCTGGCATGCGGGCACGCGGCTGGCGGCGGTGGGCGGAGTGGCCGAACGGAGCGCGCGAGGCAGCGCTCCTGCACGCTCCCTCTCGATTCCTCCCCGCTGTCGATGGCCGGCCTGGCCCCTCCCAGCTCTCTGTGGGCGCGGCCTCAGTCGGGAGTCTCGCTCGGACGTCCGTCGGCTGGGCGGCTTTCCCGGCTGGGATCGGCGGCCTTAACGCTGTCCTCCTCGCGGCCTTTTCTTCTTCGGCGGCGGGGACGCGAAGGCGGGCTCGACGCGGGAACGGAGGATGACGTGGGAGCTCGTGCAGCTCTTTTCCCGCGCTGTCCTCAGCGCGGAGATCAAAGGGGCGGATATCCATAGTCCTTTTAAGTCTCTGGGGCACGTTCCATTTCCCACTCCTCTGCCACTCTCAATCTCCACCGCGTTACGCTCTTCTCGGACCCCGGACTAAACTCCGCGCCTTGCTTTTATAATGCGGAGCAAGCCCGAGATCCTATTAACGTTTAATCACTGCCAGCCGGCCCGCATAGGCGGCCTCGTCTCTTTGCACACATGCAGAAGGGGTGCCGCCTACCTAGGGAGCCTACGAAGTGAGCGAGGGGCGATAATAGATTTGGGCGCACGCCCATCACAGGCGCACGCCGTGACACTGCCCCTCCCTCAGCTCCGAGCTCACCATTGCCGCCGGCACTGCCTGCTTGTGAATAAGATCTCAACCTCGTTTGGGACTTAACCCACGGTCCATGCCAGGTGCCCCCGTGCCCGCATTCTCCACCAGTGTAACGGGTTCGACCCTTTGTTGCACGGGCGGCACCATGAAACACAGACACGAGGCGAGATCTTAAAGGAAAAGGGTAATTTATTAGGGATAAATAAGGGAAGGAAAGGGTAAAAGGAGGGAGGATGGAAAGAAAGGGAAGGGATGAAGTGTGCACGTGCGTGGTCCGAGGCAGTGCCCAGCTGGCATGCGGGCACGCGGCTGGCGGCGGTGGGCGGAGTGGCCGAACGGAGCGCGCGAGGCAGCGCTCCTGCACGCTCCCTCTCGATTCCTCCCCGCTGTCGATGGCCGGCCTGGCCCCTCCCAGCTCTCTGTGGGCGCGGCCTCAGTCGGGAGTCTCGCTCGGACGTCCGTCGGCTGGGCGGCTTTCCCGGCTGGGATCGGCGGCCTTAACGCTGTCCTCCTCGCGGCCTTTTCTTCTTCGGCGGCGGGGACGCGAAGGCGGGCTCGACGCGGGAACGGAGGATGACGTGGGAGCTCGTGCAGCTCTTTTCCCGCGCTGTCCTCAGCGCGGAGATCAAAGGGGCGGATATCTATAGTCCTTTTAAGTCTCTGGGGCACGTTCCATTTCCCACTCCTCTGCCACTCTCAATCTCCACCGCGTTACGCTCTTCTCGGACCCCGGACTAAACTCCGCGCCTTGCTTTTATAATGCGGAGCAAGCCCGAGATCCTATTAACGTTTAATCACTGCCAGCCGGCCCGCATAGGCGGCCTCGTCTCTTTGCACACATGCAGAAGGGGTGCCGCCTACCTAGGGAGCCTACGAAGTGAGCGAGGGGCGATAATAGATTTGGGCGCACGCCCATCACAGGCGCACGCCGTGACAGATCTATAGTGTCGAATGCAGCACTAAGATCAAATAAGACTAGTATCGATAGTAAGAGGCTTAATAAATGCCAACTTGAAAGATTTAGGGACATGTGAGAAATTATAATGTTCAGAAGCGGCTCTCCAGCTGTATGCATCACTTCTTTTAGAAATCTAGTTGGGAGATGTGAAGTTTTAGTTTGGATTGGAACTCGAGATGCTGTTAAAGGTTGAACATCCAGGGGGTCTAGTATTATGTTGGGACAGATCCGGCAGATTACAGGGGAGACCCAGCTAATCTGTACAGGTAGAGTATATATTAAGAAGTGATGATCTGCGACATGTAGACCATGGGCTATATTAAATCTAGAGTATGAATAAAATGATGAGCTGGTCTATTTATGTTTTGTTTAACCTTGTTTTTAATAAATATGAATTTAGCAAATCCATAAATGCGACGTGTAGCATCGTCTACATTAATATTAAAGTCTCCTGCTATCAACACTTTGTCAAAGTTATTCAGTAGATCTGATGGTAGATGTCCAAACTCTTTAGGAAAATCAGCATAGGGCCACCAGGGATCTTGCTTATGGAGATATCCTGATGAAGTAGACTCATTCAGACACATATATTCATTTGGTCTAAGCCAGGTTTCGATAAGACAAAGCATGTCAAGACAATAATCTGGGATCGTTTCATTACAATAAGTGCTTTAGGCGCAAGGGATCTAAATGTTGGTACTCTGAGGGAACGTGGGTGAGATCTGGTGGTTCTTCTGTGGAGGATAGATTGAGGCAAGCCGCTCAAAAGCAAGTCATGACAGGTTTGCCAGGGCAGACCCAGGACAACCGTGGCATTGGATCCTTCCATAAAAAAAAGCAAGGTCTGCTCTGAATGGTTGACTGAGACCCTGAGGCTGAGAAGAATATGGGGAGCAGCCGGTTTTGGTTTGGGAGACTTTTTCGAGCCGTGCCCTTGAATGTTCCCAGGTGACCTTGAGGGCGCCTCCACTTTACTGGGCAGTTCTTAAGTAGCTGACCTGATTTCCCACAGTACAAGCATCCTCCCTCCCCTTGGGGCATTGCCGTTGCTAATCTGGTGAGATGTGGGTCCTGTCCAGCTGCATCAGTCTGAATGGAGACCCGCAGGCTGAGAAGAGGGGTCCTGTGACTCATAGCTAGGAGCAGATTGTCAATGGCCTGGACCTTGAAATGGGTCGCCAAGGGCAGTGCAAGGATTCCCAGAACCTTGTCTCTCCTGAGTGAGGGTGGGGTGAAGTGATGATCCATAAGCTCTTGGAGTGAGTAGGGAAGCTCCCAGGAGATTAGTTCATCTTGAAGTGCTTCTGACAGACCCTCGAACAACCCGTCACACAATGCCTGGTTGCTCTGGATCCCCTTCATAGGGCAATTGGACATGGTTCTCATCGCATTTTGAGATGTCCGCAATGAACAGGAACAGTTGTGGCTGTCGGAGTCGGGTCATGACATCAGCAAGGGCTTGAGTCTTCAGAGAATTCAATTTAATTCATTTAAATTTTATTTGTGTAGCACTTATAGCAATTCTCATTGTCGCGAAGCAGCTTTAAAAGAATGATTTAAGTTCGTATAGAATGTGATTGTGTATTAAGCAAAATAGTAAGATTGTCCCTGATGAGCAAGCCAGAGGCGACAATGGCAAGGAAAAACTCCCTGAGATGGCAATAGGAAGAAACCTTGAGAGGAACCAGACTCAACAGGGAACCCATCCTCATCTGGGTGAAACAGAAAGAAAGAATTGATCTGCACTCATACTGTGTGAAGAGCGCTTTGGCACTCGAGAGCCGATTTCCGGCGGTCAGATCCTGCTGGATTCATTTCGCTTGCTGGATTATTCTGTCATGGACGCAGAGAAGAACAAGAGAAATCCAAGCACAGCTCGTGTTTAAGGTCTGGAGTAATCAGCAAGGAAGGCGATTCCTGTGTGCAGACGGGGCGGAAACGGGAGCACATGGGGAAAGTGACAGCGTGGAGAAAAAAGAGTGGAGACTGGTAATGTGATGATGATAGACTAGTCCCTGTGTGCTCATTTACAGCCGTTATGAGGTGAGACGTGACATCATCGGCCACGCCGCTTTCCGGAGCTGAGAAGAGTCATGCTGTAATGGATTCAGAGAACTCGGGGTGAAAAAGATTAAAGCTCCGCTGCGTCAAGTCTCATCTCACTGAGTGCGTGTGTGTGTGTGTGTGAGACAGACCGGCACAATTGTTCCTTCTGCTTTTCTTTCTCCCGCTTCTCTTTCATTTCTGCAGGGAAGTAAAATAATCTTTAATTCTGCCACAGACTAAAAGGCTATTTGCTGATATTATATCGGTTCGTTTATAAAAACTCATTTGCAAGCATGACGGTTGGTTCGGGCGCTCGAGCAACATCGACCCCAATAAAATTTTTTATTTCTCAGCTCCGTTCCGATCGCTTTGAGCCGTGCCTCTTTACCCCGTGCCGACATCAGCATAAAGACACGGCCCATTTCTCCAGCGTCCTCGGATTAAACGGCCCACATTACACCCGAGAACCCGCGGCCTGTGATAAATCGCCTAACATGTTATTAACTCTGCGTCCGAGCTGTATTTCCCTCTCACTCATTAACAAGGTTTAAAACCATAAAAACAAACTAGGTATTACTTTGAGGGCACTAATACCTGCTGGTGTTCTGTATGCATTCAGTAGGAAAAACACATTTCGATTATCTTGTATTTGTATTTCAATGTCAATTTTCTAGCCTCACGCTCATCTGTTCAACAGTTTGCTAGTGATCTTAGACTCCGAGGCGAATGAATTCAACACATTCTTTTGAAAGATATATGTAGATGACACCTTGATGGTTCATTAAAGAAGGAATTATGCAAAAAGGAGCGAGAGAGAGAGAAAGAGTTTAGTTGTTTCCCTCTCTCTTTCTCATCTTATCTTCAATCATGTATGGAGTCTTTTTTTATTTATGAGGCTTTATAAGAGAGAGATAAAGACAGTGCTCGTATTTGCGCTGTATCTTTTAGATCCATGAGATATTAATATAATATAATATGACGAGAATCGCCAGATACGTTATAATCACAAGAGTTAACAGTTAATTGACTCTTACTGGTGTCAATTCGATTTGTCCATTTGTCGATTTGCCAGTGTGTGTGTGTGTGTGTGTGTGAACCATTTAAAGTGTTCCAACTGTAGGATTATAGAGAAATTTCCACACATTACCACCTCAAATTGCAATAAAAAAATCTAAATTGATTTTTGCAGCCTTGGCAAAAAAGATTTGCAATAACTGCAATTTTTTCCCCCAAACATGGGTGAAAAAGAAGCGTCTGATACACCAGCGACTCGTTCGTCTGAGCACAGTGCTCACTCTGGTCTCAGCGGTGAAAGATTCGAGAAGCGGACATGCTGTCTTGGTGTGTAACTTTTAAATGATATATAGAAAGATCTCAACGCTTATAAAAAAGTACAGGATCAATATTTCAGTGCTGAGTCTGATCCAGGAGAACCGCCAGCATCCATTAATACTGAATTCTGTCTGGACGCTGAGCTCGGCCTGGTTCTCACTCCATCCACTGTCTCTCCGACCACGCGGCAGAAATAAAGTTTGTTATTACTGAGCAACCCTGACACCATGATTAACATCGGCAAACCGAGTGGCTCGAGACAAATTGATGAGTATCTGTGACATATTGAGAATATGATTCCGGGATCGGATAAAAAACACACATTCCAAATGCCTAGAGGAGTCCGCTGAGAGTCAGGGACATGTAACACCCCTGTCAGGGGTAGCTCAGTGGTTAAGGCATTGACCTACTGTTCGGAAGGTCCCAGGTTCAAATCTTCAAATCACATGACCACCAAGTTGTCCTTGTTGGGCCATCGAGTATGGCACGAAGTAGACTTGCAATAAGTAGATCTATAGTGCCTTTAAATATCTGATCAGATGTCGTTCTCTTTCAGTGAAACCCACTCGAGCATATACGACCTCGCAGATGTGTTGTCATGGAAACAAACCAAACAACAGCTGTGACAATCTAGAATCATATCATCATCATCATCATCAATGTAAACGAATAAAACATCGATGGATGAAGATCAGCCTCCTGGTTCTCCTTGCTCTGGAGATCACCGTACTCAGTTTGCGTCTTGATTTCTGCGCATCTGTTCGAATTATAAATACATTATGAATTATAAATCTGGATATTTAAATGCTCAAACAATCCACTGGTGCTAATGTCAGCACACCATCGAACCGGACCAGGAGTCCAGTTTAAACAGAGCATCAGTCATGTGATTGAAAGTTATTGCTGAGATGTCAGGAGATGTCCGGCTTTGTTCATTGGAAATGTCACGCTTCGGTTTGAGGAGTTCATTAGCCAGGAGTGAAGCTGCAATTTGTTTTGACGTACAAAAAGAAAATCAGCTCGAAGTTGAGCATTGACTTCATTCTCAGTCTACCAACACTGCATCCTATAATACATACTGTACTTATAGTCGTGCTGAAGTTTCACGCAGACTCTTCCTCACTAATATTAAAACTAGAAAAAGAAGAGAGAATGATTCCCGATGTAAATTCGTTTCGAGGTTTAGATAGCTCAGTTAGCGGATGAATAATATTACTCTTGACGGTTCGTGTAAATCCTCCTGATGGAGTCGAACCTGTGTTTATTGCTTTCGTCCCAGGCTGTGAGTGTTAAGAAGAAGGAGGGAATGAGAGTTCTGGAACAGCTTTCGCTTCTACTTAAACACTGAGCTGAAAGCAGCTGTAGGTCAGCAGGCAGGGGGCAGTAGAGAGTCAGTCATCCGTAGTGTTACTGGTTCTCACTTCGACTGCAGACCGGCTCGTTTGTGGACCGTGTTCTGATTCGAACATCCCTGTGAGCTGCATTCGTAGAGCTTTTACATCCTGCACACCTTTAAACTGAGCCTTGGCTGCTAATGAATCAGGCTTCGTAGCCGACTCTTGTTTATCACTTATATGATAAAAGTCCATTATTTTAGTATTTATCTTAACTCCATGTGATCTACACGTTTCACATTACTCACTGCTTGTAGGKCTTTTGTTCGCCTTTGGATCAGATCCGTTGGAAGTGAACTGCAGATCTGCGCGGCCGAAGCGAGACGCTATCTATCATTTTCTTCACACCTCCGTGTTGCGCGCCGAGACCGATCTGGAATGTGAGAATTAATGAAAGCCAGAGCGGAGAAAACACTCAGCTTTCACTGAGCAAAGTCTGATCGCTTTACCTCCAGCACACGAGAACTCGAAATCGTCACGTTTCTGTCAACTAAATCCTCTCCCACTGGGACGACCTCAAACCGACAGGTTACAGCTTTATTCCTCTAAAATCAGATCTCATAATAAAGACACAAAGCTTTCACGCTGGATCTCCTGTTAGTCATTAACCTGAATGTGAGAGCTGATGTGGGACGTCGAGAAGAACGCCGTCTTTTACAGAACTCGCAGCTCCCTGGTGTAATGAATACAAGCTTGACGTGTTTAAAGCGAGTGTGTGTCAGCGGTTTGTGGACGTATAGTGCGGCAGCTGGCTGAGCGCTCCAGGAACGGGACGTTGAAATCTCTTCAGCGTGGGAGACGCCGAGGAGTTTGACAGAATTCATTATGATGTGATTGCCAGGCTGTCGAGCCCGAGCTAATCACGGCAATGTGTGCGTGTCTAATTGCTGACTTTCAGAGGCGCTGATGGAGATCACGAGGCTGCAGCTGAATGGAGGATCGAGCCGTGAATGCTGTCTGTCTGTCACCTCATTATCTGCATCTCCCTTACGCCTCCTCTGTTGGACCGGCGAGGCTCTCGAGTGAGGACATGTTCATGAGCAGTGTGTGTTTGTGGTTTCCTCGTGCCCTCCCACGGCCGAGCGCATTGTTTACATGGATGAAGCCAGAGGCGCTGCCAAGCACGGTTCACTGCAGCTCGACTAGTGCGGTTATGATACTGCTCGTCATGCTCTGTGTGTGTGTGTGTGTGAGTGTGTATGAGACATGAACATCAACTGACATTCCCATTACTTGCGGTGTTGTGCCTCTGTCTGAGTCAGGTACAGTAATACCTAGCGAGGTACACATACTGCTCTTCTGGTCCAGGGTTTCTCTGGCTTTTTTTTAAACAAGGCATTCATTATGAAGCGTGTAATTGGAAAAAGGAAACTGTTTAAACCTCTTTTATGGACATACTGATCTGATTTCACAACGCCATTCCTGTCGAATACTTACTGATGGAGGTGCAGTGGGACTTCATTCTCTTCTCTCACTTCATCTTTACATAATGAGAGCAATGCTACAGTCAACGAGGATGACGAGTGTGACGAGCAGAGCTTCCCGTAAAGGGATTTGTTATGTCTAGTAAAGCGTTTTCCCCGAACACTTCCCAGTGTCTGAGCCTACAGAGGCTAATTTGGAGCCTGATGATGATAGGCCAGTGCTTTTCCAGGACATTATTCATAATAAGGTCAGCCTGTCAGCTCAGGAGTACACAGTGATCCTAACTGACTCGACCTTTTCACCACATACGAGGTCCATTAGTTCAGCCAGGAGAGGCTCGTGCCAGCGACGAGGTCGGTCGTCCATACAGGCCTAACCGCGTCCTGGAGCATTCGTGGAGTGGCTTCCTTGAGCATGAGTAATGCAGTCCGACTCGTTCTTCATCGAGGTGTGTCGTCATATGGTGACCTCCTATTGGTGGATTTTAGATGACCATCACACTTTGACTTAACAATTTGATTGAAATAATTAATGTGACACGACGTGAAAAGGAAGTGAGGGATGTTGCGCCACCTGTTGCTTTGAGATCCACCTTGTGAAATGATGTGACGCTTTGTTATGAGTTTCCGCGGAACTGTAACGCAAGCAGGGAATAAAACGCAGCTGCTGATGGGGTTCCTGCACCACAGCGTGTGCTCCAAGATCTAATTAGCCGTGCTGGATTGTGTTTTGCGCTCTGTGTAAGTGTGTGTGGGACCAACCCATGCACACCAGTGTTAATGAGATCGGAATGTTGTGCTGCTTATTGTTGCGCAGTGTTTCGTACGGCCGTAGCTATAATTATCACTTGTCATGGAGGCGTGTAACAGTCTCCGTTCTCATTCGGTTTAAAAGTCGTTCAGCCAGCGCTGAGCATAAAGCGTCTATATAAAGAATCCATTTTTTTTTCTCCATTAACACGTTCTGATTGTATGAGGTGGGTGTGTCGAGAACCTTGGGATTACCCATGAAGCACTGCTGCCGAGAGGGAGATCGGGAAGAAGAGTGAAAGTGGGAGGCACGGAGTTTACCTGCAACATCATGCTTCCATGAGAGGAACACTATTTATTCACAATATAAGGACTACCTTTTACCCCTATCTCACCTATGCGCGTGAGCCGCCGCGACGCCCGCCGACGTTTCGCCGAGTTCTGCAAGGTCCGCCAAAAAAAATGTCACCTGTATTAAACATTTTTTAAGGCGGCTTAAACATGTTTAATTTTTCGCGCAGAAATATGGAAACGTACGGTGGCCGTGAAGTGCAAAACAACTTAACAAAACCGAAAACAAAATAACATTCAAAAACAAAATAACAAATTCAATATCAAATAACAAATCCGAAAACTAAATAGCAAATTCAAAACCAAATTAACAAAACCCAAACCAAAATAACAAATTCAAAACCAAATTAACAAATCAACAAAATTAACAAATAAACAAAATAACAAAACCCGAAACTAATTGTTA
>QMIH01000641.1:82973-97371 GCA_003987875.1 Clarias batrachus | reverse complement strand
CTGTGTGTGTGTGTGTGTGTGTGTGTGTGTGTGTGTGTGTGTGTGTGTGTGTGTGTGTGTTTGTTTGTGTCGGTGTCAAATTACGCGCACGTGCACGCGCACACACAAAGTAAGTGTGTGTGTGTGTGTATGTATGTGTGTGTGTGTGGGGCACAGTGTCAAATTACGCGCCCGCAAACAGAAGAGAGAAGGAGATGTTGATTATAAGACACGAGCACTAAGACGCAGCAGGGACTCTTATTTTGACACAGGGGACACAGCAAGGGAGACGATTACCCATAATTCCCGCAGCGTAAGAGAGAGAGTAAAATCATTGGCTCAGTTGTCGCTCGGTGTCAAAATAAGAGTCTCATGCGTGATACATGATACTCTGCGCTCGTAAACTAATACTTGCTYGGTTTCCRATWAAAAAMTAATTAAAAATCTTTGCTCGGTTTGCGGAACACTCGTAAACCACGTTACTCGCAATCCGAGGTTCCAGTGTATATGTATATATATATAAATTCTCAATGTATTAATTTACATAAATGCACTTACTGCCATCTAGTCCTAATTGTCCTGTTGTCTGGGAGAAACTCGTCCAGGCTGCGTGTGTGATTGATTTAAAGCGTACTCGATCTCCATGATGGAACATGTGTCAGCTGCTGCATTTGCTTCGCTGCAAATTTGTCTTTTTTTCCCAGCGACCTTGGGCAGCGTTTAGTCACGGCCAGCGCTCTTTAATTGAGCCTCTAAGGGCTTCCTCTGTCCCGTTCCACTCGCTCTGCCTCAGTCTAAGCCACGGGGACGCCCCCCTGAGGTGCTGCTTTCATTGGATTGCAGTATAAAGGTGCTGAGGGCTGAAATCCGACGCTTAGCCAAACACGGTGAGCTGCTCGATAAGCTCTCCTGTGTGGCCGTTACACAGGATAAACACTTCTTCATTTTTGTGGCTGATCGATACTGAGCTGAAGAAGTTTCCAAATCTTTACGTCTGTGCAGAATGAAGGCAGAGTCTCCTTTAAACCATGCGCGGTGTTATAACCGTGTGTACTAATGAAATGTGCAGGTTATCTGGTGTGTTACTGCGTCTTTATCACAGTTTTAATGATGAATGACGAACACCAAGAGCATATTAAAGCTTTTATTATCTGCGTAGGAAAAGAGCTAGTGTCTTTATGCTCTCTTGTTATGTTTAACCTCGAGCTGAGTGGTTAAAGTAAGCGGAAAAGGTATTTGATAGCATTATGCTGGTCTTCATTTTTTGAAATATTTCAATTTTCCTAATTCTAAAAGATTTTTTTTTTCTCAGGTTTTTGAGCCTGGAAATGAACACGGGCTGAACTGAACACGATATCACTCAGACGTTCTGTTATTGCTCTGATCATCCTTCATCTCAGTTCCATAAACCCATTAGCACTTGGGCTTAGCCTGGCTGGATGAAAAAAGACTTTTTGCAGGTTTAGCGCCCTGTTTTACCTCCTGACTCGTACTAATGAGTGAAAGTGTAAAAATTGTCTAGAATAGGTTCTTGCTGTAAGAGGATGGTGTTCCACTTCAGTAGATTTTAAGCAAATGATAAAAGTGAACTACATCAATTCAGGATTAGAGTATTAATGAGACAGTAAAGCTAATCGAGTTTAGGAGAGCTCCCTAACAGGCGATCAGCATCACACTGTCGTCCACCTTCTGGATCTCGTTCTGCCTTCAAGCGACTTGGCAAAGCGAACATTAGCATTAAAAGGTGATTGGATGAGGTTGGAGTAGTGGAGCTTTAGTTCTTAATTAGGGGCCAAATCAGCCGAGTGTTGGATTAAATTGCTCTGTCACAAACTGTTATCATGACGAATATTAACCAATGATCTTTAAAATAACATTTTCTTGCCCCCCTCCACCCCACCTGGCCCACACAATTTTATAAAGTGCCTCATTCACTGGTCATGCTCTTGTTCTTCTTCTTTTTTTTTTTTTTTACCGTTTGTATGTTTTTGTAACTTATATATATATATAATGTGTAGTCATATATAAAGAAGTCAGGATAACCATCTCAACCTGTTTCCACTGCAATGTGAGTTATGTTTCATTAGAAACATAGTTTTCCAGGTTATCCATGATACCACGTAGTGACCAATCACAGCAAAGGTGAGTACCACCTTCTGATCTAGAGGACCGAGTTGGCCCATGGTGCAAGCTAAGAGTGTCATAGTTTCAGGCTGACATGAGGTCTCGACCTGCTCGCCTCATCGTTCTCGGTTAGTATGGCCACTGACACGGATGTTAATGTTAGACTAATGGCACTTAGTTATTGACCTAGTTAACCCAGTGTAAGTATCTATCCAGTGATGTAAACTTTAAAGCACTTTTTGTAAGTCGCTCTGGATAAGAGCGTCTGCCAAATGCCTAAATGTAAATGTAAATGTAAATGGTTAACATTTATGGAAGAAGGCTTCAGTGTCGATGCTTTGCTCTTGCAGCAAATGTTGCAGATCCCACAGGGCAGTGGTGGCTCAGAGGGCTAAGGCACCGAGTTACTGATCGGAAGGTCGGCGGTTCGATTGCCAGCTCATCCAGCTTGATCAAGGCCCTTAACCCTAACTGCTCCAGGGGCGCTGTACCAAGGCTGACCCGGCGCTCTGACCCCAGTTACACTGGGATATGCGAAGAAGGACTTTCACTGTGCTGTAATGTATATGTAAAAAATAAAGGCTTTACTAAAACTACCTGGTTATTATTTGTTCAGGCACTTAAACATAAGAAATTTAAACGATCCTAAACTCCTAATGATTTTGGTCCACATTGCACAGCAGGTGCTAAGTAATTACCGGGATCAGATAAACCTGAACCTGTCCCAAATCAGAGCTAATCAGCTATAGGGCAAGATCTCAGATCGACTGTATCTTCCAGCTCATGTGATTATTAATCAGTGAGATTGCAAAAAAAAAAAAAAGTCATGCGTGTTAAAGTCAAGATAGGGTACAGAGGTATCAGCTCATACAATAATAATAATAATAATAATAATAATAATAATAATAGATGGTGGAGAACCTTTTTTTTATTATTATTATTATTTATATAGAGCTGAATGGTCAGGTTCTACCTGGGCATAAACATCTAATCTGCCATTTAATCCTGCACAGGCTTCTGTAAAGTCCTAACATCCAGGTGTCCTGTTCCAGTGTCGCTTCCTTCCCACTGAGGACAATAAGGTATGAGAACAACTAGCAATCTAGAATCGAGAGACGAAATTTTTCGAGAGACTTTTACTCTTTCAAACCTCTGGAATTAGTGTATGAGGAGTCGGCCTCTGGCCCGCTGCCACACAAGATATTATATTCTGTCTAAGTTACTCTGCTAAATGCTAAAAATACCAGAAGAGATATTGTCTTCCTGAAATAATCACAGATTTGCGCTGGAACACCAGGTTTTGGAAAAACTGCCGTGCCTCCTGTGTGCTAGATTGATTTTGATTTTGATTTTTTTTAAAAAAAGCAAAAAGTGACAGGAAAGAAAATTAGAGCAGTTGGAACCTGAGGTCTGAATATTGTTCTCCTTCCTCCATTTCTCTCTTGCTAAAGAGCATTTAGTAATGTAAATGAAATCTTGAGCTGATCTAACAACCCTATTAATCTTTACTTTCTATAAACGGCCACAGCTTAGAACAGCTGGCTGTTTCACAAATGCGCTACTTTGCACATCTGCAGCTCTGCTGACAGCATCGAGCTTGGAGTTCATCAATTATGGATGCAGCTGTTCTCCAGGATGTCTAGTAGAAAACCCAAACCTCAAACAAGCGTTAACATCCTGGAATCCCAGGCCCAGAATCACCACATTGGGCTTTATGTGTCTGCTTTGAGATCATTAAATCTCAGTGTGTGTGTGTGTGAGTGTGTGTGTGTGTGTGTGTGTGTGTGTGTGTGTGTGTGTGTGTGTGTGTGAGAGAGTGTGTGTGTGAGTGTGTGTGTGTGTGTGTGTGTGATGCTGTTCTGGCATTTGAGGTTGAGAGGGAGCTGTGGAGTAGGAACGGAAGGAGAGCTGAGTGAGCTGTCACACACTGTCACACACTCTGCTGTTGCTGTTGTGACACTATCCCTGTGAGTCGAGAACATTTACGAACTCTGTGAGAATTGCAGAACATAGACTCAGAGCTGAACGCATTTTTCTGCTTTCCCACTTGGTTGATTCTGCATCGTATTGTCCGTAGGTTCTGCTTCTAAACAGCTTGTAGTTATTCCTACAGCAGAGGCCAAGTCTCTGAGTCCACTACTGGTTCATTTAAAAAACATTTTTTGATTGACATTCCATCACAACCTGAGTAGGAATTTATAGGAAATAGGAATTTATTCCTTTTTATCCTAAATGTGTTTTCTTGTATTTAATATATTATTAAATAAATTAAGTTTATTAAATGTTATATGGTTGCATATAACCATGTTTCTGGCATTTCAGAAGCTTTTGTAGTCTCACTGAAGTTCCCAGATGGATAAACATAAGGTTAACTCTAACACATGTTCATATGTATACTTGGACCTTAATGAGTCTTCAAGAGCTACTAAACCAAACCCCCTTTAAGACCTGACACACACAGAGAGCATTATTTCTACAGTATGACTGTAGGCTACGAGCGCCCGGGTTATTGCGTTGTGCATTTTGAGATGCTTTTCTGCTTATCACGCTCGTGTAAATCGGTTATTTGAGTTAGCATAGGCTATCAGTGAAGATCACCTGAAGCTCCTGATCCTAAAGCTCCACACAGCTGAGCCACATGATTGACTGATTAGATCAATGCACAAAAAAAAATGATTGTCCAGTTTGCTCAGGCAACAGCCTCAAATGCTCTTAATTCCTAAGGGACAATAATTTAGAGAATGTCACAATGAAGTCTTACACAAACTCTCACACACACACACACACACACACACACACACACACACACACACACACACACACACACACACACACACACACACACACACACACACTGAGCTCCAGTTTTGAGCCTCTCAGTCAGAGTGTGTGATAGGAGGATCAATAGAAGATGTTTTTCATCACGAGCAAATCTGACCGGGGCTGACGAGCATTGTGTTGTGTCTCACGATTCGGCACAGCAAAGCCATGTGTGTGTTGTGTTTGTTTATTAAGCTTCCCAAGACAGTTGAGTGAGCAGGATATATTTACCACCAAAAATAAAATACATAGAGACCAGAAACAAATCCATACATATGGAGTCTTCATGCAGTATAACGGTAAACAGGAGCAAAACCAGCATCTAGAATTGTTCTGAAACTGGTTACTATGGTTTCTATAGTAACGGCTCATTCACAGCGACATGAGAAAGGTGTTGATGTGAGATTGAGACGGAGACGTTGTCAAGGGAGTAATGTTTAAAGCTGCTATAACGTAATTGAGATCAGGAACACTCACTCACTCATCATCTATACCGCTTAATCCTGTATTCAGGGTCCTGGAGCCTATCCCAGGAGACTTAGGGCACATGGCAGGGTACACCCTGGACATGGTGCCAATCCATCGTAGGGCGCAGACACACACTCACTCACTACGAGCAATTTGGAAACGCCAATTAGCCTAACCGACATGTCTTTAGACTGTGGGAGGAAACTGGAGAACCCGGAGGAAACCCACCATGCACACAGAGACGGGGATTGAACCCGGACCCTGGCGGTGCAAGGCGACAGTGCTAACCACTATACCACCGTGCTGCCCCAGATCAGGAACAAATTATTTCAATTAATTAATACTATTTTCAATAATTATTTTATCTATAATCATATTAAATTTTTTATAAAATTTTATTTGTATAGTGCTTTTAACAATTTACATTGTCGCAAAGCAGCTTTACACAATCAAAACATGTATGAAATGTGAATGTGTTTAAGTCAAAACTATATATATATATATATTAGCACGTTATGTTTTTTATTTTGCCAACATTACGGCTATTAAATATATCTACTTCTATCAATAAGACCTTTTCCCACAAACAGGGAACTCTGATCTGGTTAAAAGACTCTCATGACTGTTTGTCATTCAATTTTTTGGGACTGGAAAAAAGAATCCTAATTACCGATGCTTATGTACTGTAGGTCGATCCGAACGGGGCGTGAACTTGATAAAGCTCCTGCTAGTAGCCGCAGCTTCATTAGTAAACAGGTCAGTTTTCCCTCCACCCTTTTTTACAACCTGATATTGCTTCATTTTTCTTTTCTTTTGGCTCTTTTGCCCCGCTTCCGCAGACCGATCCAACCCTGGAAATGTCCCAAGGGCTACATGTATCAAAAGGGCGGTGAGAAAAGTCATTTCAGTGCCATGGAGCCGGGCTGGTGCGGGGGATCACATGAGTGCCAATTAAACAGCAGCGATTCATTCGGTCCACTCGCCCACTCGAGAGAAATCTATTGACTGGCTGTGTTAAACCCTCAATTTAGAGCTAATATGCTGAGGAATATTTGAAAACATGACAATAATAATGATGTGTGAGACGATATAGAGGCTGTTAGGCAACAGTTACAGGGTATTCGATGGAATAATTTGTCTAGGAGAATGGTTTCAAGGCGGTACGGTGGTGTAGTGGTTAGCACTGTCGCCTTGCACCGCCAGGGTCTGGGTTCGATCCCCGGCCAGGCTCAATTCCCATCTCTGTGTGAATGGAGTTTGCATGTTCTCCCCGTGCTTGGTGGGTTTCCTCTGTGTACTCCGGTTTCCTCCCACAGTCCAAAGACATGTAGGTTAGGCTAATTGTCGTTCCCAAATTGCCTTTTGTGTGTGAATGAGTGTGTGTATGTCTGTGTGCCCTGTGATGGATTGGCACCCTGTCCAGGGTGTACCCTGCCATGTGCCCTAAGTCTCCTGGGATAGACTCCAGGCCCCCGTGACCCTGAATACAGGATTAAGCGGTATAGATGATGAGCGAGTGAGTGATAATGGTTATATGCACGGAAGCGGCAGGTCGATACACCACAGAGGTATTGTTTTGCATTAGTTTACAGCACAGCGGTGTTGAATGCATCATCTTGATTAGCCGTCTGGTTTTGATTCATTTTCTTGGACAGCGGCTCTGACAGTACTGCTTTGCAAATCACAATCCTTCTCATTCTATAATAAAGATTTTTTGCTAAACGGATCAGGAACCCTGTGGAATTGTTGATGGGGAAACCTTAATTTGGCTTTTTCTTTTTTAGAAGAGTATACAATGGTAGCACTTTGCACGTTTCCCTTCCTTTCTTTTTTGTCTTTTACCACGATGTAACATTTAAAAGGAAATAAATAAATAAAAATCTTCTTGCAGGTGAACTGCTGTCCTCTCCACACCTCAGAAAACTTTTAGTAATTCTCTTAACAGTACACAGAGTGACTTGTGTATTCATCACAAAGCTCTTCGCACACAATAGTTTTCCCTCCTCAACAAGAAAAATGACTGGTGCGAGTGCGATATTTACGACGTCCAGCGTGAGACGCGTCAGACGTTCAGAAGCCTGAGAGCTGGAGGAGGCGACTTGATTGGTTCTGGTGAGGTAATTCCAGGTCATATTTCACCCTGAGTGTTCCTCACAGATGAGTCAAGGCCAAAGCTGACAAGCCTCTGAGAGAAATGAATGAAGCTCTCAGAATGACAGGGGACATAAACCTCTCTCTTTCGCTTTATGGTTCGCTGAATTTCTCCATGCTCATTTTTTTAAATAAAGTCTGTGAGAGGGAAGCATAAAGTGGCAAGACAAAGTATGTGAACCTTTCGGAATTTCATGGTTTTCTGCATTAATTTGACATAAAAAATGTGATCTGATGTCTGCCAGCAATAACCTCAACCAGGTGAATCATACTCAACTACCAGGACAGCTTTAGTTCTGTCACATTCTTTGGACTTCTCATTTGTGTGATTAGCCCTTGACAAGTGATTAGCATTGTTATTTTCATTATATACAGTGTGCTCCCTTTAGAATCAGTAATTAGTAGACTTTCTATTCGCTTTTATGCTGATGATGTGCAAATATATCTTCTTCTGAAAATCTAAACCAAACATGCTCTTCAACCTTTATTTGACTGTTTGAGGGACATTAAACTGTGGCTTTCACAAAATGTTCTGGAAATCTGGAATTCCATCTATACCTAGAATCACCAGTTTGGATCTTGAGTATTTAAAACATGATCTTAAATCTACAGTTAGGAATTTAGACCTTATACTCCATAGTGAATTAAAACTTGATGCTTAGATCAGCATGGTTTAAATCAGGGGTCTCAAACTCAGTTCCTGGAGGGCCGCAGCCCCACAGAGTTTTGTTCCAACCCTGCTCCAACATACATACTATGTAGTTTTCAAATAAGCCTTAATGACTTGTTTAGTTGGATCAGGTGCTTTTAATTATGGTTGGAACAAAACTCTGTAGGGCTGCGGCCCTCCAGGAACTGAGTTTGAGACCCCTGATTTAGACTATTTGTCCCCCACTCGCATCAGCTGGCAAAGGTGGACACAGCAATGCATGCTTTTATTGGCTCAAGACTGGATTATTGCACCTCATTTTATGTTGAGATAAACCAGTTATCCCTTGCTCTCCTCCAGGTCGTGCAAAATGCAGCAGCTATCAACCCATCATACCTGTTCTCATCTCTCGCCACTGGCTCCTGGTGCATTGGAGAATTGTTTATCATTTATTTTTAAGGCTTTAAATGGCTCTCCTTTGGATTCCTTCACTCATTCCCCTCTCGCTAGTTATCCCAATCTCTATTACCCGTCTCTCTGGAGTGGTCAGGATGCGCGCCCCCGGCTTGCTACCTTTGATTTCGACTTGCCCAAGATATGCTCTCTAATGAGGCGCGTGCTCGATCAATAATTCAGCCTGAGTGCTAAAGGAAAGCAGAGTGATCAGATGTGTTTAAGGAGAGCTCGCAATCAGTGCTATTCAGGACTACCAGGTTTTTCTCCTCCCTGCTGATCCCTCGATCTGCTTCTCTCAGATTTTAGCTGATGGTCGAGTTTATGTGTTTAAACATAGACATTACAGGGGGTAATGATGATTTGGCTCAAAGACTTTGGAAAACAGTAATAATAAACTGTAATAATAAAAAGACTAAGTTTTCTAATACAAATACCGATAAAGTTCCAGTATTGTAAAATACACAGTGAGTAGTTATAATAGATAGATAATAGTATAGTTATAATAGATCTGTTGATTTAATAATTGCCACTGCTCACCTGTAGTGTCCTGCCTTAACTGAGAGACATCTACATCTAGGCATTTGGCCGACGCCCTTATCCAGAGCGACTTACATTTTTATCTCATTATACACCTGAGCAGTTGGGGTTAAGGGCCTTGCTCAAGGGCCCAACAGGGACAACTTGGTGGTAGTGGGACTTGAACCTGGGACATTCCGAACCGTAGTCCAATGCCTTAACCACTGAGCTACCCCCTCGATGCAGACGACGCGGCTGCTGCTACAGATGATTATGATGAGACAATTTCTCTCTGTCCATTCTCTCTGCACGAATCCGGACGTCATCCATTATTCACTTTACCCTGCAGTTCCTCCTGACGTCCCTGTGATCATCAGAGCACCTGTTGTCTGAGAGCTTGCAAACCGCTCGACCTGACGTGCCACACCAACATCGCCAAAGTGGTAATCTCCATCATCTGGATGCGTAATGGCGAGGTGCTCAACAGTGCCATTTACTCCAAGGTATCAGCTGCATTCAGTCATTATTTAAATCAGTGTGTTTGAGTAAAAAAGAGGCGCAGGAGGCGAACATCACCATTACTGAGACTCCATCTGCAAGAAATCAGGACATTCACGCGGTGAAAATGATTATACAGAAAGGTTTATGTAACAGTTATGGAAGGAGTCTCCAGTGTCAGTGACTGGTAATAGTCAGAGGACAAGCTGTAGCCTCAGGTCGTCAGGTCATCAATATTAAACTACAGTGTTGTTTAATACATAAACAGATGTAACTGATGTGTTGTAAGAGCAATACAGCACTTGAGGACATGCTATTAAAGGAAAATCACCAATTTCAGGATGGCAGCAGTGACGTCTCTTCATCACACCACATCACTTCATCCTTTATTCTTTAGATTTACTGTAACAGAACAACATTGAGATTGTTGTTCCTTTCATTCTGTACACAACACTCCGGATCCGGAACACACTGCAGTGAAGCTGTTGTTATTATTTCATAAAGCCTCTGTCCCTTTGTGTCCTCGGAAGGTTTGGCGCCTCAATTTAATTTTAAGTCAAAATGATTTTTTTTATTCAATCCTGGCGGCTAAATGAAACTGCAGCATTGTGGTTTAAACACAACAAAAAGAGGAGAAAATCTACAGCTCTCAATTAGTTTCTGGGTGTTTTGGTTTCTGGGAGTTTCATACGGTCTGGGTGGAAATGGATGCTCATGTCTCTCACACTCTCTCGCTCTGATGGAAAGCCTTACACAATCATCCGTGACGCGTATTCTAGTTACTAGTTTTTAAGTGATATTAAAAACACCAGCACTTTCTAATCCAGTCCAGATTTCCAGATCGTTTACTGAATAAAAAACTCTATGATGATGAACTGGCCAGCACGATGATTAATTAATACCAACAACATGCCAATCAAAACTGGCCTGAGAAAAAAGTGACTAATTAACAATTGTAATGAATGAATGAATGGCAGTGACAGCCAAGATATTAAGCCAAGGAAATAATAGAGTGAATAAATAAATAAATAAATAAATAAATAACAGCAATAGCCAAAAAACGAATGAACTGCAGGATTTATTAACTGCTTTTTTTCCCCTCAGTACATAATTCACGTTTATTGACAGCGCCACTCTTTTGCACGTTTCTTCATTTTTTTTCTCCTTCTTTTAGAAACTTTATTTTTCTTCTAGTTGTTGACTTAGACCGTTTCTCTGCGGGCATGAGGAACCTTTTCTAAGGAAGAAGAAGACGGTAGAACCTCTTTTTTTGTCCTTTTAAAAGGCCAAAGCATTGATTTAAACCCTGAGCTGTTTGTTCATGGCACTGAGATACTGTACATATTTGACTCGACTTCTCTCTCCTCTCTGTTGTGCTCCTAGAGACTTTATTGTACAAGTTCAGTAGAAGGTCAATAACAAGAAACCATTTCTCTATTATGTGCAGAAATACAGTCTGGGAAATGAATCAGCATTTAAATACATTTGTGTCTACCCTCCTCTATCCTCTCCTGGTCATGACTCAGGTTGCACTCCTTTCTCCAAAAGAAGGCTAAGAGTTTAGCTAACATGCCTAGCCTAGCGCAGTAGGCACTTTCTCACTAGGGTTGGAGAATGGTTTCCGTGAAAACACTTGGCACAGGGACCAGTTGATCGTTGTCTGTGAGCATGCAATCATTCCGTGCTCGAGAAAAACAATCCCTAGACCGATCTCGTGAACAAATTCATGTGTTAAAGCATGGTATGTGGGACGTGTGTACTCAATTTTGCTCAAAAGAGGAAGTCATGTAATTAAAAACTTCTGTGAAGTAACGACGAAGTAGAGTGTTTAGGCAGACGAAAACATCCAAATACATCTGGACACGACATATAAAAACTAAATAAGAGATTTACAGAAGCATCTGTGAGTATTTACAGTACATGCGCACATGCAACAGAAGCACTAAGCAATGCGGGCAGAGCTGAACAAACTGCAGCTCCAGCAGCACAGAAATCATCAAATGTGATTAAGTTGAAACTCCATCTACCTTTATCATCCGAACCGGACAGCGTGGAACTGGCTCCAGCAGAGAGCCTGTGAGCTAATAAGCTAATATTAAATACGAATGTTATGTTAACTGTAGTATAACCATATTATCACAGCATCTTCTGGTCATTGTCTGTGGATCTTGTGGGGACATTTTAAAGGTATATAATATGATATACAGGATTATTCTTTCACCTTAGCTTACAACAGAATTAGCTTCGAATGCACTTTGTGTCTGCTCACCTTAAGGCCCCAGATAACTTTATGGTCAAAAGAGTAGAATGTGATGAACTCAAGTGTTGTGCTTATGCAGCTATTAGAGTTAAAGGTGCTTTACTCTTCACTCATTATTTTATGTATAACCTTTTCAGTTTATGCCAAAACACAACTCAAAGACACTTATGGAAAGTGAGATGCTGATGATCCACAAAAGCCAGACAACTTTAAGGTTCTCTGTGATTATTGTCACAAAATTTGGATGTTGGAATTATTCAATTTGTGCAAGCTGTCATGGTTGAAATCTTTAGTAAATGTTTTGCTTTTTCCTTTAAATTCTCTTTCAGATGGACACTTTGGAGGATACATGAGCTGAAACCTCTGACTGGAGCACAAGTACATTTTTCTTGTATTTGACAGCTACTTTTCTGGTACAACACTTAATTGATGGATGTTGTACTTGAATCATTTTTAATGAAACATTTTCCACTCTTTAACCTGTATTTTGTATCTGTTCCCAATCACTAAGACACACTCATCTAGGATTTTACAGTGGAACCTTGAACTGCAAATGTAATTCATTCCAGGAGCATGCCTGTATATCAAAGCACTCGTATATCAAAGCGACTTTCCCAAAGGAACTAATGGAAACGCTGAAGAACAGAAAATACATGATTATTCTTTATTATATTATATTTATTATATTCATAATATTTTATGAATAATGAAATGAGATGCGCTAAATAATGCTTTAAAGTTCATAATAAAAAGGTGCTTACATAGTTTTTGTAATGTCTTAACAGGGGCAAAACATGAAAGACATATCTGATAGTGTTAACTATGCAAATGTCCTGATTCATTATTATGTCAACATATCTTCGTTAAAATGTAAAAATGTAAAAATGTGTCGACATTATGCACCATCAGACAGAAGACATGAATGAGCAAAAAAAATCTATATTCTTAAAATATTCTTATATGCACACAGAGTGCTTCTGGCTTTTTAGAATAATAATCATCATGCGTTTTTGCTGTTTGTGTCCAGCATTGAATAATTATTTCATATATTATTTGACCACGGCTGGAAATAATAGCTGGAATGTGATTGTGAATTTATGACTGAAATAAAGTTGTTCATCGGTGTGGATGAACCCGCGGCTCGTACTTCCACTTTACAAAAGGCAGCGTTTTGATCAAAAGTCTGATAAACGCGTGCCATTTATGAATAAAAATGCAGACATACTGCCCCAGAAAGTCGCAATAATGCAGATCAAACATAATACACCTGTCCATAAATAATATTTGTGCCTATATATTTGTGTTTGTTGCATTTCTTTGGGAGTATGTCTGCAATTTTTATCGGTAAATCATATATGTTTATCAGCCTTTTGCTGATATGAATTATGAATTACACTCGAAAAATATCAAATCCATCTATGAAGATGAACCGAGCGGGCAGTAGAGCTCTGATTAGACTACATAGGAAATAGGCTCAACATCCCGGAGCCCAAACCTCATTTAAACGGCATCCATTTTAGGTGTGCCAGCTGGCACTGTTCTTATGGTGCTCTTTGTCAGGGTAAATCGTTCAGTGACAACCTCATATATTTCCATGTACTCTAAAACAGGTACATGTGTATGAATAAACCGAGATGCGTGTTTCTTAGCCCCGACCCAGTGAAAACGGCAAATTCAGGAAAAGGCTCCATCGCAAGAGGTTGTGCTCGGACCACTGAGCTTCTACAGATTCTAAAGTTGACATTGTTACTGTTTTTTAATCCCTGCAATGGAAGAGTCTGAGAATTTCTTTACCATACATAAACACACCATTGTTTTTAATCACTCTATACACAACCTATGATTTCTTTATGCTTTTTTACAAATGGAATATATATTTTTCTTACACTCTAAAAACTGGATTAGGTGCTGGGTTATTTTATTTGACCCAACCAGTAGGTAAATTAACACTCTTGCTGGGTTCACATTCCATTTGATTTAGTAGATTTAATTTCATTTTGTTTTCGAAAAAGTCCCAAAATGTACACAACTTCACATAATGTAAATGCAGACGATTGCCTATTAGAAATAACCCCCAAAAAATGAATCCATTGTTTTAACCACTGCAGAGATAGTTATCCAGCGGTAGTTTTCAGAAGTTCGTTCCGAGGTGTGTGTAACCCAGGTTAGAAATTAGTGAGAAAATAAATAAAAAAATAAACATGTATATTGAAATAATTGCACTAAAATAATAATAAAGAAAGGAAAAAAAAACAGAAATGCAAAATTTAAATGGGTATTTAAATTTGTTGCTGTGCTATGGACTTTTAAGGCAATTAGGATAACCATAGTGAATAAGGTGGGATGTTTTTTTTGAGATGCGGACCGTGATGATGTCATCAATATGCGACGGATAGACGCGATAAGGAACAACATGCGCTTTGCAGATGGCGAGTGTCAGTATTGTTTTAAAGACAGGTATACTGGTCATCTTTATT
>QMIH01000641.1:67769-82242 GCA_003987875.1 Clarias batrachus | reverse complement strand
TTGTTTTGTATTATGATTATTTGATTATAATCTGACTTTCCTGTAATCTTGTGGGTTACACGGTTAATTCAAACAAGACCAGTAATCAAAAAGCAAAGCTCCAAAAACACAATTATCATAAGATTAGAATATAAATAATGTAAATTAATAAGAAATAAACAGTTATAGGAAAGGTAATAATTCCAAAATTAGAATAAGTTAATTATTGAATAAATAAAAGTGCAATAGAAATATATAGATTAACTAGCTACCAAGGAGCTTAAACCTAGTCTTGAAGGGAAAGAGTAATTTTGTACCATCTGTATTGTTTTGCTATTTCATTTCATGTTTTTTGTTTAAATTCATGCTTTTCACTCCAAAGTAAACAAAAGCCATTTCAAGTCATTCTCTTGGTCTGTCTGTTTTATTACTGCGGTTTACCAAAATTTATATATATATTTTAGCCCCCCTGTAACGATCCTAGAATCTTAACTGGTCTGTTAGTGTATCCATTTTTATATAGAGTCGTATAGAAACAAAACTAGTAACCACGGTGCATTGCTAGTGGCGTGGGTTACATGTGGCTATATTGGGCGGAGTTCAGAGCGCCTGGGGATTGTGTGGAGCTCAAATCTTCTAAAACGTTGTGTTTTAAAACCAGCGAAAATAGCAGCACTTCTGAATAAAACATAATACACCTGTCCATAAATAAAAATGAATTTTTAGACCTATACGGGAAATATATTTCACTTAAATACAGTGGAACCTTGGATTACGAGCGTAATTCAGTCCGGATGAATTTTATGGTTTATTAGTTTGGTTATGCTAAAAATATGTAATCCAAATGGATGGAAATTTTATATGCCATCAAAATGCATAAATCTTAATTGTTAGGCCTAATTTTTTTTTTTTTTTTTGAGTGAAGGCTTTTGACACTGTCAGTCACCAAGGTCTGTCTCACATCATGTCAAAGTTTGGGCCCTGACAGATTCATCCTAATAGTACATCAGTTCCATGATGGCGTGACCGCTCATGTTCTGAATTGTGGAGAAGCTTCAGAGGCCTTTGCTGTAAAAATAAATAAATAAATAAATAAAAAGCGTCAAGCAAGGGTGTGTGTGCTGGCACTGACCCTGATCAGTGTGATGTTTTCTGCCATGCTGTCACATGCCTTTTAGAATAGTTCCTTGGGAATCCGCAGGTTGAACAGTTCCGTTTCTCAGGCAAAGACTCCATGCTGTCACCAAGATAAAGGAGACGTTGCTACGAGACTTTGTTTTTGCCTGACGACTGTGCCCTTAATGCTGGATCAGGGCAGGAAATGCAAGCCTGCATGAACAAATTCACAGCAGGATGAGACAATCTCGGCCTCCTCATCAACGCAAAGAAAAATGAAGTGATGCACCATCCAGCTCTTAAAGCCCATCAAGACTCCACCATTACAGTGAAGGGACAAAAGCTGCAAGCAGTGGACCAATTTACATACCTTGGCAGCACCCTGTCCCGCGCAGTGACCACTGACATTATTGTAAACTGCAAAAGGCAAACTCCGCATTCGGCAAACTGCAGAACAACGTGTGGGACTGCCGTGGAATAAACCTTGCTACCAATCCCACTACATCAGGATAGTTAGCAGTACTCTAAGTAAGGAAAATACAACTCTGAGTAAGGAAAGTACAAAATCTTAGTGAGGAGAGGTGTGGTCGACCCCGTTGCTAGGGATGATGCAGCAGTTGCAAGGGCTGTGATTGGTTGATATGAATTTAACCTCTGACTTCTGTAAACGTAATAATAGAACAGAGAGTAAAATCATATTGTTTGCATATAATGACATTGTATAAGCATAACTAGGCTAGTTATCTTATAAGATAATTAAACAGTCAAATCTTGAAAATGTGTCTACTTTTGAAACAACCCATTTCCAACACGTTATTTAGTTTATTTAAGTTCTTACATTTATTTACTGCACTGATTCTATTACTTGTAATCCATTTCAGATTGATGGGAGCAAAATGTCTCATCTTTTATCATTTTACATGATTGTAGAACGGTCTGTTTAAGTTGCACTTTTGGAGGGTTTGTAGTCAAAAATCCAATAGAGATGGAAGGAAGTAAAAGAACAAGAAAACCAAATTGGACGGAAGAGCAGTGTTTACTTTTAGCTTTATGTTCAGTGTTTGGAGAATATTTCTTCTTTCTGCCATTTTGTCCTCTGCTATAGAAACTCTTAAGCCTCTCAAAAGTCCTCCTCTCTACTCTTAACCATTTTTATCTTTACTAAATTTAAGGGAAAGATATAAGAAAATGCCATAATTCTCAGATCCTTCTTAGAATTTCATCACTAGGTGCAACGTTTAGGCTTAAGAAGCTTTGTGAATACGGGCTCTGGACTGTATACAGGAGCCACGCTAGGCAGGTGAACCACTTTTACATTCGATGACCAGACACGATGCCAGACACAGAAGTCCTCTCCAGAGCAGGCCTGCCGTCAGTTCACACCTTGCCTGATGAAAACCCAGACACATTGGTCAGGCCATGTTGCAAGGATGCCAGACCATTGCATCCACAAACAGCTCTTCTGTGGTGAGCTGTCTCAAAGAAGGTGATCGCATGGGGGACAAAAAATGCGATACAAAGACCTCTCTCAAGTCCCTGGATATCGACAGCACCTCCTGGGAAACCCTAGCACAAGACCGATTGACATAACGCATGCTGATCCGTCAATGCAGCCAGACATCTCAATCCAAAAGGATAACCATAAAACAGAAGAAGCGGGGACTCCGTAAAGCCAGTGATGCAAATGTTGGAATATTTAAAAGAGTTAAAATGTTAAAACTATTCAGTTAAATGATTCTCTCTCTCTCTCTCTCTCTCTGGAAATGTTGTGGATCTGTGGTTAAATAAGCTTCATCCTCAGCTCTACACCTCTGTTAGCTGCATCTAAATATTCCCCATGTCAGTGGTTTCTGTTGACCCTTTGTCGTTTGCTGAGTTTGTACTGTAGACGCTGTTGCGCAATGGTCACAGAGAGAGCACAGTCAACACCCAGTACATATCAGTCTCCTACATCAAGAGTGGTGAGCGTCCAACAAAGCAGTGCCCACTGGAAAAGACTCCACTGTTACCATCAACATTGCAGGAGCACAGTGTAAACTGTGCTGTTTTAAGAAATGGGATGATACAGTATATTGTATAGTACTTTTCCTGCTTCAATATCTTCCTTATCTACAAAACTTCACCAACTCTGTCTCAACCAATGAAATCATAACTCTTAAGGACCTCCGACAGGAGAGAAGCTCAGAACACAGAAACTCACAGAAGACTTGATAAGGATACGAAGGTTTACTCGGAAACAAAGCAAAGAAGAAAATTAAATATGAAGTTATTGTTGAGGCATCCGAAGTACCCGGAGGAAACCCACCAAGCACTGGGAGAACATGCAAACTCCCCGGCCAAAGGCCTGGCCGGGGATCGAACCCGGACCCTGGCGGTGCAAGGCGACAGTGCTAACCACTACACCACCGTGCCACCCTGGGTGATAACAGGTAACAGGAATTGTTTTTCCAGTCATACTGTGTGTTAAGTGGCTGTAAGTTCATCCTGGAAATCTTTAAGTTAATATGGAGTCCAGTTCATTATTGGAGGCTCAGGTAAACTGTAGGAAATTCCAGTCCTGAACTATTGAGGGACTGCAGTCAAAAGTCCTCAGAGAACAGCTGTCTGCATCAGCTGAGGCCTGGACCGTCTTATGGTGGAACCCTCCTCAGATCCCACATGAACCCCAAGCAGACCACATGGGGCATCCATGTGACGACCAGAATGGGGGCACCCGGATGAGTCAGAGAGGTTCAGAGGGCAGACGGTGTCTGGATCCCTGTCGGCTCACATGCATGTGTAGCTCAACAGTGAGAGGGAGGGATGGAGAGAGAGAGAGAGAAGAGAAGAGAAGAGAAGGAGAGAGAACAGTTAGCGGTCACGGTCACATAATGTATAAGCTGAGTGTTTATGAGTGCAATCAGGGATTCCGGCAGGACTAACTGTGAAAGCATAACTAAAGAGACAAGTGATAAGGAATAGACTTCTGGGCAACACAGAACTGGGATGTAAAGCAACCAATCACTTCATCATCAACAAACCTGAGTGATCAATGAGAGTGGGGAAGATGGCATCTAAACAAACAAGTTAACCATAATACTCGACATCCATGTGTACCACAGATCTGCTCTTTCATATAAGGCAAATCTATTCAGAAATATGCTTGGCTAAATAGGTTTAATTGTTCA
The DNA here is from genome assembly GCA_003987875.1 of Clarias batrachus. Classification (NCBI taxonomy): domain Eukaryota; kingdom Metazoa; phylum Chordata; class Actinopteri; order Siluriformes; family Clariidae; genus Clarias; species Clarias batrachus. The sequence continues at coordinate 77,980 of QMIH01000641.1, read as the reverse complement.
AAAACTAATAAAATAAGCATCAGGAATCAAAGTTAGGGTTGTTCAATCAACACTTGTGATTAATCTAGAAATTTTAATATGTTGTGAACATAATTAATCTTTGCCAAAGTTTGACCATAATGGCTTCCCATAATTTTTACATTTTCTTTATTTTTACATTTTCTTTCTAAGTACTTAAATATAGTCACCTAAGTTAGGTCACATCACCATAGTAACCTCTTATGCCTGATGGTGCCTTGGTAAGTTTATTACATGCATACTGTAATTGTGAAGTAAAAGGAAAATGATTAAACGCTTTTCTTTTTTTTTTCTTCTTTTTTTTTTTAACAAAAATCCGAAAAGTGTGGCGTGCATTTGTATTCAGCCCAATTGACTCTGATACCCCTAACTAAAATCCAGGGGAACCAATCGCCTTCAGAAGTCACCTAATTAGTGTCTACCTATGTGTAATTTAATCTCAGTATAAATACAGCTGTTCTGTGAAGCCCTCTGAGGCTTGTTAGAGCACAAACAGCATCATGAAGCATCATAAACGGATATCTTTATCAGGGATAAAGTTGTGGGGAAGTGTAAAGCTTCAGTTATAAAAAAATATCCCAAGCTTTGAACATATTACAGAGCCATTACCAAGACATGGCTGTCCACCTAAACTGGCATGCCCGGCAAGGAGAGCATTAATCAAAGAAGCATTCAGGAGGTCCTTGGTATCTGTGGAGGAGCTGCAGAGATCCACAGCTCAGGTGGGAGAATCTGTCCACAGGACACAAAAGCCCCATTTACTCTGCAGGTCTCGATGCCCAATTCTGATTATTCTCACCGTCTGTTTACACGTTCTTTCAACTATGACCCATATCCGATTCAAGTGTTTACACTTGCCATACCGTCTGAAACATCGCGCATACTGAAAGGGAGGTTCTTGCACTACACACTAGCCAACATGCTTGATGCTAGCTCTGCGATATATGCAAAGTTTGCGAAACAGAGAAGGAGATAAAGGGCATCGTTGCAGCCTGCGCATATGCTTCATTTATTGTGTCCTCAAGCATTCAGAGGAATGTCTGGGTGCGAGACGTGTGACGAATGCATGCGTTTTTTTTCCTGTTTACACGGACATAGAAAATATCCGATATGTGTCACATATGAGTAAAAAATCGGAATTGGGTCACATTTAACTGACAGTGTAAACGTAGCTAAAGTTATTCACTGCAGTTTGACTGAGGAGCGCGAGACTTCCATCTACAGCCATGAAACGAAGTTACCCCAGTGGTGCAGAAGAAAATGGACATAATGGGAGGAGAACAAACAATCGATAGGATCTATGGCAAAGCTAACGCAATATTTCACACCTGTATAGTCACAGGTCACCTCAGGTCAATAGTGTCACAGGAGAGGCTTCTGCACGTGCTATTCTCTCCATTGAGCACAAAGTCAGAAAATCAGTGGATATGGAGCCAGTAATAACAAAGTTTGTTGAAGCCAAAGCTTGCAAGGCCAGATTTTAGTGTCCTGGCCTCCACTATTCACCCGAGCCATGCACACAATAAGACTAATTAGTTAAAATATTTTTAATTAGCATTATTTTCATATTATTCTTAATCCACCACCACAATATTTATATGTTTTTCCCACCCACTAAAGCCCATTTGATGAAGGAAGACTAAGCTATTTTAAAAAAGTAAATAATAAAAGAAAGAATAAATGCTAGAGAAATTCAGTGCCAAAAGTTGAGAAGAGAAGGTAAGACATGAAAATGACATTTGAGAAGGAGAAAGCAAAAAGAAGAACGAGAGAAAGAGAGAGAGAGTGATCCAAATCAAATAAGATCAATAAAGGAGAAGTATGCGAAGACAAAATACCAGAGAGAGAGGAAAGTAAATACAGTGGAACCTTGGATTACGAGCATAATTCAAAAACACTTGTAAACAAAATTATTTCCCATAATAAATAATGAAAACTCAAATTATTCGTTCCACAGCCCCCAAAAATAAATACATAAAAATAATTAATACAATCTATAAAATGAAAATAAAACAAATTAATCTGCACTTTACCTTAAAAAAAAGTACAAATAAATCCCGACAGATAAGTGTTTCTGTGTGTGTGTGTGGAATTAGCCCCTTCCCTCGCCTCGTTTTACACGGTAACACTCCTCCACCCTCTTCCCACATTGCTTTTTAAGTTTCACAACAAACACACACACACACACACACACACACACACAACGGAAACACCGTTTTAACAGGAAAAAAAAAAATCTCTCTGAGACTGGAATCAGCGTATATTAACGGAATCACTTTTTAAGTTTCACAACAAACGCATAAACACAGCGGAAACACTGTTTTAACGGAAAAAAATGAATCTCTCTGACCTGGTGTGAGCGCATACTAAGGGAATCACTTTTTAAGTTTCACAACAAACGGACAAACACATAAACACAGCGGAAACAACGTTTTAACAGGGAAAAAAGAAATCTCTCTGACCTGGCGTGAGCATACTAAGGGAATCACTGCTGTAAAGTAAAAAAAAAAAAACATTATAGTAATGTTACATTGTCTCTTACATTGTCTCACATTGTCTCTCATTCATTTCTCACCATCAATATTTTCCCTTCCATATTTTTTCTTCCAAGACGAGAGATGCCGAATCCCAAGTTCAATTTCATCAAGTCCAAATTATTCCAAAGTTTATGCTCTTTTAGAGAAGCATTATCCAAAAAAACCTTTTCAATACAACATTGTTTTCATTTAAGTTTTGCCAAAAGCAAATGTAAAAACAGTTTTGGAATTCTGAATGCTTATTGGTCAGAATTATTCTGATTCTAATTAAAATCACATCTTTACAGTAACATGTTTATGTTCAACTTATATTTGTTGTCTTATATATAATGTTATACAGAACCTGAGTGGGATTCTGCACAAGCTCCGCTTTGAAATTCATCTTTTTAGCTTGAATGTATTTTTATTTCAGAGTGGTGTTGGTTAACGGTGTATTTACACACCATAGTAACATAGTCTTTAGTCATTTCTTCTGGATCTTCATGGTTTCGCTGACCTTCCTGCTTTTTTTCCTTTGTCTTTTTTCTTACATTGTTGTTTTGTATTTCTTTATAATGTGACAAGCTGCAACTTCTATTTTTGTCTTATTCATTTCAGAAGAGACGCTATTGCGAAAAGTTATACAGAACCTCGACCTTCTACAGAATCCTGGCTTAGTTTTACAGTCATGTCTATTTGTACAACTTCACATTCGAGTGTGTGCGACTTTGATCAGATGCATTATACAATAACATTATATATATATATATAGAATATTGGAGATAAGAGCTACAGACATGTGTCATCTCTCTCTCACTCTCTCTCTCATTTAATTTTTTTAGTCCAAACTGCGTCTAATTAGCGTATTGTCTGCTTTATTTGTCCCCGAGCGCAAATGAAAGAGCAGATCAATTAAAAAGCTGGATTGCTAAACTCTTCCTTCACATAAAATGTGACCAGCGTTTGCGTGATTACTACGTGACTTTCAGCAAGCGCACTCTTTAATCATGAGAGAGTTTTCAATTCTAATTCAGCAATTAGCAGCGAGACACAAGTCGCAGCAATCATAATGCGGAGCGGCTCACATTAAATAGAACATTTATTATCACATGTTTTTATTAAGCTTCATAATTTACATAATTTGTTTTGGGTTGGTTTGCTTATCTATGAAGATTTTTTACAATTATTATTGTATCATTAGCGAGACCCACTCTTGCAGTGTTGGACACACTGTGTTTTTGTGTGTTTTGCGAGTGTGTTTAAAGCTGATTTAATTCCTCCTTTGTCCCTTGCAGATCTTCCTGGAAGAAAGCCTTGAATTGACTTTGACTTTTCTTTACAATATCAGGTTCAACTGGCCCACGACGACCAATCCACCTTTCAGGACACTGTTCATCTAGGAATGCTCGGACCTGACGCCCATAATGTGGTGGTGCACCATCTTGCTGGAAAAACTCAGGGAACGTGCCAGCTTCAGTGCATAAAGAGGGAAACACATCATCATGTAGCAATTTCAAATATCCAGTGGCCTTGAGGTTTCCATTGATGAAGAATGGCCCCACTATCTTTGTACCCCATTTACCACACCATACCATCACTTTTTTTGTTCCAACAGTCTTGGAGGGATCTATCCAATGTGGGTTAGTGTCAGACCAATAGCGGTGGTTTTGTTTGTTAACTTCACCATTCACATAAAAGTTTGCCTCATCACTGAAAAAATTTTTTCTACGTGAACTGTGGGTCCTGTTCCAATGTTTGTTTTGGCCATTCTGCAAATTGTGTGCGCCGATCTGGGTCATCCTCGTTGAGATGCTGCAGTAGCTGGAGTTTGTAAGGGTGCCATTTGTGAGTAGCTAATATCCGCCGAAGGGATGTTTCGACTAATGCCACTCTCCAGTGACATGCGGCGAGTGCTACGCTGTGGGCTCTTGCTGAATGAAGCTAGGACAGCCACTGATGTTTGTTCATTAGTGACAGTTTTCATGCGTCCACATGTTGGCAAATCCAACACTGAACCAGTTTCACGAAACTTAGCAAGCAGTTTGCTAACTGTAGCATGGGAGATGCGTGGTCTCATAGGGTGTCTTGCACTGAAATCTGCTGCAATGACCCGGTTACTGCGTTCACCAGATATCAACACAATTTCGATCCGCTAATCACGTGTTAACCTCYTCGACATGTCAATGGCTGTGAACAAAGAGAAACTTGTAAATAACTCATGAAAGAATAAGGTTACGCTAAAACCAAGCACACAATTGTTTTTCTTGTGAAATTCCCAATAGGTTTGATGTGTCACATGACCCTCTTCCTATTGAAAAAAACAAAAGTTGGATCCAAGATGGCCGACTTCCAAATGGTCACCATGGTCACCACCCATCTTGAAAAGTTTGCCCCCTCACATATACTAATGTGCCACAAACAGGACGTTAATATCACCAACCATTCCCATTTTATTAAGGTGTATCCATATAAATGGCCCACCCTGTAGAGTGTGTAAACATTTGATGCTGGATTTATAAAAGTTTGGTCAAGTTTTATGTCATGTAAGCCAAGACTGATGTAACACGGCGTATCCGTCATTCGGTTCCCGACCCTCGCCCCGGAATAATGCACGTCCTGCTTAAACAGAGCTTTAATAATACAATAAACCCGCTCGCCGCATTTAATTACAGCACAGAGGCGAAATAAATAATTAATGTCTGGGGAAATGCTTCTGTTGCAAAAGGGATTAGAGAGTGAAAAAGCAAAAACAAGAAAGTAGGAAGGATTTCATTCGCTACCCAATTTAATATTCATGCACTGTTCAGCGGACATAAATATTTGAACTAGTTTGGAGTTTGGTGCGAGGCGCTCAGCATCCTGCGCCATCAGGCCTTTCATACATAAAACACATCCTGACAAAATTTAGTGATTATGGAAATTAGCGATGTCTTAGTGCGATTGTAGAAAACAACACTAATAGAGCTTGATGCTCTGGTTTATATGAGGTTTTAGTGCTGAGAAAGGAAATGGATTCATTTCAGACTCACAGAGAGACAGACAAACAGATTGAGAAATAAACAGAGAGAGAGAGAGAGAGACAGACAGACAGACAAATCGAGAGACAGACAGATACACAGAAAGATAAACGGGAAGAATAACAGACAGACAAACCAAGAGACAGACAGAGAGACTGACAGGGTGAGAAACAGACAGATAAGAAGACAGACAGACAGTCTGGCAGAGAGACAGACAGAGACACAGACAGAAAACGATACAGACTGATAGACAGACAGAGAGACAGTCAGAAGGCTCAGCTGTGTGTGAAATTGAGATAAGGTGCATCTCGTTCTCTCCAAAACCCTCATATTGTAAGTGTGCACTGGCGATGTGTTTTTTTTTTTTTTGCCGAGCGCAGTGTCATGTAAATGTGTAAATGAGGTTTGTTTGTTTCTCGTCTCTCCAGGTTTTTCCTTTTTTTCCTCAACAGAATTTCTCGTAAGGTGAAACTCCTCGTTTGTTGTTTCCTCTCTCGTCACCTCAAAGCACTAAAGGGGGAAAAATAAATCAAACCCTTATGTGAACAGACATGCCATGGGTGGGCCTGGCTGCTGCTCTCCCTCGTCTGAGAGCTTATTTTCGCACGTGGAGCCTCAGGGACAGATCATGTGCCACCTGGTGTGTTTCTTTCCCACTGCAGAAGGAAAGTGACGGGGTTCCGTGAGTCTGTAACCGAGCGAAATCACTTCCTCTCTTCTTGGCTGTAATTTTAATGTTTGCAGGTGGAGGGGTCTCTTCAACAAGGAAGAGGCGTATAGTATACTCACCATGTCTTTTCACACCATCGCACCTGTCACTTCAGCAGAATCCGAAACATAGCTTAGGTGTTTGTACTTTGATCTGTTCATCTGTGAGGACGTTCCGTAACAGCAAGATGCATTTGAGTCAACAAAAAGCAGAAGTGTGTTTAAAATGAATAAAAGACATATATAACCTGTTTATGACGGTAATGTTATTGTTCTTTTTTGTTAGAAAAGTTTTGCGGTAATACCATAACTATCTTGTGAAGAAACTCAATGCCCCCCCCCCTTTTTTTACGTCCTACAGAACACAACAAACGTCTATATAAAGTGTGTGTTTTTCATTCTCTCTTTCTTGCTTTCTTTCTTTTTTATCACAGTAAAACAAATATATTCAAGTACTACAGTAGAACCTCGAATTGCGAGTAACGTGGTTTACGAGTGTTCCACAAACTGAGCAAAGATTTTTAATACATTTTTAATCGGAAACCGAGCAAGTATTAGTTTACGAGCGCCGAGTATCATGTATCACGCATGTGACTCTTATTTAGACACCGAGCGTCACTCTTTCATCTTTTCAACACCAAACACCCCCCCCCGCCCCAAAAGGCTTTGCAAACACAGAAAATCTGCCCCCGTCTCACACACACAAACACACACACACAGACGCTCTCTCGTCTTTTCACCCCCGCTCCGGCTTCACAAACACACAGAACACTTTACTTTACTTTACTTTACTTTAGAAACTCTGCTCTGACGCGATTCTTTCCAAAGGTAAGGTGCTAGTTTTTAATTTTTATTTTTTACTTTATAGCAGTGATTCCCTTAGTATGCGCTCACGCCAGTCTCGGAGAGATTAATTTTTTTCCGTTAAAATGGTGTTTCCGCTGTGTTTATGTGTGTGTCCGTTTGTTGTGAAACTTAAAAAGCGAGGTGGGGAGAAGGAGAAGGAGTGTTACTGTGTAAAACGAGGCGAGGGAAGGGGCTAATCCCCCCCCCCCACACACACACACACACACACACACACACACACACACACACACACACACGGCGCCTGCGCGCCCCAACGGAAACACTTATCTGTCGGGATTTATTTGTACTATTTTTTTTAAAGGTAAAGTGCAGATTAATTTGTTTTATTTTCATTTTACAGATGGTAATTAATTATTTTTATGTATTTATTTTTTGGGGCTGTGGAACAAATAATTTGAGTTTTCATTATTTCTTATAGGAAATGATGAATTGGTTTACGAGTGTTTTGGAACACGAGCCCACTTCTGGAGCAAATTATGCTCGTAATCCAAGGTTCCACTGTATTTTATTTAAGATTATCTTAATTAACTTGGTACTTGATTGTATTCAATTGATTAGCATGATTATCAGTACTATCATAATGATCATCTTCACGACACGGTGAATATTTTGCCTTCTTTCATATTGTTTATTAGGTTATGACTCTAAACTGCATTTTTTTAGTGTTTCATTATTATGAGCTATGTTGTATTGCAAGTGGACAGGAAAACCAGTTTTTTTTTTTCTTTTTCTTTTTTTCATCCCAAATCAGACAACCTCAGAGGCATAAACTGGTCCTGGGCCTGTTTTTTATGAGATAAATGAATCTACCTTATTATTCTCTTCCTAATTTATTGATGGGAAGAAGGCGTACAAGGCACAAATGGGGGTAAAAGTGTGAAAATCATACTTTTCAGCCTGAAAATCAGCCTTTCACAGCAGCCTGTGAGTAAAAAACAAGCACATTGATTCTGAAAAACTGAAGCATCTTTGATGTTCATATCTTTTATTCTTGGTCTGACTATAGATAGATAATAGAGATCACCAATGCACTTGGGAGCAGCAACATCAGCCGCAATGTTGACGTCTGCTGTGAGTTACACTTTTACTGTACCATTCTGTTTAAAACACATACCCTACCTATTGTACCTTTTTGATTTGACTTGCTGTGATGTCTGCATATCTTTCAGCCGAAGCTGCACCTTTCAGGTGGATTTGGGCTCAGACTCCCTTCTTGATGAGAAATCCCTCACTAACCATCGTGTGGATGAAACGTGGCCAAGGCGTGGTACACTCACTCCATCTCAGCATTGTTTAATTATAATTATAGCTAATTAAACTTCAGCACTTTTATAAATAGGTATCTTGACTCCTTTTAAATTCTCATTAGCAAGTTTCACAAATGCACAATCCATGAAACCTCCAATACCTGTCCCAAAATATTCAGCATGACGACTTTAAATGGCCAGATTCTCACAAGGTCTATTTTGAGAACTTGACACGTCTGCAACGTTGTCTTCCTAATGAAGTGAGACAGATATGTGTTAAAAGGTGTTGAAGTACAAGTGGCCTGCTTTACATTCAGGTGCTCAGCAACGAGAACACGCTGATCTTGAGGGCGGTGAAATAGGAGGATGCTGGGAAATACGTCTGCCAAGCCGTGGTTCCACGAGTCGGAGTTGAGGAGAAGGTGGTGACGCTTACAGTGAACGGTAAATAGATGTGTAATCTCTGTCTGAGTGCTCGGGAAAGCTGATGACACAAGCTGTAGATCGACTGTAACCTCCAGCAGTCCTGTCAGAACTGCTTACGTACAATCACTTATACCGTTCTGGATTCTGATTGGTCAGAAGGTGTTAATTATTTATTTATTTTTTTTTAATGGCAGATCTGACAGTAATGTTGATAAAGTATCATTTCTGTAGTTTCTATAATTATAACATTAATGTTGTGTTTTCTTAATCTTGATGTAACCATATCTAAAAATAAATGCACCCTGACACTCCTATCTTAAATGCTGTGTGAGTATCTCTCTTCACAACACAGCGATTACATGGTAGGAGTTTCTGTGTTAGATAAAGATGCATTTGTGAAAAAAAGTACTTTTTATCACTTTCATTAAATCCCAACATATATAAGTTTTATTATTTTTTTTGCTTCTGTTTCTACTATACATAATTGACCAGACTATAAAGTGAAATTTAGCCTGCACAGAGTGTTGCAATTATGACACGAGTCGGCAGATAAAACAGCTCAAGTCTGCTCTGAATCCTGCCGTTTCTTCGAAATAATCGATAATTGATGAAAAGAATTCTGGCAGAGTTGAGCCCCCTGCCTGGAGGACGATGTAATTGATCTGAAAGTATCGACTTTGCCATGTGTTCCAGGAACGGGGCAGTAAAATCCCCGGGATGAAGTGCGTGATCGTGTTGGAAATTCCACTACGGTGTCCTAGGACAGAAAAAAATGAAATAATATAAATAAATAAATAAAATGTTGTGTTTGTGCATGCTTTGCTAAAGGGCAGGTTTTAGCATCAAATATGGGTTTTTTGAGATCGGATGGTTTAGATTTTGATAGAAGCCGAAGCACCCGTGAGCTCTGGCGATAACCTGTTTCTTTCCTCAGAGAGGCAATAAGTGGCTTTAATGCTTTATAAATGCTTCATCTGGTGTCGATTCCTTCACACTGTTTGAGTGTTTGTGGACCTTGCGAGGTCGAGTCACATTCAGTTCTGTCAGAAAACAAACGCTTTGCTTAACTTGACTCGTCGGGCTTTTAAACCTTTTTAAATATTTCTTTTTGACACTTTTGAGTGCAAGAAAAAGCAGAATTAAGAGCAGTTACAAATAATTAGCTACTCTGGGTTTGTAATGTGGCTAAATTAGCGAAATAGATTCTTAGTAATTAGTGTGTGTGTGTGTGTGTGTGTGTGTGTGTGTGTGTGTAATGAGTGCGATATTCCAGAACTGAAAGAACAAACTGAAGTGAAGTGTAATAAATCAGGTGCAGTGTGTTAGCTGTTAGCCTCCTAGCATGAAGGGAAACAACACTGCTGAGTCAGACAGCATTAGCATCAGCATGTGATTAGCATCGGGTCAAAACA
>QMIH01000641.1:31907-67227 GCA_003987875.1 Clarias batrachus | reverse complement strand
TGATTTTAATCCAATTAAAATATGAAATCTGCTGAGCTGCATAATGACATAAGCACAGGCAAAGTTCTACATTTACATTTTTATTCAACAGCAGCTCTATGGGATTTGAAATTATAACCTTAACCCATGACTTTTACGGCCTGTTTCTACGGTAACCGGTCACTCACAGAGACCAGTCTGCAATACACTTCACATAAACACATCATAAATAATATCTAATCGTTAAAATATGGAAGGAGGAACCAGTGTCAGTTATCATGAACATGATGGTTAATCACCATGATGATGAGCTGCATCCTTTGACTTGTTAACTTCAGAAGAACAACTGTTTATAGCTAATGAGAAATAAACAGGAATAAATGCTTTACATTTCTGGTGTGTGTGTGTTTGTATTGTATTGTATTGACTGACTGTCATGCTTTTAGTCCCTCCCACTATCTCCAGCACGCTCTCTCTCTCTCACACACACACACCCTCTTTCTGTCTCGTTCTCGTGGTTTCTAAAACCAAGTGCCCTGATGCAGACAGAAAAGTTGCACTGACTCCTAGACAGAACTACAGAGCGGCAGCTTTTGTTCCTTCACGCTGTGATTAGTAACTGAGAGAATAAAAGTGACGCAGCTGTGAGCTTAACTCATCTGTCTTCATATAGGATTTATAGAGAGAGGGAGGGAGGGAGGGAGGGAGGAAGGAAAAGAAAAGACAATTATTTGTAGTAGGAAATTAATGATACAAGTAAGGATGAAAGCAAGAAAGAATGGGAAGGAAAGGATGAAGCCCAAATATTGAAAGGAAAGAAGGACAGAATTGAAGAGAAATGCTGAAATGTTGGAAGAAATGAAGTGAAAAAGATGATAAAGTGAAAGATTATATAGATAAATAAAAAAAAGCAGGGAAAAACGTGATATCTAGGAGTGAAGGAAGGAACAAAGGAAGAAAAAACTGTTGCAGATGGGAAGAAAGAAAGTAAGGGAACATGATTGATGGAAAGGGAGGCAGGAAGAAAATAAGGACAAATCAATGTAGTTAGGAAGGAAGGATGAAAGAATGGGAGCATAAAGAAGAAAGAAGGTGAGGAATAAAAAGAAATCCTGAAAGGAAGGAAGAAACATTCCCTGGAAAGGAGGAGGGAGAGAAAATACAGAAATGAAAAGAAAAATCCCTGCAGTGAGGGAGAAAAAAAGAAGAAACAAAGAAAAGAAGAAGAAGTACATATACATGTACATGCTGGAAGGAAGGAAGGAAAGGAAGGTGAAGGGATGGAAGGGTAAAAATAGAAAATATATTAGAAGCAAGAATGAATGTTAGGAAGAAAGGAAGGAATAATCCTAGTAACTATAAATATTTGAATTGATGGGAAATTATAGGACGTTGAAAAGATGGAAAAAGAAAGGAAGTGTGGATGGAAGGACATAGTACTCTCATACATTTCTGCAATGCTGTTCCCAATGTACTGATCAGTCCCATGTTTACGGAAATATTCGAGAAAAGCGAGAGAGAGAGAGAGAGAGAGAGAGAGAGAGAGAGAGAGAGAGCATTACAGCATTGAATCTTTCTGTCTGTTGGTTGGACAAGAAAATGAAAAAAAAAATGGAAAAGAAGATGAGTTATTTCAGTAAAATAAAGTTGAATAATGTGGCATGCGGACCTCTGAATCATGGACGACCTTGTCACCCGTGTCTAACGTCTATAACTACTGTATATATCGCACATAATGCCTGTAATCTCCTACAGTAGATCTACTATATATGCCTTATGCCAAGTGTCTATAACTTCTCACAGCTGATTTGTATGAGGCTATTATCCTCACTATTGTATCTGCCTCATATGGTGTCTGTAGTGCTTGACGCCTAATGCATATGACTTATGGGCTCTATAAACATTCGAAACATTATTTATAGGTCTAATATAGTATCTATAATGTCTCATACACTAATACTAGTAAATGTTCTGGATCCACAGGTCAGGAGAGGAGCGTCCGTGACTAACTTACTGTAGAGGCGCATGAGAAAGTCTTTAACACAAAAAAGCCCTAAATCCGTTCCAGGCCTGGTCTTGGAAGGAGTCGGGGACATCAAGGAGGTACACGGTGGAGACGGTGATCAAGGTCGAAGGCGTCATCTTCACCTTGACCATGAGCAACATTGTCCCCGCCGACTTCCCGAACAGCTTCGGCAACGACCCCGAGATCATCCGCCTCAAGGAACAAGGTGTGTAAAAGTGTGTGTCTACAGCGAGAGGGTTTCATTTATCCCTGTGTCCCTGTCATGAAGTGATTAAGCGCAACGTTTTAATTATTTCAAGTATGAGGTCGACGAGTCCCCGGTAAGCTCCTTTTTTTGGGTAAATGTCAACGATTTAAGTCTGTGAACATTCCATAATGACTCTCCCATCGTTCATTTGGTAATCTAATCTCATTTGCCCCAAATCGCTTTTTTGTTTGAATTTATGAGCCCTGTGAAATATTTATGTGGAATTAGATGCCGGTTTCTCATTCAGACCCTGCCCCAGTTTCATTTATTAGCTTCATCTCGTCTGATTCTCCCTGTAGGATTCCTCTGAAGCTGATGTTAAGAAATCCTCGCCTCATTTCTGTCTCTGTTGAATGAACCACAGATTCAGTGTTTGCTTTGTTCGTCTTTACTGATTATCCCCCTTGTGGCTGTGTGTGTGTCCTCCGTAGGGTCCCTGCGCTTGGCCGTCATCATCGGGGTCACGGTGGGAGCTTTCCTGAAACTCATCGTCCTCATGGGGACCCTGGGGGCTTTCTGCTGTGCTCGCCTGCAGAGGAGTAAGTGCTTCAGCTCAAGCTCCTGTCCTCCTCCGTCTCCCTCAGGCTGATAAATGGGTGCAGAGCTACTGTAGTCCTCACCTCCGGTTGGGAACATGTCCTTAGAGAGGCGCTGTGTTGGGTTTTTCTGCAATATTTAAATCAGACTGTATGGAATTTTTTTTATGCTCTGTATTTATGTTCTTAGCCATTTCTGTCTAACAAAGCAATAAGCTTCTGACCCTCTCCTATTTATTTGCATGTTTGTTGGGTTACAGACGTAATACCTGGTACTTGGTGATGTCCTCGCTGCCCATCTCGCTCTCGAATAGAATTAAGTAGGAAGGCAAGATCCAGTCTCATGCTCCTTTCTCACTTCGCACTTGTTCGGTGCACGCTGCTGTAACGGCTTAAGTAGAGCGCTGTGATTTACTGCTACTATAGACGTTCAGCGGGAATTTGGGAGGCCGAGGCTTTTGAAGCTTCATGGCTCTGACTAATCACTGTGCTGTCTCTCAGGTCTCCAAGAGGTCGTCTCTGCAAAAAATGACATCCGGGTGGAGATCGTTCACGGGGATCATAATGCGGCGAGGGAGACGGAGGAGCACGCCAGGCGTGAAGCAGATGATGGTGAGTCCTGCCAGTTCCCTTTTTCCCTCAGCGTTCACTTCCTGCTGAGAAAATCTGCTCGATTTGAGCAAAAAAAAGCTTATAGAGCTGTTTCAGTAAACAAAATACTGGAACACAGCCTGCCTAGTGCTATCATCTTTCACTTTAATCTTTTTCTCTTTCTACTCTTGAGAGGAATCAAGCAGGAACCTGTGTTGAAGCAGCTGGAGGTTCCTCAGGAAGGGCAGGAACACATTAAGGTAAAGCTGATAAGCAGCTCACAATCTGTCTTCATTAAGCGTTCTCGACTGAGTCACTGATCTAAGCAGAGTCGTCTCCAAGTTAATGATCTAATTAGTGTAGTCTCCGAGTAACTGATCTTAGTCTAGTATGTATATTTTAGTACGTATAGACAAGTCTCCAGTCACCCAATATCGATCAGTTTTAAACAGTTGAGAAAGAAGCGACAAAGCAATTAAGCCAAACTGTAATTACCCAAAAATATTTGTTGTTTCAATAACTAACCATGTTTGTCTCTACAATCCTGAGTTAAGAAGATAAAATGATGATGACATGATAAGCTCTCTGTCCTTCCTCCCTGCACAGATTTTGATCTCATCCATTATTCACTCTATCCTGCAGTTCCTCCAGATGACACTGTGATCATCAGAGCGCCCAAGGTAAGACTGAGAGCCGCTGACCTGCTCGACCTGACATGCCACACCGACGATGCCAAGTCGGTGGCTTTCATCATCTGGATCCATAACAAAGAGGTGCTCAATGGTGCCATGTACTCCAAGGTATCGGCTGCATTCGCTAACACAGTTTATAAACTAGAGTTTAACTTTGGACAGCTTTTCCTGTCTTTAAAGTCCACTTTAGTGCTTTTAATAAAGTGCCATTTTCCTTTGTTTGTGTTTTTTTTTTCACCCTCCAAGTCGTTTCCCACCATGTTTCCTCAACACACTGTGGTGGCTTTTTTCTTTCCACAAACCATATTTAGCATCATGATCAAGCTCCTGTGATGCAGGTCATCATCTCTGAGTGACACAATCTACCAAAGTGTGATCTTTGGAATTAGCGAGCCTTCACGTTCTGCTGTTAGGATTCATTTCTTTTACAACCTGCATGGGTATATAGAGTTGTTGTATTTAATTCTTGTTATTATTTCCATTGTAAATGAGTATCGGAAATGTTTGTTCTGAGACGGATTTGGAGACGGCAGATTTGAACACCCGCTGTTTTAGATAGCAGGAGATCATGATGCGAACATCACACCAGGAAGCTTCTATTTGTCGTTATGGAGAAGATACATAATGAGTCGAGCGTGTTGCTGTTTATATCTGTGCCTCATTACAGGGCAATGCATCAGCCGATTCACATGCCCAGATGCTAAGGAATTTTGAACTTTTGACACTCTGGACTGATGTTTGAGATTTATAGCTGCTCTAACAAAAGTGAGAACACAAACTTGATTTGTACATACAATATTAATAGACCTATGAATGGATAAAAATCTGTTTTTATTGTAATTGTTCAAACGTATAGAGAAGTGAAACACCTCAGAACACGCTATGGTTGGAAATTAATCCAATTTTTTTCACCCAACTTCCTTTATTCATTTATTTTCCCAGAACTGCTTTCGTTCCAGTGCTTTTTGCTTCTGACCAATTTTTTTCTTTTTTTTTATTATAATTGGTGGAACTTAACTTCCTAAACCACATTGTCTCATGAATGAGTATTGATGTTTAGTCACATTGACGTTCTAAAACTTTCTTTAATAAAGATCTTCATCTACATCTACTTCAACATAGTACAAATGCTTAAGAGCTTAAACTTCCGAAATACTTACGGTAGTCTTTCTGAAAGGAAAAAAAAAAAAAGGTACCTGACTCCTGCATGACAACACAAGTGCCAACTTCTTTAAATAGGGTAGCGTTACACATGTGCTGGAGAATCGACCATGGAGAAGAAAAAAAAATTAAAGCTCGCAGTTTACTTCTGAGTGGAGTGCAAAAGTTTGTACACCCTTAAACAGAACAAGATGGAGACATCATTCCAGGAGTGTCACTTATTACCAAAGCAAAAAGGGACAAAGAAGTGTGTAAGAAAATGATAAATACAAACCAAGGGTGAATAAAATAAAAGTATTATTGTTGTTGTTGTTGTTGTTGTTGTTAAACTGTGCACATCTGATTTATTTTATTAGTTCATACAAATAAATAAAAAAAAAACATTGAAATGTGTACTATATTTATTCATTTACATATTTTTACATATTTACAGCTTTGTCAAATGAATAAAAGTTATGAATCTGACTTTTGTACATCAGTGTATTGTGTGGCGGCAGCATGGTGGTGTAGTGGTTAACACTGTGGCCTCACAACTCTAGGTTTAAGGGTTTAATTCCCACCTCTGTGTGCATGGTCTGGTCTGCCTATTCTCCCAGGCTTAGTGGGTTTCTTTTAGGTATTCCAGTTTCCTCCTACAGTCCAAATATATGTAGATTAGGATATTAAGTGTTTGTTTCCAGTACGAATGAAGATCAATTCCTGCTTTCTCTTCACCCAAATGAGGATGGGTTCCCTGTTGAGTCTGGTTCCTCTCAAGGTTTCTCCATCTCAGGGAGTTTTTCCTTACCACCGTCGCCCTCGCCTTGCTCATCTGATTCATACACATTCACATTGCATACAAACCTAAATAATTCTTTTGATTGTGTAAAGCTGCATTGCGACAATGACAATTGATAAAAGCGCTATAAAAATAAAACTGAATTGAATTGAATTGAATTGTGTTTCCAAATTCCCTGGTATGTGTACCCCACCTCATGGCCCGAGTCCCCTTGCGAGACGACCTTCACCATGTACAGAATTAGTATAGAGAATGATTGAGTGAGTATTGTGTCATAAATATATTGCACATCTGTGTTCAATTGAAAAAAAAAAAAAAAACATGAGTACAAACATAGCTCAAGTACAAACAGTAATTAATTTGGGATTAGTATATCCTGTGACATGTGGCAGCTAGGGTAATTATCAGATTGTCCTTGCAAATTATGATGTATTAATAATAATTAATAATAGGCTGTAACTTGGGATAATAAACTTTTATGCAGTCTACTACCAGCATCTGAGGCCACTACCAGGGATGGTTATTTATTCCCATATAAAAGTAATAATAATCTATACTTTTTGTGTCAGGTGAGGTGGGGTGTTGGTGGTGGGGCGGCTGAAGCCTATGCCAGAGAACTCGGATCACCTTTTTCTTCATCCAGTCTTTAATTGGTACCATAATAAATGACATCTTGTGTGGCCAGATTCAAGCCAAAATCTCCCTACTGAAAAACTGAGACAAGACTTTTACCTTTAGTGACACGGTAGTAATCTATTTGAAAAACGAAAGCCTGTGCTTGCAGATCAGGGTCACCAACTTGTTCTATTGAAGACACTGCTCATTGGCAGCCATATTTACTTATGAAACCCAGTGTCATTGCAAATTCTTAAATGTTAAAGATTGATAAGAGTCCGAGTCCCACTTTTAAAAGTTTGTGTATTTTACAAAATAAACGTTTGAGTTATCTGTAATTACCAAAGGCACTGCATTGAACTGGATATTATTTACACATTGTGACTTGTTAAAACGCTGTAAACACTTTTAGAGGCTATTAAGTTTGCCACTGGTTCCAGTTTTTCCAGTAATGTTCCTGAATATACAGAATATTTTTATGTCCCAGGACAGGTAACATTGTGTCTTCTATATGTCTAAGTACTCACTTTCTCTCATTCTCTATACTTTAACACTAACTTTAACATTTATATATTCAACAATATGAAATAATTAAAGGGGAGGTGAGTCAGTGAAGGCCAATTGTGAAGTAAAGTAAATGAGGTCATCAAGTTCAGTAATGTTGTATGGTTAAGTCAAATGTGGCAACCCATGAAAATGAAAGTTTCCTCCTACCTGGTCACTATTAGTTGGACAAATTCCCTTTTAAATACAAATGTTGACATTGAATCTGTTCTGTTTTGATTTGGTTGTGTGAGATATTGTAAAATTTTGAAACAATATAACAACATTCAATAAAGTAATAAGGGTTTTATTAACTTTATTGTGCACGTTGGAGTTTTTCCAGTTTTTCCATTTCCATTTTAAGATTTAACATTTCTGTCTATGCATATAAAATTCCTGGAAATTTCCGGGAAATCTTTTTTTTTTTTTTTTAATGGCTAGAAAAGAGAGCAGCTTAGGTTATCTGTTTGGCGGCACCTAAGCAACTTTAGAAAAGTCTCCATCTTGTGAGCATCTTTTTTGAAGCAGGACAACACGGTGTAGTCCCTCAGCATGTGCTCCACCATGGCAGGAGCAACAACACTCTCGTTATTATCCAGCTCCAGACCTCCGTCATCCAGCATCTGTGAAAACGAGTGAAACAGTTACAGAATACTGCTGTTAGCTATTAGTACATTTGGTACTAAAAATGTGCTTTTGGGCATCAGGGAAAGCATCCCCAGTTTCCTTAAATGTACCTTACTCATTAGGACAAGAACACCCTGCTTAAGGTTCATCAGCTTGGTTGACATCCAGCTGGTCTTGCTGAGGAGAGAGCTTGGGGCGTTGTCGTAACTTTCGAGAGAGTCCTGCAGGTCAGTCAGGGGATCGATCCAGAACTGAACCAGAACCAAGATCGAATGCAGGAGCCATTTGTCCTGCAACAAGGTTTGATCAGCATGAAATATCTTTACTGCTGTTTTAGCACAATTGTTCATCATTCTTGTGGAACTTACTGAAATTTGTTGAATTTCGAATTTGGTTGTAGGGAGACGGACAAGATTGTACGTGCAAGAGCTGCCTGCGTGGCCTTGATGAGCGGATATCGATAACGGGATGTAAATCTCCTCCTGTAAATCAGTGAGCTGTTGATACTTGATACTTATTTAGCAAGGACAGAATGCAATGTCAGCAAAGATCAGGGCAAGCAAGAGTTTTATTAAAAAAGTATTATTAGCATTTTACTTAATGACAGATTTCAAATCATTACTCTTGGAGTCTGATCACTACCACGGGTTTAAAATTTTCAACTACCAGTGCGAATGGGATAGGTTTTTTTTTTTTTTTTGCAAAGTTTGACCAATCCCACACTCACTTGATCCCACTATCATTATTTGGTTGCACTCGTTCATTTTCCCACATATAATCTGTTATATTGTCCAAATTATAAAGAAGGTAATATATTTTTCATTATCATTCACATAGTAATCTGTGTCTTTTCTTAGACCAGTAAAGAATGTCGTGCGGGTCCTATAAATGTCCCAACTCCCAACGCACGTCTCTAAAACGTAAATGGAAGTGCCTGATTGTTGGCCGTGCTGTTTCATGTAAAATGCATGCATTGGATATCTTAAGGATAAAGTTTTGCATCACAAATGGTTCTGCTTGGAACCTTCCTTGAAAAGAAAACAAACACTCTCTTATATGGGTTCTACCCTCAAACCGAAAAGGGATGTACTAGATAAAGCTAAAGAATCATTCAATAATGATTATGAAGCTCTGCCTACACAGAACTCCCTAACATCCTAAAGTTTAACTTATGGTGTATTTACTCACAAACATTGTCTTGGCCTCATCTGAGATGCGGTAGATGAGCTCAGCATGCTGAACGGCACGATCCAGAAGTTTCTCCACAGAAATCGAGCATCGGGCTCCTGTAAGATCACGATCTGAGCAGTCCAGAGTGGAACCCAGTAATCTGTCTGGAGAACAGAACAAGATTCCCATCCAAACCTGAAGAACTGCAGGACAAAACCAGAAATGTGATTTAAACCTGGCACTGGAGACTCCAAGTGTAAATAAAATGATGATGGATGAACATATCTAGATCTCCAATGGGTTCTACTTTATTAGGGAATGAAGATAGAATAGAGTACAGTAGGTACCTGTGTTTATTTTCATAATTGTAGAGAAGAAGAGTTTTGGTCAAAATTCTGTATCTGTATCTGTATCTGTGTCTTTGTCTGGCGAAAACACCTTTTATACACCGTCTCCTTAATGAATAAACGGAGATGTTTTTGAATTCTTACGTACATGGTAAGGTGATAGTTCGGATTGTGAATTAGTTGGGTTGATGGTTTTATGCAGGATCTCTGACAGAGGGACAGGACACCTGGAACACTGTGTCAGCTGTAATTTCTCAAACAATATAAATTTAAAGATTTATCTTCGTCAAATGGTGAAGATTTAATACAAGCAAATGGAGGAAATAAATGAAGGAAGGAATTAATTAGTAAATAAATAAAGAATGAAATAAATACAACACAATATATAAAAGAAAACAATATTGAGCACAAAATTAGCTTTATTTTGACTTTTAAGCATTTTTGCTTTTTACTTATAATGACATTTATGTGTTACTTTCTAAATGTTTATCTTTTTAAAATCCAAGGCAGTTCTAAATTATAAAACATTATTTCATCCATTTTTTCCCCCAGTTTTATTACTTTTTAGTATTTAATATTATTATGTGATTACATATATATACCATGCCCTCCATAATTATTGGCACCCCTGGTTAAGATGTGTTAAAAGCCCTAAAATAAATTCAGTTTTTATTGCATTAGCATATTGTCACACTGAAAATTAATTAATAATAATTAATATAAAGTGAAATTTAAAGGAAAATAAAAATCCCTGACTAACAAATAATTATTTTTCATAAAAAATAACCTGTTCCACAATTATTGGCACCCCTAACAATTCATAGAAAATAAATGCAATTGAAGTATTTCTGTCATTTCTACAGTAATTTACAAAGTTGATCAGAGGTTCTAGGAACATTTACTTAGTAATTTATCACTTCCTGCTTCCCTGGGGTATAAATATGACGTGACACAGAGGCCATTTCTCTTATCCACTCTTCAACATGGGAAAGACAAAAGGAACACACCATTCAAGTAAGGCAGATGTGTGTCGACCTTCACAAGTCAGGCAATGGGTACAAGAAAATAGCCGCCCGCCTGCACCTGCCCATATCTACTGTGAGAGGAATCGTTAAGAAGTTTTAAAAAACTGGAACAGTAGTAAACAAGCCTGGACAAGGACGCAAGTTTATTTTGCCTTATTTGCTATAAATAAAATATTAAAAATAAAAATATTCTCCAAAGCTCACTGTTAAAGAACTGAAACAAATGAGAGCATCTTGGGGTCACAAAGTCTCCAAAACAACCAGCAGACGCCATCTACATGCCAACAAGCTCTTTGGGAGGCATGCAAGGAAAAAACCTTTTCTCAGTCACAATCATAAACGCAAACGTTTGGAGTTTGCTAAGCGGTACTGGGGCTTCAACTGGGACCGTGTTCTTTGGTCAGATGAGACCAAGATAGAGCTTTTTGGCAACAAACACTCTAAGTGGGTATGAAAAGATGAGTATGCAGAAAAGCACCTCATGTCCACTGTGAAGTCTGGAGGAGGATGGATGATGCTGTGGGGCTGTTTCTCTTCCAGAGGCCCTGGGAACCTTGTTAGGGTGCATGGCATCATGAATGCTTTGAAATACAGGACATTTTAAAGCAAAGTCTGGTGGCCTGATGGGTCGTTACTGGGTCTTTCAGCAAGATAATGACCCCAAACATGTGGCCAAATCTACCCAGAAATGGCTCACCACACACAGAATCAAGCTCCTCTCATGGCCATCTCAGTCCCCCAGACCTCAACCCCATTGAAAAGCTGTGGAGTGAGCTGAAGAGGAGAGTGCAGTGGAGAGGAGTCGGGTCACTGGATAATTTAGAGACATTGTGCAAAGAGGAATGGTCGAAGATCTCTCTTTCTGTGTTCTCTAATCTTGTGAAACATTACAGGAGAAGATTAGGTGCTGTTTTGTTGGCAAAAGCGGGTTGTACAAAGTATTAAACATCGGGGGTGCTAATAATTGTGGCACCCAGGATTTGATGTAAAAGGATTATTTCTTAATATGGGATTTTTTTTTTTTCCACTGAATAAATGCACTTGAATTAAAGGTTGGAATTTCCTTTTGTTTTCCATTGTGGTCCTGTGTTATTTAGAACAAAACTGATTTTTTTTTTTAGAAGCTATAGAACACATTTTAACCAGGGGTGCCAATAATTATGGAGGGCACTGTATATGCTACGTATATGACAAGTGCTCTATAAATATGTATAATACCTTCTCCTCACTGGGTAACTAATTTGTCCCCTGGCTAATATGTATGTCTGGTACCACCCAAGTCGCAGCCTTTTGCAGCAGCTCCTATTACAGTAAGTTTGAATCTTTTATACTTGTTTGTGTTTTGTGTTTATGTTTTTGAGTGTATGCATGTGTGAATGTGAACCACACCATGGACATCAAAGGCACAGAGTTTGTTCTGCTTTCTCTACTTTTTTGGATTGTTCACAGACATGACAAGACTGAGCTGGTGCTCTGTATAGTGAGCGGAAGTGAGTGAATAATCTGAATCGATTCTTTAACAGATTTGATCTGCTAGCTATAAAACATTAGTGTTTATTGTATTTTCTGTTTCATGCAGAGCTAAAGGTGGCCTGCTTGGTTCACATGTGATTGGGATGATTCTTCTTGGGGGGTATCCACTTCCTCCCCTCGTAGTCTGCTCCTCCTCTGGTAAGATCAAGCTCTAAAGATACTCTATGTGCATTTTTGTATTTTGTTAATTTGTTCTTAGTAATTACAACTGTTTTTTAGGATTGCTGAATATATCTTTTGAATGGCAAATTCTTGTTTGTTATTGTTTTTGAGAAAATAAAAGCGTTTATGTAAGCAACTCATGCCTCTTGCATGTTCAGCGAATGTACTTGGGTGCCTTAGGTTAAATTAATCCCGAGGGTTGTTTGATTTCCTTTGGTGCAATTACCAAGGTGCCATAATTGGGTACATTGTAAAAAGGGATTCACAGGGTTCGAGGCAGCGCCTCCATCTCACCACAATCTGGAGTAATCAGCAGGAAGACCTTTTTTAAGCAAAGGTGTGATTTGTTCTTTTTTTTTTTTTCTTACATTTTTTTTTTCTTGTAATTATTTCATATTTTATTTTATTTTATTTTATTTATTTGGCTCATTTTCTTTTGAGGAAGGGCAGCAGAGTATGAAATGGTAAAGGAACATATTAATCAATTGTTAGGGGCGCAGGTAATCAATAGCTTATTCCAGTTGAGGTCTTAAGCCCAATGAATATAATATAAAAAACTACAGTTCTATGAAATATGAATTCATGGCCATAAAATGAGCCATCTGCTTGGCCAACCTATATTCTCTATACTGACAATAACCCATTGAGCCATTTGAACTCGACTAAGCTTGGTGCCACCGAACAATAGTTGGCAGTTCAGCTTCCCTCTTTTAATTTTGAGATCTGATATCGGTCAGGTCGGACCAACCACAATGCAGAAACCCTGTAAAATAAAATATTGTTAAATGTCCTGGTGATGACTGATGTCTTTAACTGGCCCTGAGCTCCTGAACCCCCGCGTTTGACCTATGGGCTGTAATTTAGCTGTAGTGATTCGTTGTATTCTGTAAACTGTGATAAAAAACTGACTGTGATATTTGAATTTTTATGTCTTTGACCGGAATGTTAATATAATATGAATATTAATCCACTTTTACAGTTTGACAGCCGAACCTTGACATTTTCCTTCTTTTTCACAGCTTTCCCCCTCACCAGCACCTGATTCAGTGGATCTGCTGACATTTTGGTCAACTCACTCTATGGAGAATACTGTAGTGCTAAATATTTCTTTAATCCAATACAAATTCCAAGCCGTGGTGTATGAAGTCTGTCTAAATGTGATCTTGTGATGACATCGGTGCTATGTTTCTTATTCATGCTGCTTCGCTACAGCTGGCTTTCCACCAGACTAATAAACAAACATAAGTGTGTGTAGGCGACTTAAGAGATCAAGTTTCACTGTTAGTCTGACCTTTGGGTTCAGTTTGTCTTCTGACGCGAGCAAAGATTTACACTGGAATAATCGAATCAGCAGCTCCACAAATGACATCATATCTGACTTGTCTGAGCGTAGAACAAATTGAAGCACTGACAAAAATATTAACATTTTACAAAGAACATCCTGTGTATTATATACTGTACAATTGTTTTAATTCTTTATCTTCCCTTTTCTTCTTCTCTTTAGAGTATTTCTTGAATTTCCATAAAGGATACTACAAAGGATTTCCATAATCACATGTAATTTTCAGCTTTTCTTTAGCTATACGTTCATTTGATTTTCACATAAGGAAGTAAATCTTTAACCACTTTAAATGTTCAACTTTTATTACTTTACAAATGTAATTTTAAATCTCACGCACCAGAGTTGAAGCAACGACCAACATTATATAATTAGTCACTTTAGTTATAATCACTGTAATGATTACAAAGTAAGGAATAGGATATGATGGATCTAGCTGTTGTTTGTCTTTAATAAATGAAGGAGCGGCATGTTACACAGATTGCTTTTATTTACTCCCTAATTTTAGTCGTGTCTCACAAGTCTCCCACATTACACTACTACTACCACTCAGACTATCACGTGTTTCCTCCGAACCACGTAACGCCAGCCGACTGTATCTTTTCGAACTGCTCGCTCATGCACCGGTAACACACTCGGAGGACAGCGCGATCCACTCCCTAATCACAAGGTTGTGATTTAAGAGGTTTAACTCTTAAAAAAGAATTAAAACTTCGCTGACTATAATAATGTTAATGGCAGAAGGAAGGACTTCAGGATTTCAAAAGCTGTGGCTGTTTCTTTAGGTCTTGCTCATCCAATCCCAGTGCAAAAGCAACATCTACTTATCATAGTGCATTATGAAGATAACCATCTCCATTCGGGAACACTGCACAGAAATAAATAAATACAGTATGAATAACATTGTTACACATTTAAATATTTACAATCATCACAGAGTTACAGCCATCATCATGACAGCTGTCCACAAACACGGATTACAGAAACGTTTCATCGTTGATATGAAATGATTCATGGAACAACCATTTATAACTGCTGTAACATAACTGAGAACAGAAAAATAATCAACCTAAGGCATGGTCACAGTAACTCTTGTGGCATGAGGCTATATTTCCTATTGCTCCTCGATCACTAGGTAGCCGGCCACCATTCCGGCAGGTCTGCGAAGGGGCGGGGCGGTGGCAATGGGCACTGCCTGGTGATTGATCTTTGCTGTTGGATCTCGGGCCTACCAACAAGGCTTCCGGTCCCAGCCGAGAAATCCACCCAGACGAGGAGTGTCCAAGGGATATCCGCCTGGCGCCACACCGATAACAGCTTGGAGGAGCTGGTTCGGCCAATCATTAGAAGTGCCAGTCAAGGAAACTCGCAGAAGCTGCAGCCCACGAAGGACCATTCTGCACGCGCCATCGTTCAACAGCCTGTGCCCGCATGCCAGCACTTTCTTTCCCTTGTCCTCTTTCTGCCTCCTCTTAACCCTTTCCTTCCCCCTTTTGCTAAACAAAATCAAACATTAACTAATGCGGCTGAGGCATTACTTGGCAGTGTCAGCGGTGGCACTTCACACTAGAGTTTGGACAAATGGGTTTCTGAAAGAACCACTGATCATTTTTAACTGGTCTCAACAAGGGGTCAGTTAACTCTCAGTTAAAGGATTGTGTTTAAATTAAAGCTCACCTTTACATAAAGAAATATATAATAAGCAACTGTAGAGGAAAGTGTGAAAATAAAGTAATAACAGCATTTAAAATAATGAAGTCATTTGCTGTGGCAATCTTCATTATCTCTTGACAGTGGTTTGTCCATTATAATCACTGTCAGTGTGTTTAATAGATCATCTGGATATAAATAAGGACTTGTCTCTGAAGAACAAACACTCAACTCATAATATTTGTCTTCAATAGTCTTTCGGAAGGACATGTTAATTAAATGCGTTAATTCCTTTGCTCCAATGTAAATTCTGAACCAATCTGCGTTGACGATTTCATGCCTTATTTATGGACGTCTTTATTGGGATTTAATCAACCTCCATGTGCAGTGAAATGAAATGTTGTGTCCCTGACAAGAAAAACAAAGCAGAAAGTTCTCTTAATTAGACTTTAGACTTACACTTCATTTAAAAGTCCATTATAACTATCGCAAGTGTTTCCTAAATACTTTTGAAGTGATGGTGGAGAAATTAGAGGCGTTGAAACTTTTTATTGTAAGTAGAGAATAATGTGCATCATAACAGTGTTGCAAATGTTAATTTGATTACCGGTTTAGTCTGAAGGCATTACAATCACTCAATAGACTTGTAATTTAGATTTATTATAAAGATGTTCTTTATCATTTTTAAAATGCAAATAGCTCTTTGAACACTAAAACTGCAGTAGTTGACAAATCCGTAGCCAAGTTTCTTAGGAAAAGCAGATTCTCCATCCATAGGCAAGGTGAAATTGGGAATTCTGCATCCTCTATCGGTTCGTTTCTTGCACCTGCAGTGTTCCTGGGAATTTTATGGATCACTCAGGTGTTTAATTCCAAACCAGAGAAGAGACAAAAGTGCAGAGCGAGTAAACGTGTGTATATAGGACAACTTGTCAGGTTTGATTTATTAAGTGTAGCTCTTTTCCAACTGTTCGTCAGTCCTGACTAACATGGATGAGACTCAGAGCTCAGTGAGACGTGATTGGCTTTTTCTTGTATGATCCTCAGCACGATCCTCGAATATCGTTCTCCTGAAAAGCAAGACCCAAACCATTAAGTTTTCATTAAGACCAGGAACAAGGTCTCTGGATAATTCTCAGGATAGAAAGCAGCGTGTTCAACTCATGTTCATGGTGGAGAAAGAATATTACTCATGGAGAATGTTTGTTACCACATAAGCCAGGAGTAATCTGCATCGGTCAGGGTCAAGAATGTAAAGAAGAGAACACAAGAAATGCTGTCTTCTCCAGGGATCTTTACACTTATAAGTTGTCCCTTAACAAGGGAAACTAGAGGCTCTTGGAGCACCTCGCTAATTACTGCTGTTTCCCCTTAGGCATGAAGCAGCAATAATTAAAAACTTGTTAGCATTAAATTGCATTGATGGTGATAATATGATGAAGTAGTGGAGCCGTGATAAGGGGAGTGTTTATGACAAAATTACAGGACAAATGGAGGGTCTGATGTGGTGGTGGATTAGTCAGTGAACTGGTAAGTAGATATTATAATTCATTTATTTATTCATATTGAGGCAAGTCCTTTAAGCTGGTCAGGGTTGCGGTCAAGCTGGAGCCCATTTTGTGACCACTGGGAACTTTGGTTTAATTTCCAGTGATCTCAATATATGCTCAGATTATAATTGTTATATTGTGTCACTTGTTCATTAGCATGAGAGCATTCACTAGTGTAAGGTCATCTGATGTCAGATTATAGACGTTTCTATAAAAGATTTCTCTCACACACCAGAGGACTAAAACACACTCCCTCTAATGTCCTTTCAAAACTCCTACTACAGCACAAATTGTCATAGGCACGGTGACTTAACTGGAGTGAACCCAAAAGCAGACGAATGATACTTGAATTATGTTGAAATTCTTTTACTGGAAATATGGAGGCTTGAATGTGTAGGCACAATGGGAGCAGAGGAGAGAAGCAGCGTGTGTGTGCTTGGTGACTGAGAGAGTGGGGAAACCTTTAGTGACGATGGAGGAGGCGGGGCTATGACGCGTGGGGATCTCCACTAACCCGGAAGTCGATTGCGAGTACTCCAGTCGGCTCTTTGCTAGCGAATTTTCGCTGCTAACCTGCGTAGCTCGCGGTGATTGGAAGGTTGAATGTAGTGGCCGATCTTCTCGGAGAAAACTCGCTCCCTGATGTCCGCGAACACGGAAGTGCTCGAACGCGGAAGTGCGCGCGCCGTAGAAGCAGCAACGGCTAGAAGAATCGTCTTTTCCAGGCGGTGGTCAGCATCCGGTGATCCAGCAGCGAGGGCGAACAAATCCAAATCGTGAGTACAATTCCAAATCCTGAGAGCAAGCGAGGTCATCCACGTTAATCAGTCCGATAGTGATAKAAGTACCAGAGGGCGTAGACGAGAGAGAAATCCGGAAAACAGGCAGGGTCRAAAACACAGGCTAGGATACACAATGACTATTTTACACAGGGAAAACGCGAGGCACACGAGTGAGATACTGCGGCACTGAGTGGATCTCTTAGTGTGCTTATGAGCTGGAGRGATAATTGGCTGATCAGGTTCAGGTGTGCCAGAATGACAGGTGTGTGTGGGGAGAAAGATCAGGAGTGGAGCCTCAGTGTCTGGAAGTGCTCGGTTGATCAGGCTGACTCGTGACACAAATAACTTTAAGGAAAGTGCAATCGGCTTTGCAGTGGGCGAAATCTATCTGGTCACAAGGGATACCACCTGACTGCTTCCTATGACCTCTTTGTGGCTCATTTCAGGGAAGTGTTCGGCAGGTGAACAGCTTTAAGACCAGGGAAATCAACCAGTAGAGGAGTACGCACTAAGATTCCGTATGCTGGCCTCAAGCAGGTGGAATGAGCAGGCCCTCCTCACTACTTATAGTCAGGGACTGGAACCAAACCTGCAGCTTATGCTTGTGACCCACAACGATTCTATGGGGCTAGAACAATTTATCCAGCTCTCCATCTGTTGTGCGGCACGTCTTGCCTCATGTCACCCCCAACACAAAGAACCCTGCAGAGCTTCTCCTCAGCCAAACGCAGACATCTGGTCTCTCCGAACCAGACTATCGATTTTTGCATGCTCAACAAAGCCACCATGAAGTTCCGTTACCCGTTACCCCTGGTCCCAGTGGCCTTAGAATGGACTTTTATGAATTCCAGAATTTCTGGACTTTGCAAATTTCTACAGGAAGTTTATCGCTGATTAGAACATTGTTGCCTGTCCACTAACCTCCCAACTCTCTGGCAAACCCAGATCCTTGAAGTGGACCTCTGAAGCCACTTTGGCTTTCCAACGACTCAAACAAGCCCTCTTGCCCCCATCCCCTTACATCCAGACTTAGAACTCCTGTTCGTGGTGGAAGTAGATGCCTCAACCACCAGGGTGGGAGCCATCCTTTCCCAACATTTAGGGAAGCCAGCAAAGCTTCATCCATGTGCCTTTTTCTCTAGAAGTTGATGGGGGAGTTGCTGGTGATCAAGATGGCCCTGGATGAATGGAGACATTGGCTGGTCTTGACCGACCATAAAAACCTGCAGTATCTACAGGAGGCAAAAAGACTCAACCCAAGACAGACAAGGTGGCCAATGTTCCTGCTTCAATTTCAGGATCTCCTACCATCCAGGAACAAGGAACACCAAGGCAGATGCCCTCTCACGACTACACTTACACAACAACTCCAGTGAGAAACCAGTGTCAATACTCTCGGAAAGGGTCTTTGTAAACCCCATTATCTGGGAACATCCACCATCAGTATCAGAATCTGCTCTAGTCCCTCCACCAAATTGTTCGCCCAATCGCACATTTGTTCAGGAGGAAGATCGAAATGCCCTCATCCACTACACCAGGGGTCTCAAACTCAGTTCCTCAAGGGCCGCAGCCCCACAGAGTTTTGTTCCAACCATAATTAAAAACACCTGATCCAACTAAACAAGTCATTAAGGCTTATTTGAAAACTACATGGTATGTATGTTGGGGCAAGGTTGGAACAAAACTCTGTGGGGCTGCGGCCCTCCAGGAACTTGAGTTTGAGACCCCTGCACTACACTCATTCTTCCATAGGCACGGGACACCCTGGGATAGCCTCGCTCACTTCTTCAGGATCAGTTTTGGTGGCTAAACATGGAGGTGGAGGTATTGAGGTATGTCAGTGGAGGTATGTCAGTGGATGTCAGTGAGGTACGCTCAGTCAAAAGTCCCCGACATCTACCCGCTGGGAAGATCTTACCTCTGCTCGTTCCTCAACGCCCATGGTCACACTTGGGAGTAGATTTCATCATCCTGAATTCTCGCCGCCGTGGGGGCCATTTGGAGTATTTAGTAGGTTAGGAGTCTTATGGTCCAGAGGAAAAATTCTGGGTGCCGCAAGATGACATTCCTTGACCCCACTCTACTAGAGGAGTTTCACCATGCTCATTCTGATCGCCCAGCGTAATGACACAGTCGGGCCAGACTCCGAACCCAGTCAGACACAATGCCCCCTATTGATTCTCCAAAGCCAATGATGTCTACAAAGCCACCATTTTCTATGGCAATATGTAAGTCTTTATCAAAGCCATGATCCCTGATCATACAGAACCTAGCCCTAGTGGCCCCTCATCACCGTGCTGCTAGTGATTTCTCAGCAGGTGTGGTAATGGAACAGAACTGAGAGCAATCATGTTGGATTGTAATGAGCTCTGTGTTGAGGGAGAGAGCTTTAGGAGAGCGTGGAACAGATGAAGTCCCAGATGGACTAGTTTTGTCATGAGTCAAAGAAAAGAAGCAGGAAGAAGCAATGATGAACGTTTTCAGTTCAGATCTCGTGTAAAGATAAAATGCATGAGAGGTTTCTGAGACATTGGGCAATAAGATGTTACACTCTGGTTACTCAGCACAAGCTCTTCTGTTTTCTTCAGAACACCAGGTTTAGACAGCGGTAGAGTTTAGATGAGAGGAGAAACCACAACGCTGTTAAATTCTTAACAAGATGTTGATTCATTTTACTCTGACACTAGTGCAGCCACATATCACGATCAGTACACACGTTCTAATATGTTATCATTTCTACACTAACAGCTCATTCACAGGGGCGCATATGGCCATGTCAACTGATTAATACTGTGTGAGCGTTCTGTAAGGATGTGTTTATTGGGAAGACTTTTCAAAGGAGTCTCCAGTGTCAGTGTGAAGCTGTAACAGACAGCGGAGTTTTCTCAGTACTAGGACAAGCTGTGTGTTTCGTGTCTTATTCACTTCTAGAGAGAGAAAGAGAGGCTGGTGAGGAAGCAATACTTTCTGGCTGCTACAATGTCAGGAAGAACAAGAAGAAAGTAAGAAACTTGTGTGGTCATTGCAGGCAGGAAGGTAATGGTGTCCTCAATGTGTTGTGTTTTAGTGTTAGAGCTGAGCATTCTGATAGAAGAGGAAAGATTGAGGTAGAGAGAGGGAGAACTACGGTATATAGTTTGATCCTAACGCCGTATGTCAGCCCTGGCACCCACTAGCACTCATCTGTTCAACCTCATCTATCACAACGGGTGGCACACACACACACACACACACACACACACACACACACACACACACACACACACTTGTAATTTCCCCTTAATGTAAATGTGACTGATAGAATTTATCAAGAATTATTCATACAGTTCTGCTTGATATGTTCCTGAAGATGTTTGGACTCTTTCCCATCTCTCTCTCTCTCTCTCTCTCTCTCTCTCTGTTTCTGTTTCTTTTTTACTCTCCTGTCATGAGTGGAATTTCCTTTTCTATCTTTTCATTTCAGAATAACACTTGTAGATTCTCCTCTACCAGATCACAGATGCAAGTTGGCACCTTTTTTTCCTTTTTCACACATTAATTTAATTATAGATTTATTTATTTACACATCTGTTTTTCCCCTATTCATTTATGTTAAAATGATGAACATACGGGATTTTTATCACAATTAATTCTGATTGAAATTGAGAATTTTTCCTGTAACAGAGCATCATGCGGAAAAGGGTTTAATTCTGTGTACATCAAAGCAATTTGCAAATGAATTCGTGCTTTTCTTTTATTAATTGAAGCCTGAGGCATCATACATTCTACTAATGTATTGTTACTTTAATGTTGTGGAACATCAATGAAACCAGTTCTACAAAACAATATACAGATTGTTACATTTATATACACAGTATTGCTGTTCAATCACTAATGTATATATGTGTACATACTGTATACTCATTGTGGACAGACATATCGCGTAGGCAACTTTGCTTACTTAGAGTCTAAAAATATATTTATGTAAATATTTTACTACAAGATTTTCATATTCTATTTCCAGATTATATAGTGTACATTTCTTTTTTCTATTTTATTTTACTTCATTCTGTTGTTTCTTAATCTTTAACTTTGTACTGTCCACTTGCTGCCGTGGCAAAACTAATTTCCCACTTGTGGGACTAATAAAAGTTTATCTTATCTTATCTTATCTTGGCAATTTCTTATGCAAATGTTGGTTTTGTTACTTGAGGTGCTTTTCATTTTGAATGCAGAATTAGAGTTTAACTTTCCACAAACCATCATAAAGTTCAGAACAAAGTGCTATAGTTTCTCTTGACTGTTCCAGTTATTTTGGCACTCAGCTGAGTGTGCTCAGTGCTCAGTGATTGCAGATTTGCCTGGCATCATGCCAGCTTGTATTATTCGTACAAATATTTCATTTTATGATGTACACATAATAAATTTATTATTAAAACATGCAGGATTAGGTTTAATTAACACTATTTTTTTTATCCCACAAATAAAACAGAACAATTTGACACAGCAACTTCATTTAGACTTGTTAATTAAAAGCTTATTTACAAGAATACTAACAACACTGATTTTAATCTTCCCATGGATTTCTCAAATTGAGTAAAACTTCTGCATTACACAGAATTCTTCGGTTTGGAATTCTCACTTGGAAACTAGAGAAAGTTTTTCATCCTTGACTTCAGTAAGTGACATTAAATCAACATGGCTGCCCACAACATCAACAATAATCAAAGTATATGTTAGAATTAGTTACATGAAAACAAAACGAGGTTGAATATTCCATAATCCTCAGCTCTGATAACATCATACAGATAGCACTCAACCAGATTAATGGTTTTACCGCTGCATCTCACAGCAACAGCATTTGGGTTTGTGTGTCTGCTGGCTTTTACCGCTGAGTGGCGCTATATAACTATAGACCGACGCCTCAGGCCTTAGTTCATTCACTCAAGGATTAATGAGCCTCAGCTCCATTAGAGCTGCATGTACGTAGTAGTGGATAGAATGAAGTGAAGCATTGTAGTTAAACAAATTCATAATCACAGTACTAAAATTACAGTACAAATTTAGAATATAAATTAAATTAAATCTTATTAGGTTTTAAGCAAAGTAAACATTAACACAGTGAGCCTTTAGATGCTATTATGTGTAATTAGAAAAGCTACGCATGTAGGGTTTTGTGTGATCTTATACATTGTGTTCATTAAATTTGTAGTAGGTTTATTAAACCTAAATAAATGAAACTAAATGACCATAAAATTCAAACATTGTCAGGACGTTCTACTGCGTCAATAGATGTCAATATTTTTTGTGTTATTATAAGAATGACATGCAGTAGGCTGTTATGATCATCATAATGTTCTTTAATAAATAATGACAACATTTTAACAAATAACATCCCAGTAGCATCCACCCGCAAAATCTTATAAAATACACTAACACACAGAAACTCTGCTCTGTCACGATTCTTTTCAAAGGTAAGGTGCTGGTTCATTTGTTTTTTTACTTTACCGCAGTGATTCCCTTAGTTTGCGCCACCGCCAGTGTCAGAGAGATTTATTTTTTTACCGTTAAAATGGTATTTCCTTTGTGTTTGTGTGTGTGTGTGTGTGTTTGTTGTGAAACTTAAAAAGCGAGGTGGGGAGAGGGAGGAGGACTGTGTAAAACGAGGCCAGGGAAGGGGCTAATTACACACACAAACACACACACACGGCGCCTGCGCGCACCAACGGAAACACTTATCTGTCGGGATTTATTTGTACTTTTTTTAAGGGTAAAGTGCAGATTAGTTTGTTTTATTTTCATTTTATAGATTGTATTAATTATTTTATGTATTTAATAAGATATTTGTATTTTATTTAATGAAAATAATGAGTTTTCATTATTTCTCATGGGAAAATAATGATTTGGTTTACGAGTGTTTTGGAACACGAGTCCACGTCTGGAACGAATTATGCTCGTAATCTAAGGTTCCACTGTAAATGTACCTTTATATCTAGCTGTCACGGTTACTGCTTGCCGGACGAAAGAGAGACATGATAGCAGAGGTGAAGTGAACTAACAGACTTTATTGATAATGAAAACAGGGAACCAGAAGAAGAGACATGAACTGACACCAGGATAAACTATAAACATGACAAAGTAACCAGACTAGACATTACACCAAAACAGATTGAGAGACAGACAGACTAGGAGACAAACAGACTGACTAGGAGACAGACAAACCAGGAGAACACGGAGCCAAGGAGAACACGGAGCCAAGGAGAACACAGAGGTAGGAACGCAGAACCAGGAAGCACACAGAACCAGGAAGCACACAGAACCAGGAAGCACACAGAGCTAGACAACATACCAGGACAAACAGTAACCCTACACGAACAGAAAACAAAACACAAAATGGAGTCTGGGCGCTTTGGCGCCCTCTGGTGGTCCCCTGACACTAGCCTTTAGATTTTACCATGTGTAACACTAGGCTAGCCAGAAAACTTTGGGTGTGCATCAGAAAAAGTGGGTGTGCCAGAGTTGTCATCAGATTAATGTGCAAAAACTATATAATAAAACTATAAAGCTACAAATAAGCTACAAAGCCTTTATAAGACTCTACTTTAAGTGCACTCACAAAGACAACAAAACATTATGATTTTGTAAAATAATGAAAGGAAATATGTGTGTGCTATTCTTTATTGGTTTCTTGAGCGGGTCCGAAAATGAATCGAAACGCTGTGTATAGGTGCCTCAGAGACATGAGAAAAATATATACTTTAGATTATGTAATTTGTATGAAACATGAATGTACACAGACAAAACCAAATAAATCACTATCAATCAATTATTTATCAATTATTGTTAAAATGGTCAGAGTCAGTCTCCTTGATGTTTTTCCCGACGCATTCATAAACATTATCTACTTCACACAGTAACACCAAAACAACAACATTCTAGAATAAACAGGAATAAGAGGCCTTGATTAAACTGCATCAATATTATTTAGTACAGCACAATTAATCAGCACTCAAAAACTTTACGCGTGCAGTTGAGCGCTGATTACACTGATGTAGGAAATGAATTATGAGATTAAACATCTTAACATTTTAACTATTTAAACCATTAAGTATGATGTATTTTACTATTTTAACTATTACTATTTAATTTACTTCAAAATAACAATAAGCACACGAACAATAAAACATTTTTTTTTGAGGTCAAAATAACAACCAGGTGTTAATTTGTAAATGACATTGTAATAACCCAACAATGTGTTTAGAGAAACAACACAGCATTTTCTGTGTGTATTTTTTAGTTATTCTAATGTTCTATTCTCTTTGTCTAATTTTACAGTTATTTAAAATTTTGTGTCTTTAAAAAAAAAAAATAATAATAATAATAACAATAAACAGATACAAACAGAGATCGGCTATATAACAGTTAGTTCTTTTTACAAATAACATTGTTAGCTAGCGAGCTTGATTGTCTGTCTCCACAACATTTAACCAATGTTAAATTCTTAACCATTTTTTTTTTTATCTCATTATTGTAAATAAAAAAAATAATTAAAGTAAATATTAAAAAATTTAAACCTGGTTCAGATTTTTCTTGTTTGCTGTATAAAGTTCTCAGATGTGGAAATTAACATAACTATTTCTTTAAAACAACACATCGTTATGAATTTTTATGACTTACTGTAAGCTCTAATTATTTTTAAAAACTGCGCCAAATGAAAAGGGTCACTTTGCACCACCTGGCAGTCATTTCACAAATGCAAGTGATTTTGGCCACTGTCGTTTTGCAGCGGTAGGTATGACTACCTACTGTAATTGTATTTCAGTTAACACACCCTAGGGGCAGCAATACATGCTAACACGTGTAGGATATTTCAGTAGCTATGCCAGTATGAAATGTGTGCAGTAAATTTATGACGCATGATAAAACCACTGCCTGCACACCTTTGTGAGAATCTCAGAGTCAGAGATGAATATTTCGTCCTCTAGCGATGGCTGTAGACGTTTGCAGGTTGAGGATCTCCCACTAATCACACACTCACAATCCTCTCAATTCACATCTCATTTCCCTCCAAAACCATAACCGCACTCAATTTACAGGTTGTACAGAACTCAATGGTACATTAGACCAGTGTAAACTGAGACGTCCTCTAAAGCACTAAAGTCTACATCGTATTACTCTGAGAGGTTGTGTTTAAATGTTGTGTTGAGCCTATGAGTGAAACTCGTAACTCTTAACTATTAAGCCTGAGGCATGTCGGATTGCGTTCTGCTTTAAACTCTTCATATACACCAATCACAGTCACGCAGAAAACGCATCTGTGGGAATGAAGTGATGTGTCATGTGACACGCGGCTCTGTTCAACTCTGGACGGTGGTTTGGACGTTGGAGTAACTCAGATGCTAATAGCTCCCTCGAGATAATAAAACATATATTTATTTTTATACAACAGCAGAACAAATGCCTCTGGCCACTTTCCAGAGTAGGCAATAATAATGAGAAAGCAAACAGACATTTTTTTTTCTTACCACTATTATACTCACGCGCATTTGATTTAATTTATAGGGAAATAACTTCAGGGCAGTAACAGTGTCTCGGCTTCATCGTACCACTGTTTTTCCATAACAGCATGACGCACAGTGTTTTATTTCTGTCATAAGGCAGAAGAAGGTGAAAAACAGGCCAGAGTGATTACAGCTGCGGTGTAAACGTATACTTAGAGCTTCATATCTGTTCATTAGACTGGAATAAGACCTCAGTGAAGCTGATCTCTCCTCAGTGTTTTCACGCAAACATACAAATCATCGTCTCACATTAAAACAAGCTTTCAAGCTAAATCCCGACTCTCACCCATGGCACCTCTTTAACTGGGTTTGTATGCAGCGGGTTTGAATTGAAACACGCGTTTAATCCATTTGCATGCGGCGCGCTGCCTGATTCATAACCGTCTCTTTGCTGCCTTTTTTTATTACCAGCAGCTACATTTATAAGCAGCAGGGACGCTTGACACATGCTGATTATTACTGAGGAAAGCGCCAGGACTTTTGCCCCTTTCACATAACAGTGTGTATAGACGCTTCACACCATGAATACCAAGTGCATGTGGAAAATATTAACAAGCAACATTGTCACGCATCCCGCTCTCTGTGGTGCCGGTGTGAAGCCGCGAGGAGGCGGATTGACATTTAGAGAGCTTCACTTCCCTCCGCCGCTGCAGAATTTCTTTATCTGACACGGGTCAGTGCGCAAAGATGAGAAATCCACAACGCTGAGCACAGGCTGGACTTTTTCCTCAGCTGGAGCTACAGAATCCGGGGCTGAGCTGAAAGGGAGTGGAATCTGAACCTGCCTAGTGGTGAAATGTTTCACAACAGATGGCATTATTATCCAGATGGAGAGCTATATATATAAATAAATATGTATGAAGATGTTTGATTGCATGTTGCCGGTTACAGATTTCACACATTCGCTTGTTTTAAATAGTTGGATCTTTCCACACATCTCATGTTCAACAGAAGGTTCAGCAACTGCTGAACATCTGAATTACCTCGATATCAGGGGAAATTATGTTATTGATCATTTCAATAACAGTTGGAATCAAATAAATAATTAATTTCACTGAAGATACATTTTCCCAACTTACAAACGATTTCTGTATTCGGGAAACATGTTCATAAGTTGGATTAATTTGTAAGTCAGACAAAAATACAATGTCAAGCAAAAAAAAAAAAAAAAGCCAAGACAGGCATTATCATGCTCCCAGATTAATTCATTGAAACCAGTGAGGCTGACTTAATTTCCACTGCAACCTGTAATGAATATTCCAAGATGATGATACCAGGATTCATTGCGCTCAAGTTGTGAAATGGAAGCATAAGACATAATTTTCACACATGGATTGGGTACCACAGAGTCCAGATCTTAACCTCATTGAGAATATTTAGGATGTGCTGGAGAAGGCTTAGAAGGCTTTTGTCACACAAGTATGCGGATGAACGGAGGCGAGGCATAAATGCAGAGGCGGACGTTCAACAAATGTTCTCTTTTATTTAAAGAAAAAAGGTCAGGGAACAAAACAACTCAAAGACTTAATATCGAAAAGAAACCAAAACACGTATTCACACAACAACCCAATTAAACGTAACAAATGCAAGACAAGGGAAAGGACTAAAAGCAAGCTATTTATAAGGAAACTAATTACTCACTCGGATCAGGTGGGCGCCCACGTCACCTGACCCGAGGTGCAAACTGGGAACTGAAGTCATATTAACTACAACACAACAGGGTTCTTTGGGCGCTTTGGCGCCCTCTAGGGGTTATCCCTGACAGCTTTCAACAAGATCAACAAGATCAAGGCATTGTTTCAAGATATTGAAACCAACCAGTTAAATCATTAATGTAACAGAAAAAAAAGAAAAAGACTTAAACATTTTATCTCTTGTAAGACCTACAAGGTTTCATACACTTGTAAAGAATCAATAATAATAATAATAATAATAATAATAATAATAAATTATTTGTCACATGTACACTGTTAACCAAAAGTTGTTTCTATGCAAACAGTTTGAGTAAATATCACTTTAAACAAATTAGTTTTATTGCATTACTTAAACAGTATGAGTAGATGAGACAATCACTAGGTGTACTTAATTTTGTTTAAGTTTAACACACTTCTAGTATAAGTTTTACCCGAGGCCAATCCATGTTGCCGCAAATTGGTGTAAAATTCAAATCTATTCTGGGCTTGTTTGTTGGAGGATATTGAGAAAATAGCACCTTTTTCTTAATTTCACAGAGTAAATTTGGTCTTTTCTGCAATTTACCTTCTCCTTGGACAAACCTGTTTTCTGCCTGTAACAGAGCCACGAGGCCAGCCTCACCAAACCCTGAACCCCTTAAGAGTGGGGATCATTCTAGAGGGCAACCTTGTAATGGATGCACTCACCAAACTGCCTCAAGCTATGTGCCTCTTGTTTGACTTTACCTATGCACTCGACTTGGAGTACCCGAAGTTCATGAAAAACACTTTCATTTTCATTCAGCAGGTAATGCTAAACTTAGGCCGAAGTGAGCTACCACCAAAGGTTCAAAAGCTGATGCATAATCTTGCAGTATTGGCATGTGGCATTTATGATTATGGCACAAATGCAAATATTCTTGCAGTTGCTCTTTTTCTAATATATGTTTCTTATGTTTCTTCTTGCAATCTATGTGTAAAAGTGATTTTAGATTTTGTAGTTCATAAAGAGTCATTGTCAGTGATATTTGTTACTTTGTAATACAGTATGTTTCAATAAAATACAATAATGCACTGCATTGTTTGGTCATTCACAAAAGAAAACAGGAATTTTCTTAACCCAATTATTTTAGTACAGATATGGTTTTCAGTGTTTTGACTTAAAAGATTATTTTCTTACTATTTTGCATTTCATTTTACTCCACTTAAACGAATAGATTTTTTTCTACTGTCCATTACTTAAAGCAATGAAGTGTATATGACTTTAAATATTACGTTTGGACTCTTTTACATTTAAGTTGACTTTGCTTAAACAAATATAAACGTTTTGTTGATGATTACTAAAATTATTTTGGCAGTCAACTTAGCTGGGTTTACAATGTACTATAGTGTGCAATGAAATTATTTTTTTGCATATCCCAGTTAGAAAGCTGGGTACAGTGCCCCTTAGGAAGATAGAGTTAAGGGCCTTCGCCAAAGGCTCAAGAGGGGCAACATGGATGGCAACAGGTGCTGGAGCTTGAATCTTCAACTTTCCGATGAGAAACACAATAACTTACAGCATTAAATAGCATTGGCTAACACAGCCAACAAGTTCTATACTTGGTTTTTCCTTTTTTAATTTACACTTTGTTTTGGTCAAAAGTTACTTGCCATTGAGAATAATAATGTGAAGTTTATTCTGCAGATGGAAGAAGATGTTGTATTTGCAGATATTTATGGACATTGAGTTGCGTTGAAACATTGGTGTATGGCTTTAGCAAAAGCTAGGCTTTTACTTCGGTTCCCTTTTTAATCTTTCAGTGAAACATAATTTTTCAGTAATGAACACCCATTTTAAATTGAATACTAAGGATGTGATTATTTCTGCCTCATTTGTGGCTTTTCGTTTCCGCATGTTTGGTGGATAGAGAAAAAAAAAAAAAACATGTAAATCACTTGCAGCTGTACAAACAAGAAATGTGAAAGCTCATTCGAGAGTCCACCAAAAAAAAAAGAAAAGAGAAAAGTTTCACTAAAAGACTGTGTCTCAAAAACTGTAAGTATTGCTATTGTTAATTTCATCATCCAAGGATTGCATCCCTTCAGTGTTGTTAAGCACCAATGTGTTAAAGATCTCGTCCATCATCTTAAGCCAGCTGTATCCATTATTTTA
The DNA here is from genome assembly GCA_003987875.1 of Clarias batrachus. Lineage (NCBI taxonomy): Eukaryota > Metazoa > Chordata > Actinopteri > Siluriformes > Clariidae > Clarias > Clarias batrachus. Next base: position 37,506 of record QMIH01000641.1, on the reverse strand, counting down.
TGTGGTACATCAAAGGCTGAAGTTGACAAAGTGACAGTTTAAATGAAAACCAGACAGCCGCCATAAATGATGTTGAATTCATTGCCACAACAACGGATTATTGCTGGACAGCCCATAGCCAAAGTTTCCTTGGTGTTACAGCACGCTGGATAGATGCTGACACATGACACACTGGAGAGACGCTCTGCTGCTCTCGCCTGCAGGCAGCTGAAGGGATCATAAACATTTTCTGCACTTGCTGAGGTCCTTGATGACATACACACAGAATATAACATTCAGGAGAAGAATGTAGGCACAACCACCCACAATGCTTCCAAGTTTTGTGACTTAGATGCAAATTACTATGTACAGTAGACTAAACTTCAAGTGCAAGTGATGAAAAAGACAAACCTGGGAAAGAAGATGATTGTGAATCAGATATGGTGAAGGGACAGGTGTTGAGGTTTATGCTCCTAAAGCTGAAGCCTTGTTATGGAATACCAGTTGCCAAAACACCACTGCAGTGGCTGTTATCTGCTTGGCATACAAGCAGATTACAAGTAGATTTTGTGGTGTAACATTTTAAAGAGTTATCTACAGTGGAACCTCGGATTGCATGTAACGCGCTTTACGAGTGTTCCGCAAGACGAGCAAAGATTTTTAATAAATTTTGACTTGAAAAATGAGTAAGTCTTGGTTTACGAGTGCAGAGTGTCATGTATGACGTATCATGCGCTCTTGTTTTGAACCCGAGTGTCACGTGATCACAACTGAGCCAATGATTTTTCTGTCTCTTGCACTGCGGAATTGTGGGTAATCGTCTCCCCTGCTGGGGCTTAGTGCTCGTCTGTTACTTGTATAATCAACATCTCCCTTCCTGGCTTCACACACACATACAGACTCACACTCTCTGCTTTACACAGAAAACTCTGCTCTATCGCGATTCTTTTCAAAGGTAAAGTGTTGTTTCATTTGTTATTATTTTTATTTCTTTTTTACCTTTACTTTTACTTTTTTTTATTAGAGAGATTTCTTTTTTTTCCCCCATTAAAATATTTTTTCCGTTGTGTGTGTGTTTGTTGTGAAACTTATAAAGCTTATAAAGCGAGGTTCCTGCTGCGTCCCCTGTGTCAAAATAAGAGTCCCCTGCTTAGCGCTCGTCTCTTATAATCAACATCTCCCTCTCTCTTCTGTTTGCGCGCGTAATTTGACACTGTGCCCCACACACACCGACACACACACACACACACACACACACACACACACACATTTACTTTGTGTGTGCGTGTGCACGTGCGCAAAATTTGACACTCTGCCCCACACACACCCACACACTTACTTTGTAGAAAACTCAGCTCTGTCGCGATTCTTTTCAAAATGTAAGGTGCTGGTTCATTTGTTATTTTTTACTTTACAGCAGTGATTCCGTTAGTATGCTCACGCGAGTATCATTAGAGAGATTTCTTTTTTTTCCCCCGTTAAAACAGTGTTTGCATTGTGTATGTTAGTTGTGAAACTTAAAAAGCGAGGTGGGGGAGGGAGAAGGAGTTTTCCTGTTTAAGACGAAGTGAGGGGCTAATTCCACACACACACACACACACACACACACACACACACACACACACACACACACACACACACACACACACACACACACACACACGCAGACAAATACATAGTGCTTGCGCACACAAAAGGAAACACTTAACTGTCTGGATTTATTTTAACTTTTTTAAAAATTTTAAGTGCAAGTTCATTTGTTTTATTTTTACTTTATATGTTGTATTAATTACTTTAATGTATTTATTTTTTTGGCTGTGGAATGAATAATTTGAGTTTTCATTCTTTCTTATGGGAAAATTCGATTTGGTTTACGAGTGTTTTGGAATACGAGCCCACTTCCGGAATAAATTTTGCTCGTAATCCAAGGTTCCACTGTACTTTGGATGAAGTGATGAAGGTTTTAAAAATGTAAAATTTTCATAATTTTCAAAACTTTCATGACTTTTATACAGTTCCATGGTGAGCTATATAGTATTTAAACCTAAATACCCCTCACTCTGCCTCAGCCACATAAGAAATACTCTTCAGCACAGCAGGAGTAATCTTCTGTCCTGAAAGAGCTTCTTCGAACTCTAAGAACTTTGAGAACCAGCTTCTGTTGAGAATGGGGGGTTTTAGGGAAACTCTAGTAGGTATATGTTACTTTTTTTATTTTATTTTTTATTTTATGGAAATATGTTTGTATATTATATCTTAAATGCAATTTCATTTTTTTAGTTTAAAATCCTTTTAAATATTGTATATTTATTAGTAACTATGTCCAAAGATATCCAGGAACGAAAAGATTCTTTTTAGAGTACTGGTACTTTTGCACTAAAAGTGCATTTTACAACATGTACGTAGAACTTCTACTTGAGTGAAATGTTAGTGTTACTTTTACTTGCAGTGGATTACACTGTGTTATTTTACTCGAGTATTGAGTTTGTGTAATTTACCCACCTCTGTTGAAGGGTTGACGTGAGGAAGTAACACCAGATAGAGGCATTAACCAGCCATGGCATTCACTCATTACAGCACTGGGTCAGGAATAACCTGTTCCCCCTATAAATATTCAGTCAATTACAATCATCAGTCTGCGGTAAGTTAGAAAGCAGTTTCCCAGAGCAAACTTACACACGGGAACATTTTTTATTTTTATTTCTGTTGTTCTGTCAAAGCTCTTGTTCTTGCTTGTTTGGAGAGGAAGGCAAAGTCCAAGCAGTCCTCTGGGATGAGCAGGACTGAGCTGCTTCCTCCTACACTCTTCACCATCCCGCAGCAGGAAGAGACAAGTCAATCGCTTTGATCTACACTACTGCACTGCTCCACATTCCTCCTGAAGGCCCAGACTAAAACTTTCACCCCAGTGAGCTCAAAACACATAAGCCCACTGAAACACGGCATCAAATTAAACCAGATCTGCAAACTCTACATGGATCAGGAACGCTAATTATAGAGGACATGAGAGGCTCTCGCTCTTATAGTGTAAAAACTGATTGATCCACGGCCAGCAGTGTGAACCTTTGAGACGAACTAAGATCATAACTGAGGCACTTTGGCAGTAATACCTGATGCTGAAGGATTTCCTGTTTGTTAACATTCCAGCTAGCAGTTTTAATATTACCAAGACCGTGTTGGTATGTATATCAGTCGCCCTTGGAATTATAAACCCAAATGATTCAACTAATAATATAATAATAAATGTATATTATTATATGAATTATTATACTCATATAAATCAACAACGTCTTAATTTCTAACCTCAGAAATGCTGGCTAGCATGAAAATAACTCTGACCATCCAAACTAGTCTAGTGTCCATGATAAAAAGATATGTTCAAATGATGGCTCTCATTCTTGCTGTGTCTCATATTTGGGAGTTTAGATCAATTATTTCAGGCCATCTAATGAATTATGACCTAAAAATATAAAATTATAGAGAAATGGGGTGATATATATATATAAAAAAAAAAACGAAGAAAAAAAATCATGATTAAAAAATACATTGTACTTTGTGACTTCCCTCCACAGTTTTTAACCTTCTGAGGATACACTGATGTACAGATTATAACTGCTGAAATTAAAATGATCTCTGCTCCACTATATGCTTTGATGTAATACGACACTTTGGGCTCCACATTTTGGCACTGTGATTAAAAGGAACATCAAGCAGTAATGAAAGAACTGTCTTATCACAGAGTGTAATGGGAACCCAAACTAAGTCTGGCTTTATTTCTCCTATCACCATGAAGACCAGATGAGTGATGAGTGCCTGAGAAAGTATGCTGCTTTACGTGTGTTTGGAGAACATAGGAACTGAAGGGCATCTGATGAGGTCTAGATCACATTATTAAACTAACTCTTTCAGTGAAAAAGTAGCTGATCCTAGATTATAGAAGAAAAAAAAAGAGCATTTAGTTGCAAACTAGTTCTTTATGAATTGACAAATGTGTAGAACCCAAGCTGTCAAGCTGGAAAGTTCAGAATGAATAACAAAGAAGTGTGTGTGGACAATCAGTGAAACATGCTTTTTAAAATACACAACATTTTGATCGGCTAAAAGTCGAATTGGATCCTGATGTGGTGTTTAAGTGTGAACTTCACTGTAGGCAGCCCTGTTACTATCACTACACACACCATAGGCCACCAAAACAATCTGCATGTTTTGTTCATGTTGTGATGTCAGTTAAGCACTAATTGGGCTTTATAGTTCCCGAGTGCATCACATCGCCTCAATTAGCACTTAAAGGTCACAGTGATAGTCCTGTCTGCCAGCTGGAGACGTCCTTAATCAGGTGTCTAAAATGTGCCCTGTAGATCTTCACCTCCATCAGACACTTGTTGGAAGAGCTTGGAAAGCAGAATTGGACCTGAGGTCATTGATTAATTAGCAGATCACACTAACATGAAGGATAAAGCAGAGGGCTATAGGAGTGGGTTCTCCTTGTTTCACTGCGGAAAGCAGAACAATAAATAAAAAAAAAAAAAACTCTCAGAGATAAACATGGTGCTATTGTTCAGAAGATGATGTCACACCTCTCTCTGACAGACCGCTAGTTAAAATGTTGTTCACATCAAAATGTTTTGATTTTCTGATGCTCGTCAGAGCCGTGATGGGAAGCGTCACTGACCGGTGAACGTCCTGTTTGCCCTTTCAATTAGCTCAGAATGCAGGATGTGCAGTTGAATCTTTCAAATCATCACTCTTGTCATGTAGACGCACAGAAAAAAGGCGCTAATGCTAGTGCTTCTCTGACACGTGCTAATGAGCCCTGTGACTTTCTCAAAGCCGCATGTGGCTGGTAATGATACCCTGGATTCATCACCTCCTGAGCGTCTGCCTCATCACGCTGAAGCGTAACATAGCTGTGCAGGCCGTACGCCTCCTCGCTGATAATTATCTTTTAAAGGCATCTTTGTTTGTGATTTTTCTTTTCTTTTTCAAGAGGAATATGAAACGAGGCCAAAAGCTATCGTGGGTGACGGTTTTAGGTCTTTGTGCCCGTGGTTGGTGTCCGTGTCAAAGAAAAAATTGTATTATCTTCTTAATTCGCTGATGAAGTATACGAATCTATTAGAACAATTCAGATATCATTGATTCTGTTTGACCAATCAGATTTGAGAATTCAATTGTGTTGACCACAACACACTAGTGTAAAAGTCTGCACGCCTTCACATTGTTCTCAGCAAGCAAAGGACTGGAATTTCAACCTAATAATCACAACGAGAAAGGAGATACTTGGCAGAAAGAGAAATCTGGAATCGAGCAGCACAAATAACGATGGGCGTAAACGCTCGGTGTAATAAAGCGATTCAGTCAGAGGAAATAATAAAGATTGTGGTTTCTTGGAAAAAGGCGGTCAAGTTATTTTCACTCAAAACTGTCTGAGTAAAATCCCCTCCACACACACACACACACACACACACACACACACACACACACACACACACACACACACTTAACATTTTCCACATTTCACTATGTTGCAGCTTTCGGATGTGTGTGTTTGTTGGAGATAAAGGCTCTGAAAAGTCGCTGTCGTCTAATCTGGCACTCGGCACTGACAAGAACCGTCACT
>QMIH01000641.1:14694-31439 GCA_003987875.1 Clarias batrachus | reverse complement strand
AATAGTAAATCCACTTCTTTTCTAAATGCACATTACCGCTGTGTTTTGCTTGTGAGTGCTCAGTAGATATTCCTCTTTTAAGCTGCCCATATTGCTCAGGCCTAAGAGAGAGACGATGTCATTCCTGTGTGTCTCTGTAATTCCGCTACACGAACACGCCGAGCTGCTCTCAGTCCTCTTGTTATTATTTGACTTTGCACCATGAGTCCCGAGGCTCCTGATCTGAGTCTTTTGCCCCAGTGTTAGTGCAAATTGTTGACAGCTTGGCATAGCGCTCTCACAAACTTATTAGTCTGCAGCAACACAAGCTTGATAATGGCTGTCCTGAGAATGAGCCTGGACATGGCAGCAGATTACTGAACCGTCTGCAGAGGACATCGTCGAGTCAGACACCAGACTGTGGCTTTAATGCAAAACCAGACTTTACTGCTTTATTCATTCATTTCTAACACTGCTGCCATTGGTCTATTTCAGTAAATGTGTTCACATTAGGAAAATCGACAGACCTCTGACACAGCACTGAGTGTGAGGTCCGATTACAGGATCGTAAGGGCGACAGTGGTGCCTTAAACAGTTACTGTTCCTCAATTCAATTAAACATTCTCCTGATTAGGAAGCAGAAATCTCCTGAGTCTGTTGCTGCTCACGCTCTACTGATGAGCTGTTAGTCCTCATTAACGTTGCCCGGGTGTCTGCTTCAGTCCCGCCTTTCATATTTCTGTAAATAATCAGTGTCTTAACTCACACCGGCATGTATCGGACTGAGCTAGCTTTAGACGGGGGTCATGTTTGATGCTATTAGCACTGTGAGTGCTTTCACCCATCAGTTTAATCTCAGACGAATGAGCTTTGAAGTAGATATGATCTCTTTGGCCTCAGTCCTTAATGACAAACTAATCATCTAAAGGATTCGTTTATCAGAATTCAAGTCATAGCTTGAGACATGTACAAGCTGCTCTGCTCACACGGCATAAGGAGTCTTAATTCAGATGCGCGTCAGGTTTATAGTCATTATCAGGTCCTGATGGCGATCAGGTGAAAGTCATAATCAGCTTCAGCGCCAGACCAGTCCCGGGTTAAAGCAGAGATTTTTGAGTGAGTTGGAAGATATACAGTAGCTAAGATGAAGCCTAAACCGCATCTTAAGCAGTTGATGTCAAGTCACAACCAAAGCAGTTAGAGTAAAATTATCTCTCTTGATCAGAATCAAGAATGATGTTTTAATCATCAAGTTCTTATTTAAACTAGTCGCCTGTACTTATGCGTGTTAATACTGTAATTAGAATGATGAGTCCAAGGCGAGCTGTCTTTGTGACTCATCCAATGTTAGTTTAACTACTAAAAATAAAATAGAGAAGAAATCATATATATATATATATATTATATATATATAATATATATTATATATATATTTTTTACTTTGCTGGTGTCCAGCTCAGTCGACGTTTTCATAACCCCGTGTTACTCCTCTAACTGAGGGCATGGCCACCTTCTTGATGTGCAAAAACATGCAAATTCAAGTATTCTTGTTTCCTTGGGCATCAATAAACATATGAAACAATGTAGTGTTCAAATATCTTGTTATTCCTCAAGTTTGTATTATATGTGCTGTGAGCTGAATAAGACACTTCAGGGCAAGCTGTTATGGGAAAATAATTGATTTTGTTGTGCTGGCAGTGATTTTGTTTTATCACACCATTCTGTTGATGGTTATTTTCCTACAACAGCATGACACCAGGTGGAAAAAAAAACGTAATAACATTGTGTCAGAATTTGTAGATGTTTGTAAGTTGGTGAGTTAACTGTGTTAAAATCATTGTATCATATGATATGTACCGGGCAGACTTCATGTAATTATCAATATATGGGCTAAATGGTGTTTTTGGTAACAGTTTTGACTTAAACACACCATCTTTAAACAAATTTGTGCTCTCAAATCTGTGTAGTTTAATGGCAGGCTGAACATTGGACAGCTTTGCTCCTGATAAAAACAGGGAAAATTCAAAGGAGTTTCGGCACCATGGACAGCTCCACTGTGTGCGGGGGAGGGGTGGGGTTGTCCTAACTCACCAGACCTGGACGCAAATTAAAATCTCTCTCATTCACATCTCATAAGGATCCTGAATAGGTTCTTTCGGTATGTAAACTTACATCTTTACCTACACTTCAGAGAGTGTGTGTGATAATTAGCTACACTGAGATGACACTGCTGTTTGCACTCTGTAAATAAAAAGCACTGCATGTTTTTTTTTCTTTTTTTCTTGGAACTTGGTATTCGTTTTTCACTCCGTCTTGTTAATCCGCTACAGTAGATATAAAGTGTATTGTTGACTCGAGTTTTGTGCATTCAGCTTTTTATTGCTTCCCTTACAGACGAGTCCTTTAAAATGTCTGACTCATGTTTCTATGGAAAGACACCTGACGCTGTAATGGTGTAGTTTTCTGGCTTCACTGTGTCATTCCTCTGCCTTTCATGTTTTATGAAAGCAGTTTTATACCTTTAATATCTCTGTTTCTCCTCGTGCCGTTTTGCTGAGCCTCACAGCGCTAGTGCGTTACCTGATGAATGGAACTGCAGAAACGGAAATGGAAAAGTGGAAAGATTGATGTATTTGCAGTAATAAAAATGTCAGACCCTGCGGCAGGTTAAGAGATGAGAGGAAGATAGAAGAATATGTACACCATGTTCAGCTTGTTCTTCTGTTCTCATTTATTTATGAACTAATTAGCAGTGAGGACGTAACAATATTTAGATAATTAATTTTAAAAGAAATAATGTTATAATCAGTTCATGATGAATAATCTATTTATGATAAGTACAACTAAGTTAAAGTCATTTATTTATTAAATTATCTGCCAGTACATTAAGGCAGTAGCCTGAGTAAAAATGAGTATCTAGAAATCATTTTAAATACATTTTAGTTGGTATAAAAAGTCTTATAATGAGACATATCTTGTTAGCCGCATTCATTATATCTTCAGTAAAAAGAAAGAAGAGTTAATGTACGAGTAAAAGCTGTGCTTGATGTGTGTGTTAGGTTTGATTTATTCTCTTTCCCCCAACATAATATGTCTGAGGTGTCTCAGAATTCACTGCATCACTGGATTTACCCATGATTCATAGTTTGTTTTCTTATAAATTCCGCTTTGCCACAGATGCAGATGCAGCACATCTGTGTGAAAGAGCAGGAGCCTGGGCTGATACCAAACCACACGTCTACTGATTATGTGGCCCAATATACAGTATATAAAATATAGTTATTCCTATTATAGTAGTTATAGAAAACCAATCAACCGGTGTGATGTTGATCATCAAAGTTTGTAGTGCATTTTATTGAGAGTAAGTTTTTTTTTTTTTTCTTCTTCTCCTATCTATCACTCAGATATTAGTTGGAGTCAATGTGTGTGTTAAGAATAAGTTTTCTTTTCTTGCGGTCTGTATGGTCTGCAGTACTGAGGAGAGAGCAGTTTCCTGCCAAAACCCACATACGCAAGCAGTCACAGAATCAAATTCCAAATTACTCTGAACTATCCGTGTTGTTTCAGTCACAAAACAAAGCGATCTAGCTTCTACCATTCCCAAATTTGACACGATTACTTGGTTTGTAGATCAAGGGATGGTGCGTACACCCTACATAGTGCACCAGCTTTCCATTTAATATTATTTGGGATTTAAACCCGGACCCATTTGCTTTTATTTATTTGTATGTTTCATTGATTGTTTATTATTATTTTTTAGCAATTTGGTATGAGCACTGGATTGTTCATTTTCTGCCCTCAATTTTGACACACCATATCTTGTAAATTATTGCTGTAAATTTTTGCCAGTAACTTTTTTCAGTGGTATAATATTTTCCTGATGGATGATGCATCACACATTTCATCCGACTACCCTCCATGTCCTTGTTATAGTCTTCTGAAATGAAATCAGGATGCCATGTCTCTCTCTCTCTCTCTCTCTCTCTCTCTCTCTCTCTCTCTCTCTCTGCAGCTCATTAGTCTCTGTTCTAGATGTTTAGTAAACGTCCTCCTGGTTCAGTATTGTCTTCCTTTCTCTTTATCTTAGTGGGGTTTGTACAGTACGTTTCCATCTGAACTGAGAATCCTCTCAAATTGACTGTACACATTTGACCTGAAGATTTAATCCTGATAGATACGATGTTTAAAATAGTAAACATGAATGTATAACAGTTATGAAACCAATATGTTTGTCGGTTAATCAGTTGTCGCTGTACTTGTCATGGAGCTCGATCCTGTTGTTTTCGTCATTAAGGCTAAGAACCACTTGCTGATCCTCTTGGGAAAACAGTTACCCCCCCACACACTCCCACCCCCCGTTTATTTGTAAATGAATAGAAAATGAGCAATTTACTGTACTACAGCAAAGGCTCCCGCTTTGTTTCACTGTTGAAAGAATCACATACAAACACGCACACTAGGGTGATTCGAAAGAAATCTGATCTTTCATGCATATTACACATGCATATTTTATTTTCTCTACCATTTTTTTTTTTTTTTTTTATCAATCCCTATTCAAACAACAAAACAGGAATGTTTCCAAAGATGTTTCAGCCTCATTGTGGTTTCATTTCAAAGAAATACTGGTAGAGCTCTTTTTAGAGGAACCTTTGCTTCAGTTACTTTAGGGTCTGGACTGTAGATTTAAAGTCTACTTATCCTTGATCTTGACAAAGAAACTAGCAGTAGGCACTGGCAAAAATGCTGGCTGCTAATGAAAACGCACTGAAGCAGTTTAAAGGAATGAGAACACCATCCAAGTGTTACGGAAAACAGACTCAAACAGGCAGTCAACGTTAGAAAACCCGAGCGGGCGATTTATTGTCAGTTTGTTGGAGAGATGACAGTAAATAAGGAAACTGGAGAGTCTTAACTGAAATGGAGATGAAAGAGCTGGTGAAGGTGGAGTGGCACACAGAACACGGAACACAGGAGAAGCACAAACCAGGAGACGAGACGAGACGAGACGAGACGTGACGTGACGTGACGCAGGTACGTGGCGGAGTCTGTTTGTCCATTGACGAAGTCAGACAGCGAGTGAGCGGAAGTGAGGTGTATTTATGGTGAGTTGTGAATGAGGATCAGGTGTGCGTGTGATTAGAACTCTGGTGACTGTGAACGTAGATTGGAGGTGGAGCCTGGCGTTTCCGTGACACCAAGTCTCTAAGGGCATCATACCAGTGTGTGTGTGTGGAAGTGGTCATGGTGTTGTTTGTCTCATTTGCAATGTTTGTACAGAAAAAAAAATGAGTCTCTCATCACAGTGTAGGTTACCACACAAACAAGAAGGAGCGGTAATTTTTGTTGGCCCTGCTGAGAGTCTAACCCTGTGTGCCCTCTCCAAGCATCTCCCAATCGCTTCTACAGTTTAAAGTTTTACAGTGAGCTGGTAGGTTAAATATATATTTTTACTGAATACATTTAGACAGAATGCCCATATATAGTACTTTGCTAATGGCTATAAAGTTATCTCCATGTAAAAGTCAGCATGCAGGTGTGTATGGTGGAAAGACTTGTGTGATGGTTGTGTTGCATTCTCTTCCACTCGAGTTTCACTCACCATAACTTTAATAGCTCTAATAACATTAATGAAATTGTTTAAAAAGCAACAGATGAACTGGAAGTATTGAGGACAGTCAACCATAATGTGATCTTATACAGTAGTATTGACAAACATAATGTGCCTAAAATAATAACACCCACAATAAAATGTGATCTTTCATGCATTTATTGAGCACACTCCTTCAACATATAAAATGGTAGTGGAAAAAATAAGTGAACTTTTGCAAATTAATTACTTGTTGATCCCCCTTGGCAGCAATTACCTCAACCAGTCGATTCCTGTAGCTCCAGATCAGACCTGTACATCGTTTTCCCTGGCGGAACTGCTTTAGCTCTGTCATATTCTGTGGACATCTCATGTGTGAGACTCTTCAGATCATTCCATAGCATCTCTATTCAGTTGAGTTCTGGGCTCTGACTTGGCCACTCCAAAAGTGGGATTTAGTTTTTCTGAAAGCCCTTCTGTTGTGTACGTGCTTCAGTGTTTTTGGTCATTGTCCACTGAGTTTCAGCTGATGTACAGACATTCTATATTTTCCTTCATCTTGCCCTCTATGACTGCAAGCTGCCCTGATGCACCATAGCAGGCCCAAATCACGATGTGTCCCCCCACATCTACATCTACATCTAGGCATTTGGCAGACGCCCTTATCCAGCGCGACTTACATTTTTATCTCATTATACATCTGAGCAGTTGGGGTTAAGGGCCTTGCTCAAGGGCCCAACAGGGACAACTTGGTGGTAATGGGACTTGAACCTGGGACCTTCTGACCCGTAGTCCAATGCCTTAACCACTGAGCTACCCCACCACCAAACTTCAGGCATGGAGCAATGTTCTTTTCCTTTGTAATGACCTGTGGACATCCTACCTGTTCAATGTTTTACATAGTGTAGACTCATGAACTCAGGTGTCAGGTGTCAGTTTCAATGATAACTTAAAATCTTTGGTTGTCATTTAGGGTTGTTTCTTTACATCATTGATGTGTCTTTGTTTTGCTCTTGGGGTCATTTTACCTAGGTGCCCACTTTTTGGTAGAGTAGCCCAAAGTGTCCCAAAGGGTGTAACCCTATTCAGCTTTATGTAAATCATCAATTCTTGTTATAGATCCTCTGCAAGCTCTTTTTGGCAATGCATAACCATATTCTGACACATTACTATATTCTTCTTAATAAGAGCAAACACAAAAAAGTTTTTTTTTTCAGTCAAAAGTGGTTGTAGTCCACACCTCTAAACTCATTTTCTTAACAAGACTCTGGGGCTTATATTAACTAAGCTTCTCAGAATCACTTGTAGGAATCGGGCGCAAGGTTAAAACTCAGAGTAGTACCTAAAAGTTGTTTAGGAAGCTTCCTACTCTTTTTTTGCAGTGAGAGGTAGGAGTGCACCAAGGAAAGCATGTGATGTCACTTTTTACGACACTGGGAGCCACAAAGTAGTCTGCACATCATGGTATGATGTTAACAGATTTTTGTAGTTTAATAATGGATAATCGAAACGGCGAAATTAGCACCAGTTCTGTAAAAGAAAGCAAAACTGGAGAGAGGATGAGAAACTTGAGGAAGAGGGAGTAAAATGTAAAGAAATAATAAGAGCAAAAGTCTGTCCTACTCTTACCTCTAAAGTTAAAATAGAAAACACTTAGTGAAACAACAATTCCACCTGTCAGTTTGCTGCACGTAAACCTGAGTAGTGTGATAAAGGTGTGATATGGTGTGTTCATGAAGTGATGTAGTGCTGCTTATAACAAGAAATAAATAATAACAAAAAGTTTTATGCTTAAATAATTTAGTATTAATACATAAAATGTACGTATACATTTTTATATTTTAATATGTGTGCAATGGATAATGCCCACAAATAGTTTTTCATTGATTTCATGTAGTGCGGATGGGAGGTGCATGAATTTGTGCATGATCCGCAATGCTGTAAGAGGAGAGTTTGATTTACTGTTTCTGACACTGTTGGCTGTGTCACCGTTTCAGAGCTGCATCTTTGCTGTTACTTAACAAACGTAGAGTAGCAATCACCTGCAGAGACAGCATGTAACATCAGTTAACATCATTTTATCTCTTAGTCTCCTACACTGTAAACCAAATTAAGCTGGCAAACCTAAAAGTATTTGAGGTAATCAGTTACATCAATAATTTTAAGCAATGATGTTTCCAATTTTAAGTAAACAGAACTATCGATTTTTGAGTTTGTTGAACTTGTTGCAAATCAAATAAATTGTTGCTGCTATCACAACAGCAGACAAGCCAGCCCGGGAATCGAACCCGGACCTTTCACATGGCAGGCAAAACACCTACCACTGAGCCACCAGAGCTCTATAGGTTTTTAATTGGTTGAACTTTAAGGTAAAAGTTACTGTTATTTAAGTACTTACGATTATTTAAAATGTCAAATTTGTTCAGCTAACTTGAAAAGTGTCATTTCTACAAACGCATAAATACCAAAAAGTTCTGAATACTCAAAAAGGTCTATTCATTTGATCTAATTTCAATTATTTAAGTTAACAGTACGCAATGTGTTTAATTACTTTAAGCATTAGGGTTTACAGTGTAGTCCTAGTCTCTCCTAACGGTCATCAACAATATTCCAATGGTCAACCATTACAACACCTCTCCCTCGCTTTATATCTGGGTCAGGTGACCATGTGTCTTGTCTTGCGAGAGCATGACAATGCGTCGCACCAGTGGTCCCTTGAGTGGGCCGCCCAGCGATAGCTCCGATGATGCTGTCTCCGGGGTTGGCGGAGCTAAGAGCATAGTGGAACTCCGGTAGACCCTGGTCCTCGTATTGCTGTTGTTGGGCCTCTGGCAGACTTGACATGTCTTGAAGAATTGCCTTCTTACATCTTTGCAAACGGAGGGCCACCAGATGTCATCTAGCAACTTTAACAGGGTTTTTAGCCTCCCCCTCTGTCCGCCTGATGGACGGGTATGGTAATGGCGCATGAACTGCTGAGTTAATGATCGCGGGATTACTATTTGGAGCCTCTCTCGTTGTTTCACCATAGCTCTTCGATATACAATGCCCCCTGGTGTTGTACAAAGGAGCTCCCACGGTATTCCCCAGTTGAGCTATTTGGCTGTCGTCCTGCTGGGCTTGTGCTATCTTCCCCTGGTCACTGGGAAGGCCAGGGGGAAACTTTGTAAGTGGTGGAGGATTCGGCTTTAGTGGCAGCGCATAGTAGTAATGATGGGCAGCTGAGTGGGGCTGCGCGCCAGAGAGTCCAGCTAGATGTGGTGTAGAAGACGTTCAGTGGCTTTCTTCCCCTCCTCCTTGCTAGGCTGAGCCTTCAGCTTCTGCCAGTCCTTTTTGTCTACTATGCCGACCTTTTCCACGCTCCTTCCCCCTTTACCTGCCGTTCCACTGCGCTCCGTGGCGGAGCGCAGTGGCGGACTGCCTCTAAGACAGTCCGCCACCCTGGGGTTTATGTTGTTAAGTATTTCACCCCTCTGCTCTTTCTCAGCGATGTCAGTGGTCTCTATGGAGTCTCCGAACACTGGAAACTCCCTGCGGATGGGTGGCTGCTCACGACAGGAGGACGTAGCCAGCAGCTCTGATGATGTAAGCAGCTTGGATGTGTGATTAATTGAGTGATTCAACTAATTGGTTTTACTTCATTTTTTAAACACTTCCAACTATCCATCTAAAAACTTTTACAATTTTGTTTAATAAACTGATGTGAAAACAAACTCTTGGTGTAATACTCATGGAGAGACATGTGATGAACCTTGATATTATAAAGGACCTCTTCTCAAATTAAAATTCTATTTGTAAGACACACAGTCATACACAGTACAATATGCAGTGATATGCTTAAGCCCGTGACCTTAAAAATAAAAGATTATTAATAGGAAATAAATATGAATAGAAAAAAGAAATAAAATAGAAAATAAATTTAGCTAAGATAAGAATAATATATCTACAGAAGACAAAAGATAAATATGAGAAAAACATAAAAATATAAGAAAACCTAGCTGTACAAATATGGATAAGAAATTATTCTGTACAAATAATTAATTAATTAATCTGAACAATATAGAGTATATAGGGGGTGTGCAAATATGCATGAAAGTGTCTTATTTAAAGTGAACATGTGCAACGAGCAAAGAAATTAAATATAAATATGTAAATGTGACGAATGTGCAGAAGGAACAGTCCATTGCTGGGGTGGCTGAGGTCCTTCAAAATCTTCCTGGCCTTGGTCCAGCACCGCTTGCCATAAATTGAGTGCAGGTCAGGGAGCTCAGTGCGGATGATGTGCTCAGCTGATCTCACCACCCTCTGTAGAACACGTCTGTCCTGCATGGTGCTGTTTCCAAACCAGGTCGTGATGTTTCCCATCAGAATGCTGTGGTGCAGGAATTGAAATTCTAGTCTAAAGAGTCTAAAGTCTCTCAAGCTTCTGAGGTGGAAGAGATGCTGCCGGGCCTTTTTCACCACAGTGTTGATGTGACAGGACCATGACAGGTCCTGCGTGATGTGAACACCGAGGTATCTGAAGCTGTTGAATCTCTCCACTGAGCTCCTGTTAATGACGGGGGTCTGATAGTTCCTCTCCTGCTTTGTACTAAAGTCCACTATCAACTCCTTTGTCTTGCTGACATTTAGAAGGAGATTCTAGGCACCAGTTGGTTGGTTTCTCTGGCACCAGTTCTCCAGATTTGTCGTGTTGTCAGTGATCAGGCCCACCACGATGTTGTCGTCAGCAAACCTGATGATGGTGGTGGGATTGGCAGTGGCCACACAGTCATACGTGTACAATGAGTACAGCAGGGGGCTCAGCACACAACCCTGGGGGGCTCCAGTGCTGAGCGTGAGGGAGGCTGAGACATATCCGCCCATCCTTACTGCCTGTGGTCTGCCTGTTAGGAAATTGGAGATCCACTGGCACAGAGATGGGCTGAGTCCCAGGTGGCCAGCTTGGTGGTGAGTGTTGAGGGAATTATGATATTAAATGCTGAGCTGTAGTCGACAAAGAGCATTTTAACATAATTCAACCTTCTAGTCACTAGATGGATCCACGGTGTCAGGTAGGTTCTTCTCTTGCCTTCAGTTTTTGAACGGTAATAAAAGAAATCTCTAGTGACATAATACACTGCCAGTGTATTGCTGCATGAGGCTGTCCAGCATCTGCGATATGTTCAGAGTCGATGTGTCCACATTCTGGCACCACCACAAGCCCACAGCTGAGCCGTGCCAAGCCTGCAGCTGAAGAGGGTCAGGCTCTGGGGAGGCAGCAGATGGAACTAATGAAATACTCTGATCTCCAGCATTAGTGCTGTCATTAACCAACAAGTTAGGATTTGTGGCTTTTAAACGTCATCTTCTCTTGCTATTTATCCTGTTCATGTTTTTCCTTTCATTAGTACATTGGAGAAACACTTCTCTCATGTCTCCGAATTTTCTCTGCGTCAACACAAAATGAGGCCAGCTCATGAATATTAACTTAAATGTCATTTTGTTCAATAATTAATGAGAGGGGCACATGGGGGCTTAGTGGTTAGAATTGTCGGCTTGCATCTCTGGGGTCCAGGTTCAATTCCCATCTCGGGTCTTTGTGCATGGAGTTTGCATGTTGTCCTTGGTCTGCTTGGTGGATTTTCTCCAGTTGTTCCAGTTTCCTCACACAGTCCTACAGTCCTCAGTCAAAGAAAAATTCTGAGTATGCTAATTGACATTCCCAAATTACCCATAGTGTTTAAATGAGCATGTGTGTATGTATGTGTGTGTGTGTGTGTGCCCTGCAATGGATTGGCACCAGTTTTTCATGTCTACTTGAATAGGCTTCAGGTCCCCTGCAACCCTGCACACAGGATAAATCAATGTAGACAATGAGTAAGTGTAAGTGAATTAAAGAGGGTTGACCAGTTTCTTCTTATTCACAGGATACACAGTTCATCTCTTATAAGCTATTTGTTCTTCCAACATGTGGCTAGTGTAAATATGTGAAGTATGTTATGTGAAGTCATGCTCACTGTTTATTTATGTTTCCAAATCATATTATTATCTTTGCATATTGGTGTCATGTTGTTGCCTCACAACCTCGCACTGGCTAAACCAACCCTATGTGTGACACTGTCATAGACTTGTAGCCCACTCGATGTTTGTTCCCACTTCTCATTCATGGTTCTTGGAACAAACTTTGGATCCATCAACATTATGACCAGGATGAATCATGGAGAAGATCCTTGGCACCAATTTATCCTCATGATAAGATACAATGTTTAAATAGTAGTTTAACGTTTAGGTGGTGGGTAATGAGGTGAAACAAAGTGTGGGTGATTTAGGGGTCAATCTGATTTTGGTCCGAGTAAACCTCAATTTGCAGACATTATTGACTTAACACTTTGTTTCGTCACATACTGCTTTCTCGGCGAGTAATCTCTTGCCCTTTCACAGCTGGTATAATGAACTCCAGTGAAGTAGCTGAAAGCTCATTACTCTGAGCAGAGTAGTTGTGAGTGTGCAGAGCCTTCTGAAAGGGCAGAGACTACAAAGGGAGGGAGGAAAGGGTTTTCTTTATCCTTCCTTTTCCTTAGGCTGACAGCAATCTGTTAATTAAACAACCTAATGGCTATAATTGCACCCATTCGCAGCTCTAGCTGCTGAGGTAATGCAAGGTTTTCTGCTGTTTCCAGGACTCAGCTGTCTCTGAGGTGAAAGCCTTTGGGCCAAGCAGGAGCTGATTCAAGACATTTTGCCCACGCTGCCTTCACATTACCTGGCACTCCAAACCTGAGCACAGTGCAAATATCTACTTCATAATCAAGCAGGTGTAACTCTGGTGTTTCCTGGGAATAGGCATGTATAGTACAGACCAAAAGTTTGGACACCCCTCCTCATTCAGCGAGTTTTCGTTATTGTGTTCTTTAGCCCAAACGCGTCTCTTCTGCTTGTTGTCTGTCCTTAGCAGTGGTTTCCTAGCAGATCTTCTAGCATGAAGGCCTGATTCACACAGTCTCCTCTTAACAGTTGTTCTAGAGATGTGTCTGCTGCTAGAACTCTGTGTGGCATTGACCTGCTCTCTGATCTGAGCTGCTGTTAACCGCCGATTTCTGAGGCTGGTGACTCGGATGAACTTCTCCTCCACAGCAGAGGTGACTCTTGGTCTTCCTTTCCTGGGGCGGTCCGCATGTCAGCCAGTTTCTTTGTGATGGTTTTTGTGACTGCACTCGGGGACACTTTCAAAGTTTTCCCAATTTTTCCGACTGACTGACCTTCACTTCTTAAAGTAATGATGGCCGCTCGTTTTTTTCTTCACTTAGCTGCTTTTTTCTTGCCATAATACAAATTCAACCTCTTTGAATGAGAAGGTGTGTCCAAACTTTTGGTCTGTACTGTATGCTGTGCCAGCCATAACATGTGACATGCTAATCTGCCACTGCAGACCTGGAACTGGGAGCACTGGGTTCCAATGGATTCATTATTCCAACTGAACTCTATAACGCTTCTGCTGTTCTTAAAAATGAATCAATACCTTCTGACAAGTCAGATTGA
This sequence comes from Clarias batrachus, assembly GCA_003987875.1. Classification (NCBI taxonomy): domain Eukaryota; kingdom Metazoa; phylum Chordata; class Actinopteri; order Siluriformes; family Clariidae; genus Clarias; species Clarias batrachus. Next base: position 18,352 of record QMIH01000641.1, on the reverse strand, counting down.
AGACTGCAATGTAAAATAATGTAAAATAATATATATATGTCTTTAATTGCTTTTTTATTCAGACACACACTCATACTGTAATGTTGATAACCTTGATAAGCTTTCTTTTAGCAGACAGGACATAAGTGTGTGGTAATGACAGTGAGCGAGGAGCAATGGTGTTGGATGGTAACATGCTTAGTGTTGAAGGAGAGAACTGGACACTCAGGTGAGCACAGTGCTGATAAAAGGTGTCAGAAAACACTGCCTTAAATAAAAGGTGAAAGGAGAGATGGAGGCATGATGAAGGGAGAAGAGTTCAGACATGATTTTTGTTACAAGACAGATTGTGGTGTTAATGTGTGAGAGTCAGAGTGGGAACGAGTGGAGATGGGAATAAGCAGGGGTGGTCTTCAAGTGCAAGTTCTTAAAATGTCTTTGTTTTTGGTATACTTATAGTTGTAAATACACGGATATAAAAAGGGAAACACATATGAATCATAGTTTGCTGTGCACACTGCTCCATAATTATGTCAGAAGAAAACTCTGAATCAACTCTTCTGCAGGCCATGAAACAAACTTTCTCTGGATTTTGGGTTGCAGCATTTGTTTTCATAGATGTGAGCTGCTAAACTAAGACATAGGGCAGAGTTAGTGTAACTAGTTACAGTCTTAAACCAACCAAGCATCAACTAAAGGAAAAGTATAAATTACACTCTGATTGAAGACCGATATGTGCAAAAGCATGATCTAGTTACTATTATATGGTGGACACAGGGCTGATTTCTTTTTTCACCTTGGACCTTCTTTCTTGGATTTCGAACTGTGTGGAACATATGGAGTTCTTTTCAAGGTCTACAGGAAGGGCAGACTTAAAAATGCAACGTCTGTTGGTGGCTCACTATACAGGATGAATAGGATTCATTTAGTGAGATCATCAAGTGGAGGAGGACTACATCCTTATTTGCCATCCAGGGTCTATTTGCAACTCACAGCTTAAAGGTTATTTATTGTAGCTCTCAAGCTAGATTGGAAAGAGTGTGAGTGTGTGTGTCTTTTTATTCTTGTCCTGCTACATACAGTTCAGGAGGTCTTACTTCCAGACGATGAAAAAACACCTGAAAGCATTCATGTTGGAAATTCATAGCTTGCATCTGAAAGACACTAAAAATCTCCTTTCAGCCTTGAAGGTGATGTCAGATGGGTCCTTTTTTGTCCTTAAACTTTTGTTAGAAATTACAGTAAAAGACTCACTTTTTGTGTTTGTGGTGAAATTTCATTCAAATAATTGGCACTGATTAGGCGTAGTAAACCATTCATTCATTCATTCATTCATTCATTTATTTATTTATTTATTTATTTGGTTTCCTCTGCAGGTCTTCAGCTCATCAGACATTCTTAATTCGCACATTTCAGCTTTGTCAGTCTTGACTTCCTTTGCCTTTATGGAGCAATTATAGTTAAAAGGCTGAGAGCATGGCAGATCGGTCAAGCATGGTATGTGACCTTGGACATCACTTGATGGTTAGAGAAATAGGACTCGCTGTTTGTAATCACAGAGCCCCAAAGCAAAGTGCAGAGGAGCATAGCTGAATCTGTGGGGAGAGACCGAACTCTGACATTTTGTCTATTTCTCATTTACATGTTAATGCCAGGCAGAAGGACTGTTTAATGCAGAAAACTGTTTGATTTCAGTAAGTGATGAGAGTTGGGTTAGAATGTCAAATGCCAAAAGCTGATTTTTTTTTCTTTTCCATCAGTAAACTGAGGCATAATAAAATAAAGGACACAGACGCATCCTTCTTGAACCAAGACGTTCAAGAAGAGCATGCATGATTTAATGAAGTCCAAAGCTACAGTATATGCTCCTCAAAGTTAACACGTCTGACAAGGACAACTCAACTAAACCATATTATGAAAATAAAATAAAGAAGATTTTACTTTCCCTTCACTGAAGAAGACAAACTGGATGAACCATATCATCCACTTGCCCAAAGCCTGTAGCTGGGTACAATGTCCATTTGGTGAGGATAAAATCATCTTTGAAACCATGGACCTTGTAAGTGAAAAGTTTCTCTGTGGATAAATAATAATAAAATCACCCTCAGTTCAAGAGCTGATTTATGGATTTGAAAAAAAAAAGAAGAAGAAAAGCTCCATTTGGCTTCACATGGTGGATAGCACATCTTCACAGCTGGTTCTCCAAGTGACTTCTCTCCATTTTCACCCGCTCATACTTGGTGGATTGGTGACTTTAATTTGCTCCAAGGTATGAATAAGTAGGTGAAGCTGTGTTGGCATGGTGTTATCGGACGACCTGATATCCCATCCAAGGTGTTTTCCAGTATTACACCTAGAGTTCCCGGATTCCTAGATTCTGGATTCGCTGCCCTGGTTATTGAAAATGAATGAATAAGCTTTCCTTCATACATAGTGTTGAATTTAAAATAGATTTCTTCATTGAAGCTTCGGATAGCTGTGAGTATACTCATGCTCCATCAGTGTTTGATTTACAAAATGATTTCCACCTCAACCTTCATCTGCGGTTACGGGTTGTAATGCCGAAAAAGATCAAGGACACAAACAGCAGCATGAGTTTGTTCCTGGGTGTCTGGGCTCGTTCACCTTCTGTAGCAGGGATTTGATAATCTGGGAGAATCTTCGCTACACTGATAAGAAGAACCAAGGCAGTTGATATCTATGCTACTGGGTGCCTCCTGCTGGAAAGTAAACTCTGGGGTCCTCCTGGATTTTCCGATGTAATTATGTCTGACAGCTTTTTTTTTTTTCTTCAGGAGGATCTGGAAGATAAGGGCGGCGCGGCGCGGTGAGAGCGGCGAAGTGAGTTGAAATCAGCTCAACTTTATGGTAATGAGCCATGACGCAGTTGAGCGGCAACCAATAAAAAAGTAGAGGTCCTCCGCTTGAGCGGATTCCGCGGGACGCAGTCCTGTAGACTTTTGTTCCGGCGACATTAGTTCCCAAGCGAAATGGAGGAGAAGTTAATTATTGCGGTAGCGGGTTTCCCGGTTATTTATGACACGTCCCTGTTAGTGTACAGGGACATTAATAATAATAAAAAAAAAATGTTGGACAAAGGTGTCTGAAATTGTTGGTGTTTAAATATAATATGAAATATAATATAATAATAAAATAAATATTAAATTAGACTAGCAATTCACAATAAACAGAAGCCACACCATACAAATGCCTTACACTTTGTTTATTTCTACAATACAGTTCTTTCTATCAATCAATTTCCTGTTTTCTTCCACATTTTGGTCAGTCTCCGTAAGATCAACAAGCTTGATTGCATTGTGGCTGCTTTAAATACAAGAAAGGCATTCGGTCTACGTCAGGGCGTCGGTGTGAACGCAGGGTTAGGCTCGTGCATGAATCAAATTAATTCACCTGTGATGTGTTCTTCAAACTCCTGAGAAACGTAAACCCTAAAAACATTTGATTTCTTTGCATGCACTTGGATTGCTTTCAGCAGGGCCCCCTTGGTGCCATTAGGATAAGGCCATGGACCATTTCTCAGGCATTCTCCTATTAAACACTCCACATTACACAACATGACTCCTGTGTTGAGATGACTCTTCTGTTATCTGCTTGCATTTCCAGAATGCTTGATTAAACACATGGCACTGACGCACTGACTCCCCCATATATATATATA
>QMIH01000640.1:320844-325885 GCA_003987875.1 Clarias batrachus | reverse complement strand
CAACACCTGTCTCACTCTCCAACACCTGTCTCACTCTCCAACACCTGTCTCACTCATCTCTCCTCTAATCCACCTGTCTCACTCTCCTCCACCTGTCTCACTCTCCAACACCTGTCTCGTTCTCCTCCTCCTAACCTGCCTGCCTCTCCTCCCCTCCCACTCTCCACCCAACTCCTTCAGTAATACTGTAAATATTAGCAATATTAGAAAAGAAAAGAAAGCAGAGAAGAAATAAGAATAGATGGAAGGAAATAAAGAAGGAAGAAAAATAAATTAGAGAAGATAAAAAAGGAAGAATGAACGAGAGAACGAAAGCAGAGGCATGTGAGGAGAAAAAAGGAATAAATGAGAAAGAAAGAGAAATTAGAGAGGAAACAAGGAAGGAAAATGAAGATGAAAGAACAAGAAATTAAGTAATAAGAATAAAAAGATTTTAAAAATAAAAAGGATAAGTGGGCGTGGCAGTGTAGCTGAACGGAGGCTGCTGATTGGTCCGTTGCTGTAAAGTCGATTATGAAACTGGAATTAAAGTCGCTGCGTCAGTGTGCTTCTGGTGAGTAATCCTGGGGGACCGCTAATCATTGCTGGTGTGTGTGTGTGTGTGTGTGCGTGTGTGCGTGTGTGTGTGTTTGTGTGTAATGCAGCAAGTCCTCAGTGTTTAACTCCTCAAGTAAGTTTTCATTATTTACTGAAATACACATGATGCTTTTCATACACGTACAGTAACAGCACTGTGTGTGTGTGTGTGTGTGTGTGTGTGTGTGTGTGTGTGTGTGTGTGTGTGTGTGTGTGTGTGTTACTCTATTAGTCTCTGTCTCTCTGTTTGTCTCGCCCTCTGGCTTTCCCTCGTCCTCTCATTTGTCTCACTCCGCGAGCAGTTTACAATCCAAACCAAACCGACAGAGAAAGAGAGAGAGAGACATGAAGACAGAGTGAGAAGGAGTGAGAGAGAAAGAGAAAGACAGAGAGAGAGAGACAGGTTGCTATGGTGAACACTTCATCATGTCGTTATTAATTATTCAAAAAATTATCATGTGAATCAAAGACAAGCCTCAGTGTGCATGCTAGTGCTTGTGTGTGTGTGTGTGTGTGTGTGTGTGCGCGTGTGTGTGTGTGTGTGTGCGCATGTGTGTGTGTGTGTGTGCGTGATGTTTCACCCTCTCTGCATATTTGTCTTATTCTGAGAGAGAGTGATAGAGAGAGAAAATGACTAAGAGAACAGAAGATGTGTTAGATACACACTGGCAGCACAGTGCATCTTCACCTGGTCTCTCTCACACACACACACACACACACTCTCTCTTTCTCTCTATCTCTCTTGCACTCTTTCTTCAGTATCACCCTTTACAACTTGGTCTTTTCCTTCTCCCCTCTTCCGGCTGTCACACCCCTGCGTGGACAGGAAGTAGAGAGAAAGTGGCCGCTTTTAACGAGCGCCTCTTAAACACTCGTTAATGAGTGAAGATGAGAAGATTTCCTACATGACTAATCCGCAGTATTTCACACTGAAAGGAAAATAAAATACTAATAATTTTTTTATTAATGACTAAATGTATCTAGTCGAGGGTGTGCTTTTCATTTCTACTTTCCTGCGTTGTTTACTTGTTTGTTTATTTCTCATTCCCTGCAATCTTTCTTCTGTCAGATGCTTCACTGCTTTCTTTTTATTCTTTTTTTTTTCAATTTTTTTTTATTTGTTTACTTTTTTGTTTCTCCTTCCATCTTTGTTTTTTCATTTCCTTCCCTTCTTCGTTCTGTCTACTTCCTGGCTTTAATTATTTGTTTATGTGTTTGTTTCTCAATTTATCCTTTACTTCCTTCCAGTACTTCACTTCTTTCTTTCGTTCTTTCTTTTTTTTCCCTCCTTCCCCTTTCTTTCATGCTTCTCTTTACTTACATACTTTTATTTATTTTTATTTCTTTGTGGAACCTTGGATTACGAGCATAATTCGTTCCGGAAGCGGGCCTGTATTCCAAAGCACTCGTAAACCAAATCCCAAATTTTCCCATAAGAAATAACAAAACTCTAATTATTCGTTCCACAGCCCATTAAAATAAATACATAAAAATAATTAATACAACATATAAAGTAAAAATAAAACAAATGTTAATGTAGTTCGAACAAAATAGATTTTATAGGCATTAATCAGAGCACCGACAAAGTAAAAGTTGTGTAATTCTTAAACATGCATAAAGTTTCAATAATGTTTCAATAAAACAATTATAAGTATAAATATACTTGTATATATACTGTATATATAAATATAAAGTTTTTGTCTTCATCCATACATGGTCCATTCATATATTGCAATACATTAATAAATATAAGCACTAGTTTCCTATATATGGAAATGTATTATGGTAAAATATTCTATATATAATTTTTTTTTTCCAAAAGGGATTATTGCCTACTTCCTGTTTTTTTTCTATGTTTATTTCATTGCCTTTCTTTATTCTCCCTACTTTCCTGCTTTATTTACTGTTTGTTCCTTTATTTCTTCCTTCCTTCATGCACTTCACTGTTCTTTCCTTTTTCATTCTTTATCATTGTCTCGTCACTCCCTGTTCCCATCCTTCTATCCTTGTCTTTAAAATCCTGCTTTATTTATTTATATTTGTTTGTTTATTTTGTGTTTATTCTTGCATTTTTTCCTGTACATCACTTTTTTGGTTTCTTTCTTTTCTTTTTCTTCATTTCTTCCTTCTCTACTTCCCTGCTTCATAATTTTTTTTTATTTATCTACTCATTATTTATCAAGTAATTTATTCATTTATTCATCCTTCCTTTCTGCCGTCCTTGCTGTATTTTCTTTCTGTCTTTATTTCCCATCTATTCTTTCCTCTCTCCACTTCCCCGCTTGGTTTGTTCATATCTGTTTGTCCTTTTTCTTTCCTTCTTTTCTTCTCTTCTTCTCCTGGAATGTTGTATTTCTCGTACCACAGCACTATACTGAGAACAGGTGCTGAAACCGGAGACTCCTTCCATGAATCTGACATACGCCGCTCTTCACTGAAAGCAATTAGAGGTTTTTCTTTCCTGAATAACATTTTATTTTTATCTGTTTATTATTAGCCACGCGAGCGGAGCCGTACACGTCCCGGTGAATGAGCCGTTACCACGGAAACGCTAATGTATCAGAACGAGAGCTTTGAAACGAACCTGCGATTTCGATTACATCCAGAACTACTGCCATTATTCACACGCTTTAATCGGAGCTTTAGGGTGTCCTGTCTGTAAGGGACAATTACAAACGTTAACTACGAAGCCAAGTGTGTGAGAGAAGGAGAGAGAAGGAGAGAGAGAGAGAGTGTGGGAAAGAGAGAAACTGGTAGATTAAAAGACAGATGGACAGAGGTGCCGAAGAAAGGAGAAAAGACAGAGACAGAGCGAGAGAAATTAATCAAGTGTCATTATTAATGTACCTGATGGACATTTTTAGATACAGCCATTCTGACATTCCTACACACACACACACACACACACACACACACACATGGAGGAGTATCAGGTACCGCAGGACTGAGGATAAAGGCGAGTTCAGTACAGCCTCAAAGGAGTGTCCGTGTGTGTGAGAGTGTGTGTGTGTATAAAAGTGACAGAGGTGTGATAACAGAGCCACAGGGAACAGAAATTGAGTTCAATTACACACACACACGCACACTCTCTCTCTCACACACACACACACACACACACACACACCACACAGGAGCACTGGATAAACCACTGAGACACTGGACTTGTTGTGTATATCTATAAAGGTGTATGTGTGTGTGTGTGTATACAGTGTGTACAGTGGGGTTCAATATGGGCAGAGAGACAGAGGGAGAGACAGAAAGGTAGACAGAGACGGGGAGAACAGATAAAGAGAGTGGTTAATGAAGTGTTTCTAATGTAGGAGACCTAATGATTCTTTAGAGCTTCCAGAGGAGCAGGAAATGCCTAAATAAGTAATATGGAAAGCGAAAAGGATCAGATGACGTGACCAAATTGTGGGTACCGAAGGGGGTCAGAATGGGAACGAATACAACGGAGTGAGGGCGTGTGAAGATCTACTCACCCTCAGTGTGAATGGTGGAGACGTAACTCCAGTTGTAGCGTTTGACGATGTCCACCATGGCTCTGGCCTGCTGTGCGTCAGACGGCACGACCCTCATGAAGTACTTATACAGCGATTTGTCGCTCAGGTCCATGCTGGTAGCCGAGTAAGCGATCTGAGGAATGTTGAACAGCTGCAGTAGGTTCTGCACCTGAATCGCGACCGAGCTCGAGCCAGGTCCGATCAAGCCCACGATGGGCTTCTTTCCCTTGGGGGGAAGTCCTTCTAAACACTTCACCCCACCCCCTGTTGGCGCGTCTTCGGAAATAGGATCGAGCGGAGAGGGCGTGGGGCTTTCGGCGGCAATGAGTGAGTCGCGTATGAACTCGATGCTCTGCTCGAGCGCCACGGCAGAGTGCCAGCAGGAGTCACGTATCTCGCAGCCGAGCGTGACGTTGGGGAGGATGTCCGGGTCGGCGTTGATCCGGTCGAGAGTCAGCATCATGGCTTCCACGCGCTGGATGCCGTACTGCTCGCGCACCGCACCGCACTTGCGCTCGTGCGCGCGGTCTGCTGCTGGCTGGTGGTGAACGGAGAACAGAGCACCAATGATCAAGTCGCCAGGCACGTAGGCCACCACACGGCGTTCGTTTGCCTGGAGGGAGGACAGGACAATCGGGACTGACACCAGAACCAGGAAGAGGGAATGAAGAGCGACGGCCATTCTGACTAAATGTCCTACAACAAGACTGTACTCTCCCATTGACAAAAGGAAAGACGGTCACGACGGCGTCCAATCTGTGGTGCACCAAGAAGGATGGAAACACATGTCCTTTCTTTTTGTCTTCAAAAACAATAATGACGATAATGATGATGGTTCCTCGGGTGGCAAAAAATTCTCAAAGTTCTTGGCAAGCATGTGAGACCGTGGACATTTTATTCCAAAAAACAAGGTCCTCTGTTTTTTCACATCAATGGGGCAGAAGACAGGCACGTCTTGCAAG
>QMIH01000640.1:308344-315844 GCA_003987875.1 Clarias batrachus | reverse complement strand
AGTGCCCTCTAATGGAGGGGCTTTGGCTCTAGAGACCGTATCACAATCACACAACAGACAGCAGCTGTTTCACTTTTCTGAGATTGTGTGATTGGACATAGTGCTCTAATGACATAACAGCAAAATATGTGTTACATGTTGGACTGTTAGGTTGTAAATAACATTAATGCTGTTTATTCCTGGAAAGTCTGTTTCATTATTAGATCTGTACCACCTGATAACATCCCCTTTCTTTTACTGTGTTACTAGGGCTCGCCGAGAAACTGAGTGGTTTTCTGGACTGGTTCAATGCAATTACAGCTCAGCGCACCTACTGGAAACTACAAGGTCACTGATGGAGCCATGAGTTAGAAGGTTGAGAAGCAAGGAAATGGGAGGTCCACTTTAGTGCCCCTAATGGACATAAAGTGGTAGGAATTTCAAACTGGTGACCATTTGGGGTCATACAATCACTGTGTATGTGAAACATTAAAAGTTCCAAAGTATTTTCGGTTATTTTTCACCCAAATCTTTATTCACTTTCCTACAACGATTAGAAAATAACAGGTTATAGATTTCTCTTTATATATTCTTCTAATTTCCACTAGGGGAGGAAACTGTAATGTGCTCCTTTCTACCTCCACTTGATCCTCAGTACACTCAAAACATTTTCAAAACCTACAATAAGGAAGGAAAAATCACTACCTTGCTCTTGAGTGCTTCAAGATAACACAGCTTCAGCATCAGCAACATTGTCATCATAATCATGTCATCACTAGATATACACATGGCTAAACATTAGCTATGTGATCAATACAAGCAGGTGCTAGGGTAATAGTTAGCTAAACTTGGTTCAAGATAACATACAAATTTTATGTAAGATTGTTTTCTACCACATAAAAGCTATAAAACAATTGTCTTTGGTATTAGCTAGATTATAATAAAAAAGAAGCTATATAAAAGCGGTTAGCTTGTTTGCTAGCTCTGAATTGTTTGTCTATATAGCTATCTTGTCAGGTATTAGCTATTATTAGCTGTACATATGTATGCAGTGTAGAAACTTTTAAAGATTTAAGATTTCAGTTTATTGCTAGAGGTTATAGTTGCTACAAACTTACAGGATATTATCTAGGTAGTATATACAGCTTCTTTTTTATTAAAACGTCTTACAAGAACTTATAACTTCTTCTAGACAGCTAATGTGTATTAATCAACAATCAAACTTCAAGTCAAGTCAAGTAGGCTTTTATTGTCATTTCAACCATATACAGTTCAGTACACAGTGAAACGAAACAACATTCATCCAAGACCAAGGTGCTACATAAAACATAAAATTAACACCATAAACTGACAAAACTAGCTAAGACAAAGCCTAATTAGGTGACCAGCTATAACCAAAAAATAACACCATAAATTAACAAAAACTATCTAAGAACAATAATTTAAGAAAAAAAAAACAATTGCACATGTGCAAACACAAGCAACAACACGACACAATGCAATACGTGATAGTGATAATAAACTTAGTACAGAATACCTTAATACATTAATAATGGAAACGTTTATGACCCTACACACCATAATTTAATAGCGCTGTGGTGTACAAAGGCTAATGACCAACATACTGAATGGAAATGGTCTAAATGTAGCGTCTAGAACAGGCATGGGCCAACTACGGCCCGGGGGCCACATGCGGCCCGTTTAACGTTTTGATTCGGCCTGCCAAACTTGAAAAAATGTAATAAATTAACCTTGTTAATGTTTTATTTCCCTTGTAATTCTGATGTTTCCTCACTAGATGGCGCACTCTAGATATATTGGCTTTGTTGAGGTGAAGCGTAGGCCTATTACTCCACGTTTGCACTTTACCCTTTGACYCTTTGACCAAAGCATGCCATTTATCTGCTCCTGTTCCGGCCCCTTTGTCAAATGTTAGAACTCATTGTGGCCCACGAATCAAAAAGTTTGCCCACCCCTGGTCTAGAACGTAGCTGTGAACAATCCCCACATTTCGTTTTATATCCAGTTCTGATATTTAGCCAGATTTGTGTTCTCAGCCACGGTTTCCTACATGTCTTTAACTGTTTTTGCTTTTTCTTTCTTCTTCTCTGAGAAATGCTCACACAGCTAGCCCGACTAGCATAACAAGCTCTTTCTTTGAGTTTTCTCGGACATATTTATTCTTCTTAATTATGACGAATTCCGATAAAGCGTAATGATTAACGTTATATGAATGAGTTCAGCTGCTAAAATAGTTTCTAATTTTCTTCACACACACAAATTGTATCGCTAGCGCACTAGCATTTTAAATCATGCTAGCAGCAGTATAGGTTTTTAGGACATAAACACTCAGACTGGCGTGCAGCCACAGCTCATTATTTTGTTTCTCACCCTTGTCTGTCCTTGTGTGCGTCTGGGCGTGTATGTGTGTGTGTGTGTGTGTGTATGTGTGTTTGTAAGCATGTGTGTGGGTGGAAAAGCAGTGGGACCTTTTAACTGAATTGGCTTTCAGCTTTTTCCTCAAATGTGGCTTGGATTAACGAGCGCAGGATTAAACCGCCATTAAATAGCACAAAATCTCTCAAACTGCTCCATTTGCACTCTCACAACCACAGACACACACACACACACACGCACAGAGATGCAGCTAAGCCAGCATGATTCAGCCTTGAGACTGTTTTGATCCCAGGGTGAATGGTGTTCAGCGAGGCCTCGTTTCGATTAACTCTCTGACGCGTGGGAAATGGCTCTGTCTTTATCGCCGAGACTCGCATCATTATTCGAGCTCAGCAACTTAGACGGACTCCAGAGAGAAACAGCACTCTCGAGTTATTCCCGTTTATACCGTTTAGTATAATTAAGCATAACCAAATATCGTTGAGACTTAATTATTGAACATCATTATAGCAACAAACGTACTCTATAAGGTATATAAAGTAAAGTAAAAATGAAAAAAAAACGATGATTTTTTGGTTTAGCCTGTTTTCAGAATCTGAAATAAATTCACAGATGTTTAAAGGTTTAATGCTCCATCTGAAATATCCCTCTATTTATTGCATTTTTTTCAAACTACCATTATTTCAGTCCTCCTCCTCCGAATGTGCAGTTTCAGTGTCTATGTAAATGAGCGCCTGCTGAGCCACACCCCTCCAGAGAGCAGCAGAGCTGAGCAACAAGCCAAGGGGAGGGGCTCTCCTTATATGAGGTCACATTAGGGAGGAAATCCAATTGCCTTGTTTAAAACCCTCCCGATACAAAAATGAAATATATAAAAAAACACAATTTTAATACAAGCACACTGGCGAGACATCTGAACATCTTAAAATGCTGCACAAAAGGTCTCCTTCAATATGTCTTCATTATATTTTTTCATTTGAAAATTCGAGACCATTCTGAAACATTTCGATTTTACAATAATAATAATAATAATAAATACACAATTGACTCATTAACATTAGCACAAATCATAATTAACATAAATAAACATAGATGAATAATAAATAATTAATGCTCAAGTTAATGCTTAGTAAGGAATAAATGCAAAAGTTAAATACATATATCTAAATGAGTGTAAGTGAAAAATATCTAGTAAAATCTTAACGCTAAATGTATACACAGTACTGTACAAAAGACCCTCATTTCTTCATATTTTCTTTCCAAAAGCCCCCAACTTCCTTGTATTTCAATCTAGTCTTGGGGAATAGCTCTCCAGGCTTCCTGAAGGACTTTTCTGTCTCTCATTTTCAGTCCACTCCCTCTACATGCGATTTCTACCTGTTAATGTAAAGAAAGGAAAATAAAAGTTAGACAGGCTCTTTTTCACTAGCTATTAAAATGTAAAGTTGTTTACTTTTTTTAAAGTACGTATTAATTGAAAATAAAAGTTAGTACATTAATAACTAGCTGATAGAAACATGTTTATTAGCGCACACACTAGATGTATACGCTTTTTTTTTTTGTATCCCAATATAATGAGCTTTGTTGCTATAGAAATACAAGTAATTATTCTAATTCCATCTGAAATTTTATCAAGACTTTTCAAGCAATCAGAATCCAGAATTTAGTAGCAGTATTGTCAAGTAATACTAACAACGGAATGGAAATAGTCATAAGTATGTCATCTAGCTGTGAAAAATTTAGTTCTGAAATGTAGCAAGATTCATGTCCTCAGCCACAGTTTCCGTCATGTCTTTACCTGTTTTTGCTCCCCCCCCCTAAATGCACATGCAGCTAACCCAGCTAGCATAACAAACTCCTCCCCTCAGTTTCTCTGACTTGTTTATTCCTCTTGATCATGACAAATTCAGAGAATATCATTCCGAGAATATAAAGCGTGCTGAATATAAATACGAGCGGTTTAATTGAACTGAGCCAGTGAGAAACAGGTGCAGATGATGACAGATGATCATAAGGTGATTAGTAAACTGCTGATGCTGAATGTTGGAACAGACGAGAGGGGAAATGAGGTCGCTGCTGAGGACGGTACATAAACAATCTGTTTTTTAATTGTATCTTTAGGCGTTTTGCAGCCTGTTACAGTAAAACATTTGCTGCCATTTCTTTCATTTAATTGAATTTAATATGAAGATATGAGAGGTGGCTCTTCTATAGTTGTGTAATTTGCTTCTGCAACAGTTTCCCGGAGATGCAAAGTTTTTTCATGTTTGTTTGTTTTTTAACGTTTGTATTTTTGGATCGAGGGTGTAAAAGAGCGAGTTCACTGATGTACGTTCCAAATGAATCAGGATGTCTTCAAATGTGTGTTTTTTTTTAATTATAGAATTTTGTTGAGTAAAACTTGTTGCCCCAGTGGTGTGTGGGTCTGAACTCGTACATAACGAGCGGGTCGGTGAGGTCTGGACTGTTTTCACTTTAAGTTAGATGAAAGATATGTTGGATAACCATAAACCTATGCCAAGTGTGTCAATGAAAAGTAAAAGAAAATGGACAGGGAAGCTGGAGAACATTCATTTTTCCAAATGGGTAGGAGTAAAAATGCACTCAGAACTAAAAAGGGCCAGAGAAGTCTGAGCGCTGAGTCACGGCTGAGCCGGTGAGTCGGTGTGGCGATGCATGTGGATGATTTGGTGGATGAGAAAAGCCAGAAAAAGAGAAAAGCCAGAAAGAAGCCCAAGGGTCGGATAAAGCACCCGGCTATTTTTCAGAAAGGGGCGGGTGTGGTTTTTTTTTGTTTCTTTCTTTCTTTCTTTCTTGTTTTACCCCTTAGGCCACAATAAAAACAGTGACACTAATCCCGCCCACTTTACATGCAGGGTCTGTTGTTGGGTCATGAAGCAAACATTAAAACCAGGATCAGAACATGGCCTTGATCGCTTATTAAAGACTGTGTGGGTTTGTGTGTGAGTGTAAGTGTGTGTGAGTGTGTGTGTGTCACAGATAAGCCTAACGAGTCCGGTTGCCATGGCATCCGTTTAAGAGACATACTGACGAGCCGAGAGTGAGAGTGGAGGGTGTAATTGAGCTTTCACATACCGGTATTTAAGCACACACACACACACACACACACACACACACACACACACATGGATACACACATGCATATAGATGTGTGGGCATGCAAAGAAAAAGGCCACTGGATGCTCCTGGACAATTCACTCATTCATACACACACACACACACACACACACACACACACACACACACATGTCCAACATTCCATATAACAACTTTCCACTGACATACAGATTAATTATTCATGTGGAAATGAAGTTGAGGGAAAGCTTCAATTCATATTTAAGTTAAATTAATTTTTATTTTTAAAAAATCTTTTCACTTAAAAAAAATAAAATAAATTGTATTTATACTAACACACACTTGTCTTTCTGCAAGTCTCTCCTCAGAGGGATGTGATCTGGAACACAGCTAGACATGGTTATTTAAAGTTTTACTTACACTGCCCTCTTGTGGTTATTCTGTAAAAATGTAATATCACAATACATGATTACACTTCATATTTGTGACCCAGTTTGTGAAAGCCCAGCTTAAGTCTTTTTCTTTTTTTGTGATTCACTGTTGTCTACATGTAGAGTGGTTTAATGTAGGAAAAAAAAAAAATATTTTCGCTGAGTTTTCACGTAACAATTTTTCATGACCTGAAATAGGAATCCAACATCAACTCCATCCTCAAAACGCCCCAGCAGGGGATGTACTTTCTGTGCCAAATAAGGCAGTACGTTCTGCCACAGGAGCTGTTGATATTGGTCTATACTGCAGTCATCGAACCCGTCCTGTGCACATCAGTCACCGTCCGGTTCAGAGCAGCCACGAAACAGGACAGGAGCAGACTGAAGAAAACACCTCTCCATGACTTGAACCAGGAAACGGGCACAAAACAAATCTCCAACGACCCCTCATACCCTGGATAAAACCTTTTTCACATCCTCCCCTCTGGCAGGCGCTACAGAACCCTGTACACCAAAACTACCAGAACAGTTTCCTTCCTCAGGCGATCACTCTCATGAACAGTTGAACGGGACTATATGCAATCTGCTGTAAAAAGCACCAACATGCTTCTTATAAACAGTTAAGGTGCATCTCTTTGGACTGTAGGAGGAAACCAGAGTACCCGGAGGAAACCCACCAAGCGCGGGGAGACCATGCAAACTCACAGAGGCGGGAATCAAACGCGACAAAAGGCGCAGTGCTAACCACTAAGCCTCGTCGTACTGTATAGTGTAAAAACAGCAACGTACTTCTCACATCCTATACTGCACATTATTATTGCTATTCGCAGGACCTGTACAGTATGTCATGCACACTATGGTCACTTGTACAGTACTACCTTCCACATGTACACTTTATCGAATGTTGTGTCTTACAGTGTATAGTATCTTGTGTCTAGTGTCTAGTATTGTGTGATCTCTTAAAGAAGCCGAACCATACGAAGGACTGTCAATCAAACCTCTGAAAATCGTTCATGCTTATTTTTAATTGTACGGAATGATAGTTTGTCCAATTTGTGCTTAAACAAAAGCATTGTTTACACTGAGAAATCTGATGTTGCGTCTACAAAAGGATGCAAATTGAATGTTGAATTGAATGTCCCGGTAATGAATGTGACTTTAAATGATCTCTCTCTTATTCTTTTTTTTTTTTTTTTTTACAAAGTTTGCAGTGTGGCAGAATTCCCCCTGCCATATCGACGTGTAGTATTTTGTGTGTTCTGAGAGGCTTTTCTGTTCCGGGTGAGACAGTAACTTAACATACAGTAACTTAATTCTGAGTTTATTATCGTGATACTAATTCAATGTGGTTTAAATTGTGGCGTAAAACATACGTATTAATATTCATAATAAATAACTAAATTGAGGATCTTTTTCACCCTCGGCTCTTCTATTGGTATTTATTGCGAAAAAGAAAAACATTTGACTTTTCCGCCTCACGGGCTTTTTCGTTAAATGGAGTCTTTTGTGAAATTCTTTGCTTCATTCATAAGTTAACTCCCTTGTGATTTCCAGCACGAATCTGAAACATTTTTTCTGAATACAGACTGCTAAAATA
>QMIH01000640.1:270420-308250 GCA_003987875.1 Clarias batrachus | reverse complement strand
AATGAATGAATAAATAAATTTGGTGTTTATTCACTATTCTGAATATTTCAGAATGCTACGCATTCCAATGTGAAGAATTTAAATGTAACAGCTTTTCTGCATTGCATTTTTGTTTTTTACGCCAGTTTGATCGCCCTCACTGCTGTGCAGGTGTGAACACGTTACATCAGTTCATTTGTAACCGCATTGCGAGCAAAAATTGATGCTCCACTTATGAGTTCCATGTGATTTCCAAATTCACCGGTGAATTGTGGTCTGAGGGTGAACCTGGTGCCGAAACAACTCACGGAAGAGCACAAACAGGAGCGTTTTGAATATCTGCACAGAAAATTTGTGTTTCCTTAAAGAGAATCATTACCGGTGACGAGACACGGGTTCATCACTACGAGCCAGAGAGCAAACGGCAGAGTCTGGAACGGAGACATCCTCAATCACCGACCGAGAAAAAGGTCAAAAGTCAACCATCAGCTGGAAAATTCATCAGCGCTTACAGTTTTCTGGGATTCTCAAGGGCCAGAAGTATTGGAATATTATCAGGAAAAAGGTTCGACAATCAACAGCGGCTCGTTACAGTGAGACGCTTATTGAAGAGCTGAAGACTAAACTTCGGATTAAACGCGGAGGACTGATATCCGAGGGCGTCGTGATCTCGAGTGGCGATACACGCCCGCACACTTCTGCTCCACACTGTCGAGGTGTTAAAGCGTCCTCACTATTGTCCTGATCTCGTTCCATCAGACTTTCACCTGTTTGGTCCCCTGAAAGCGACTCTGCGAGGACAAAGATTCACTTCTGATGAAGAACTGGAGACAGCAGCGCATTCAGAACTCGCAGCTCAGCCTGAAATTTTTGAATGAGTGTATTGAAAAGCAAGGGGGAAAAAAAGATGTACTTGTCTTTTCCAAAAGTTAATTCAAATAAATTCCAAAGTTTCAGAGTTTCTGGTTCACGTATTATTGGTCCTGTCCTGTTTTCACCGTCCCAAGATTTTAAAAAGTATTTTTCTGCAAGCTTATGTTTTAGCTCAATGTTTTGCTTTTGTCTCTTGTTCTTCCTACATTCCCATGATTCACTGCAGTTCAGCACTATGGTCAGGTCATAACGCAGCACTGAATCCTTAAGGTTCAGTAGACAGTTTGTGGACAAGCAGACTGATATGTAATATCTAACACTGGCCTCTCTGTCTGTCTCTCCACCTGTCTGTCTACTGCTGACCTTTTTTTTTTTTTTTTTCCCTGTGGTGTGATTAGCCGGCCCTCACAAGTCCTCACAAGTCAATCCTGTAACGTGACCATCTTATGATTCAACTGAACTGAGAGAAATGCACGTAGGACAGCACATGATACACTCGCTCTCTTTCTCTCTCTCTCTCTCACACGCACACACACACACACAAGGTTTTTCATACAGTCCAATCCCATCTGAATGTATTGAAATGACAAAGCCAACTTTTTTATTGTCTCTTAATACTGAGACACAAAAGACATTTGGAAGCATTAAAGCATTTATTTCCAGACTTTACATTTACACGTGTTACAATATGGCACCTTTGATGACAGCCTTCCGAAAGGTAGGTTTGCTTTATTTTAACGAAATAAAATTGAAATATAATATATTGGAGCAGGAGGAGGACAATTAGTATCTCCGAATGTCTACTCATAGTTTAGGGCCATGAGTTTCAACTGTGTAAACTGCCCTGACCCTGACCCTAACCCTATAAACCAACATGAAAACGACAGGGTGGGCCATTTATATGGATACACCTTAATAAAATGGGAATGGTTGGTGATATTAACGTCCTGTTTGTGGCACGTTAGTATATGTGAGGGGGCAAACTTTTCAAGATGGGTGGTGACCATGGTGGCCATTTGGAAGTCGGCCATCTTGGATCCGACTTTTGTTTTTTCAATAGGAAGAGGGTCATGTGACACATCAAACTTATTGGGAATTTCACAAGAAAAACAATGGTGTGCTTGGCTTTAACATAACTTTAAAGTTTGCCCCCTCACATATACTAATGTGCCACAAACAGGACGTTAATATCACCAACCATTCCCATTTTATTAAGGTGTATCCATATAAATGGCCCAGAGCTGTCTGTGGAAGAAAAGCAAGCCATTTGGAAACAGAGACAGATGCAAAATTGATCACATTGTCTAGACTTACTGTAGCCTATGCAACAAATTGGACTGACCCGAAAAAGAAAAAACTGGTCCTCTAACAAACTACATTTTCAACAGCTTAGAAGGAGAGCGACTGAGCTATGAAAACAGTTCTCCCGCTGACGGACCTCAATATCTTTTCTAATGACAAATTTGAAAATATCAGGGGAAGAAATCTGACTTTAAATGTAAAGCCAGATAATTTCATTAATAATGAAGAAGGTGTTAATCAAACTATATCAGACCTGCGATTAAAATATTTGACTCCCCTTCAAGAAAATGAAGTCATTTCATTAATTTCTCTCACTCACTCACTCATCATCATATATACCCCTTAATCCTGTATTCAGGGTCACAGGGGGCCTGGAGCCCATCCCAGGAGAGTCCCAGGATACACCCTAGACAGGGTGCCAATCCATCGCAGGGCACACACACACACACATACACTCACTCATTCACACACTACGGCACACTAATCCCAATTAACCTAACGTACATGTCTTTGGACTGTGGGAGGAAACCAGAGTACCTGGAGGAAACCCACCGAACACGGGGAGAACATGCAAACTCCATGCACACAGAGAGAGACGGGGGTCAAACCCTGGAGGTGCAAGGCGAGAGCGCTAACCACTACACCCCCGTGCCGCCTAATTTCATTAATTTCCTCATCAAAATCATTAGCTTGTGTACTAGACCACTTACTACACATAAAAAAAAAACAGATAAACCCATAAATGATTGAACATCTTCTAAAAATACAAAAATCCTCCCTTAGGACTACCTAAATCTTTTTTTTTTAAATCATCCCATCAACCCGTCTGCTGAGGTCATAGAAAAGGTTGAGGCACAGCTGCAATGCTCAAATCTACATCGGCATAACATTCAAAGATTGTATCAGTCAGGAATTAGGCCTTATTATAGCACGGAGACAGCGCTGGTTAAAGTGGTAAATGACATCCTACTGGCCTCTGATCCGGGTCGTGTCTCCTTGCTTGTGTTGCTTGACTTTAATGCACTTTTTCGACACCCCTGATCAGTTTGCTGTTCCACAGGGTTCTGATTTACCTTTAAGTGGAATATTTAGTTTCCCCTGTTATGCTGATGACACACAATTATAGTGCCATGGAAAGGTATGTGTCCCATTTCATTTTTTTTTTATTGCTTTGCAAATTTATCACACTTATACAAGTATGACTGAAATCATCAGACAAATAAAAAGAAAAAATCAAAGATCCTGCAAGATTTAGCGAAGAGCTTTTTTTTTCCCTTAGTAAGTACTGTAAAATCATCATTTTAAAACTGCATTCTGTATTTACTCATGTTTCTTTTGTGAAATATTAAAACGTATTTGATGATCTGAATGATTTCAGTGTCACAAATATGTACACGTGTTCAAGTGCAACGATAAAAGACCTTGACTACAGATTCCAGTCTTTCATTTAAAGCTCATGTAGATAATATTACTAGAATAGCATCATCGTTTCATGTCAGAAACACGGTGCAGAGAAACAACTCCATGCTTTTCTCCCTCTCTCTCTCTTTCTTTAGCTACACATGGCACTCCTGAGATACTGGTAACCCCCGACCCCTTTTGGCCTCTGGACAATGATGCCACACTTCAGGTTGGTGCTCTTGTCACATGGACACACCTCTCTGCTGCTGAGCACGGCCTCATATGATCTGCTTATAAATACACGTTTTACTGCACTGCATTTCATACAAGCAGTTTTGCGATGATGGCGTGTGTCTGCAAATGCAGTGATAATGTTAGGACTGAAACTGTCCATCAGTGAACATCTGGTAACCTCAGCATCGTGAACTTTATGTTACATTTTGAATACAAACAAAAATGAATTGAATGATCTAGATAAGTTCTGGAACAAAGAGTAATGTCTAACGAAATGATGGTGATGGAAATGTATGAACTCATCAGTCAAGCACGGTGGAGGTGGTGTCACGGCTTCGGCTCTCTCAGGGAACAATATCACTAATCAGTATGAATGATGCAACTCATACTGGTTCTGAAAGAATGGATTCAGACGTCTACAGAAACATTTAGTTTTAAGTACTTTCTTAAATATACTGTAATAAGCGCCTTATTATATTTACATTTAATAGGTTTTAGTTTATGGAATTTTACTTTTATCTACTCTTTAACACACTCATACACACACACACACACACACACATAGTGTGAGATGAATGGAGCACGTGAATTCCAAAGGCTGAGCCCTGTGGGACTACAGGGTCTGATCCTAAACATGTGATTTTGTGTGTGTGTGTGTGTGTGTGTGTGTTGGGTTATGGGTGAGACCAAGCACAGTCTCCTGCACTTCTTCATTCCCAGTCTGATGCTCTCGCGCTTTGATCATGCAGCCGGCGTCTCTCGCAGTGCTCTTCTTACTGCACCTCGTGCGTGTGTCGTACGCGCAATTCCCACGAGTGTGTGCGACCGCAGAGGCACTCCTCTCTAAAACCTGCTGTCCCGCCTGGCCCGGTGACGGCTCGATGTGCGGCGTGAGCTCCGGCCGAGGCTTCTGCCAAGACGTTTCGGTATCCGATCTACCGAACGGGCCTCAGTTCCCCCACAGCGACGTGGACGACCGGGAACGATGGCCTCTCGTTTTCTACAACCGCACGTGCCAGTGCGCGGGCAACTTCAGGGGCTACAACTGCGGCGAGTGCAAGTTCGGGTACTACGGTGCCAACTGCGCAGAGAGGCGCGAGAGCGTGCGCCGGAACATCTTCCAGCTGTCGGTGGCCGAGCAGCAGCGCTTCATCTCTTACATCAACCTGGCCAAGAACACCATCAGCTCTGACTATGTCATCGTGACGGGCACGCGGACGCAGATGGACAACAGCACGGATCCGATGTTCGCCGACATCAGCGTGTACGACTTGTTTGTCTGGATGCACTACTACGTGTCACGCGACGCACTCCTCGGCGGTCCCGGGAACGTGTGGTCGGACGTGGACTTTGCGCACGAGGCCGCTGGGTTCCTGCCGTGGCATCGCATGTTTCTGCTCCTCTGGGAGCACGAGATCCGTAAACTCACTGGAGACTTTAATTTCACCATCCCGTACTGGGACTGGCGGGACGCGCCCGACTGCCAGGTGTGCACAGACCGGCTGATGGGAGCGCGCAGCCCACTCGACCCCAGCCTCATCAGCCCCGCCTCGGTCTTCTCCTCATGGAAGGTGAACCATCTGAAACTCTAGGTCTGGGTTGGCTGGGGGTGTGTTAGTGTTAGAGTGTAAAACTTTTGCAAACTATTTAATATAATCCTATACAGTATACATTACCCATATCGGTAGTCTGTTATGGTAAATATGCGGGTGTTCAAAACAAACCCGGGACTTGTGATGAAATTTCTGATGAATGAGAGGCGTGAAAATGATTGACGTTTAAAAATGTCTTTAGTTACAATACAGTGATGCGACTCTTGGCCTCAGAAAAACATTTAAATGGAGCAAACGTTTTAAAGAAGGCCGTGCATCCATGAATGACGATCCAAACCGAAGTGGCTCAGAGCTCGCTGCAGTCGTCCCAACTTATGGAAGAGACGCATCCGTTTTTCAAAACTGTATACACAATCATTCACCTGGGAGTTCCTGGGAGGCCAGAGTTCCAGACGTGTAGCAGACAGTCTGATCATGGCCACAGCATACTGAGAAAACTTTCTTCCTTGATGGTGTCCACCATCCACCATGACAAGCTGAGATAAGTGCATTCGTGTAGCACGGGATTATATAGAGAAATTAAGGGAGTTTTTACTCTTGCAACTGTGATCAAAAGTCCCAGTTTGACTTGAACACTTCTCGTATTTCATACTGTAGTACAGAGCAGAGCTGTGTAGCATGTAGGTGGAGTACGTTTATACTAGGAATGTGTAGCAAGTAGAGATGAAAAGATTTGACCGGACACAGTGTTTGGATTGTTAGGAGAAGCCTCAGGCACAGTGTATTAGCTCTCACCCTCTCACATGTGACTCACATCAGGGGTTGTAGGACCTCACGTACACACACACACACACACACAAACACACACAAAGTGGTTTTGTAGACAATAACCAAAGCAGCTTTACTCTCTCAGTGCCTCGATACAGCATCAGACAGGTTCAACTACTGATGCCAGAAACAAACAACTTACCTTCCCTTTTTTCCTGAACTTTGAAGAAATATAAAGCCTGTTTTTGTGTGTGTAGGTGATCTGCACTCATCCGGAGGTGTACAACGAACGTGAGGTGCTGTGTGACGGCTCGCCCGAGGGTCCGCTGATCCGGAATCCTGGCAACCATGACCCGAACCGCGTCAACCGGCTGCCTAGCACCGCAGACGTGGAGTTCGTGGTCTCGCTCACACAGTACGAGAGTGACACGCTTGACAGGCGGGCCAACATGAGCTTCAGGAATGTTCTGGAAGGTAGAACATAATCAGACTACACACACTTGTTCTTATCGTTTTCTTGTGCCTTTCCATCTAAAATGGGATACCATAGGCAAGACAAAGCTGACAAAGGTCGAGTCACATCAGTCTTCTGGATAAAAGGAAACCTAGAGCTACATGATAAGCCACTTGCTTTATACTCTGAATAATGTCATAAGTTTGCGCTTATAGGATGGAGGTTCGAGTTCTTGAGCAATCCCCAGGTTGAAGTTCAGGATTACTGTCTCAGCGTTGGCTGGTATGGTGGGGAAAATTGCCACGTCACAGCTCCAGGGTCTCAAATTTGATCCTGAACTCAAGCTGGGCTCTATTGTCACATGTTGTCCCTCTACCAGTCTGGGTTTCCTTTTGAGCCTCTGGTTTCCACCTATCTCCCAAAAACATCCCAGCAAGTTAGCTTGAAAGGTCTTAATTGTTCCTGGGTGTGAACGAGTCTGAGAAAGGCTATGTACATCTACATCTAGGCATTTGGCGGACGCAATTATCCAGAGCAACTTACATTTTTATCTCATTATACATCTGAGCAGTTGGGGTTAAGGGCCTTGCTCAAGGGCCCAACAGGGACAACTTGGTGGTAGTGGGACTTGAACCTGAGACCTTCCGAATTGTAGTCCAATGCCTTAACCACTGAGCTACCCCTATGTGGTAGAAGGGTTTCTTTAGAAACATCTTGGCCAAGATTTTTGTAGGAGGCATCCCAGTGCAAAATTTCAGTAGAGACTCTCAGTCATCCTCATCCTCATGATTACGAGTCAAGGTATGAATGACTGCAAAACCTCGTAAGAGTTATGACTTTGTGAAAAAAGTACCTCAGCAATTTGAAAAGCAGTGGGTAAACTTGATAGTTCAGTCTACTACAACCAGGACCGGTTTAGTGGTGGAGCGTTCAGAGGATGGTAGATGGTAGGATTGAGGGATCTTCAACAAAGTCTACATAAGGGGTAAAACCATGGGCTGTGAGCTATGAGTAGCAATTTGCTACACCAGGGTTCTTCAGCCCCAGTACTGGAGGGCTATCTACAGTAGTGTTCAGCACAGTTTGATGATTCTTCTGCTCAAACACAGTTGATTCAACTCATCTATTAATGACCAGGTTCATTCTTTTGGTGTGTTTAGGTGCTGGTGAATTACAAGATGTGTTGCACACTGGCCCTCCAAGACTGGAGTTGAAGAACCCTGGTCTCGAAGAACATTTACTTGTATAGTTGCATTGATGCGTGATTGGTCATTCTTGAACGATTTGTTCATTTTGATTTGTTCCCGTCTCTGGGAATGATTTGTTCAGTCGACCATGAGGAATATCATAGGTTCTGTAAAGGATTTAGTTCATCTGTTCGTTCGTTCGTTCAGTGCGTGACATCCCCACACTTTACCAATGCAGTCTGACCCAGAAAGAGAGTTGATTAGTTCACCTCTCGAGTTTTTTTTTTGGTGTTTTTCGAGTCGTTCGTTCATCACGTGACAGCCCAATAAGCTTAACATATGAGCCCAAGGGCTGCCACATGACGAACAAACAACTGTGTGAGACTGTGATGAACGAGCTACTCAAACCCGGGAATGGTCATAGAAGAGGCGAGGTGTGCTAATCGTAGATTAAAGACGAATTAATCTTTTTCTTATAACATTATATTTTCATCTCGTTTGTTGTTGCAGATGTTAGCGAAGTAACACTTAACATTTTAAATACATTTTGCCAAAATGAACGAAATGACTCATAAAAAAGATTCATCCATTTTGCTGAACGAGACTCTGTAAAAAAAAAATCTGAACTTCCCATCACTACTGTCTTGAGCTAAATGTTTGTTTTGACTTCCTGGGATAAAATCTGTATAGTGCAACCGGCGGTCTTGTAGCCTCAGCAGTTTGTGGCCAAGCTGGCAACCAGTGTCAAAAGGTGTTGAGGTTCATAAGTGTCTTCCCGTTCTCTATACTCACATGCTTGTCTTCTTGTAGTCTGAAATCACACAAGGGAGATCAGATGGCAATTCAAAATGAGAAAATTGTTGGGTTTCTGTTCATGATATAGCAATGGTAGCTTAGTAGTTAAGGTGTTCAAACCCTACCACCACCAAATTGCCACTGCTGAGGCCTTGAGCAAGGCCCGTAACCTACAACTGTTCATATGTGTAATGAGATAAATGTAAGTCGCTCTGGATAAGGGCATCTACCAAATGCCATAAATGGTCTCATGAGCTTCAGGAGCTGGTAAACAAAAAGTGCCTCCTTACTGGTGCAACTGAAAATGTTAGTTCCTCATTCCAGAGGACAAATTGTTTTGCTGTTTTATGTGAGTGAGAGCGACCGTGTTACTCGCACTGCAATGATTTAGAGGCATTAAGCAAGTATGGGTGTCCACTTGGTGGAAATCATTAGGAACACCTGGAGCTCTTTCGTTATCTAAACTAGGGTTTATCCGTGATAGTACTGAAGCACCTTTATGTTAGAATAGTTTAATAACAAAGACATTCACAGTTTGAACTTTCCCTCGAGGATACTTTTCACAAAATATTACACTGACTACTAGCTGACTAGCACGTGCCTGAGATAACGTACAAACGCACGTGCGCTAAAGCTCAACATGCTCCTTTGTTTTTTTAATTCTAAGCTTGGCAATCTGATCAAAAAAACGTGCGAGCTCCTTTCCAAAACAACTCAAACCATGCGACACGGCACAAAACCCAGCTTCAGCAGATTTGCACACTGAAACCCTGTAACGAGAGTGCAGGCCATTGTGCTTGCTTGGCTCAATCTGTCTTGTAAGCTTTTGTCATTTTATAGATTTTTTAAAAGGATTCAATGTGTTCTTTTTGGTGTGTGTGTGTGTGTGTGTAGGTTTTGCGAGTCCAGAAACAGGTATGGCAGTGTCAGGCAAGAGCACGATGCACAACTCCCTCCACATCTTCATGAACAGCTCGATGTCATCGGTGCCGGCATCAGCTAACGACCCCGTGTTCCTTCTGCACCATGCGTTTATCGACAGGTGAGACACACACACACACACACACAAACATAGAGAAATAAGGACAATATTGTTCAAATCTGATCTTTGCATGTGTCTTAGCATCTTTGAGCGATGGCTACGTCTTCACCGGCCCCCACGCTCCATTTACCCAGAATCCAACGCTCCGATTGGCCACAATGGTGGCTACTACATGGTTCCCTTCATCCCTCTATACAAAAACATGGACTACTTTATCTCTAGCAAAGAGCTGGGATACGAATACTCCTACTTACTGGACCCAAGTGAGACACACACACACACACACACACACACACACACACACACACACACACAGTTAATGTAGTTAAAGTTACTTTAACCCGAATTCTTACTATTATCTGTGTTATTCTCTCTATGCCACTCTATCTCTCTCTACCTGTCTGTCTGTCTGTCTGTCTCCACATGTCTCACCCCAGCTCAGCGGCTCCTGCAGGAGTTCATCGCGCCGTACTGGGAGCACATTCAGCAGATTTGGCCCTGGCTGCTCGGGGCCGCGGTGCTCGGAGCTCTGGTTGCCGCACTCGTCGGCATGATTATCAGAAAGGTTGTCATGACGACGCGTCGCCGAGGGAACAGGAAGCACAGATACGGAGAGAAACAACCGCTGCTGAACAGCAGCGAGGAGGAGGAGGACACCGCCTCGTATCAGACCACACTCTGAACACACACACACACACGTATCAGGGTACACTTCTTAAACTTGTACTGTATGAACACATGAGTATTCAAAAAACACGTACAGATATCACACACACACACACACACACACACACACTCAAAAGTGAACAAACAGATTACTAGGTGCTGACAACTCAACACACACAAAGATAATGGAACACACACATCATGTATAAAAATAAAAATTATTACTAAACGCAAATGCACACACACACACACACACACACACACAGACGACTGAACAAACAACAGACACACAACAGTCATGGACACGCAGCTAAATGAATAATTCAACACACGTTCACACACACACTGAAATATAAACACATACCACACACAGATTACTGAATGCATTTTTTAAAAATATACATAAACATGGATAAATCAGCTCTCTCACTCACTCACTCACACACACACACACACACACACTACACAAGACCCAAAGAGTGTACTGTACATTAATCTTAATGCTTATTATGTAAATAAAAGAAAAAGATACAATGTTATTCAAACATATAAATAAAATGATTACAAGATCCACATACAGTACTGTAGCTCGGTAAACACACACACACACACACACACACACACACACAGAAATGAGGTTTAAAAAACATGAAATCCATCATAACAGTGTGAATGGAAAATTAACAGTTTATCACACAATCCCCATTTTTAATTTGATAAAAATGTGTATAAAAGTCTATAAAACACTCGCACACGTCTGAAGGTCTGAGGATTTGACAAACGCCAGAAGTGCTCACTGCGGATCGCTCTGACTCGGTTATTAGATGTTTCATCTTGTTTCACTTTCTTAAAAAGTTTTCAAACTGTAAAAAAATACAAAAAATTTCTTACAAAGTACAAAAAAATCTTAAATTACCTAAAAAAACAGTACAACTTTTATACGACCCTCAAATCAACAATTAAATACATAAAGAGTAACAATTTTAAAAAAAAAACCTTAATAAAATGTTCTTAAAAAATCCTTTGGTTGTAAAAGATTCTTTCTTGGTGAACCTCCTGGTAATTCCTGGAAAGTGTCCAGTTTTCATTTCATTTCATGAGCTTTGTTTTAAATCTCATTCAGGGAGTGTTAGCTGAACGACTCTTTGTTGTACTCGAAGACGGTCGTCGAAGACGAGAATGAGTTACAAAGTTTGTGTAGCTCTCTGGAGACATTTTTAGGGCCACAGCTGAACACGCCCACTTTTTTACTGTAAAAAAAAAAGATAAAATAATCATCAAAGGGACAGGAACAAGGCTAGGAACAGTGATTATTCGCTAGGGCTAAATGCTAACGTTTAAAAACATAAATGCGAGCCCATGTGAAACAGGAAGCTGCTTTGAGACAATGACCATTGTGAAAAGTGCTATATAATACAAAACGCCCATTTATTAGGGGGAAAAAGCTGCCCAAACCTATGTGTGAAAAAGTAATTGCCCCCCACCCACATACAGATCACAGACCCACGTGCTCATCAGACCTTCAGGTTCTCTATCTCCTTAGTTAGTTCTCTAGTTTTATAGTCCTGAAAGTGACCTGAAATGAAATATAAAGTGCTTAAGTAACTTTTTCTTACAGGTCAAAATTGTCCAGTAGATGATTATGAATCCATATAATTATATGAACTGTCCAGTAGAATAATATATTGTAATTTTATTTTATTTCCTCACACCCATTTTCTCATACCTATTTATCTATACACTCACACAAAACTGTGTTCCTACACAGAATAAATCAATAAATAATCTGCAAGTTACAGTACTTACTGCTGATTGGCTTTCCCTATCTCTTCAAAGAGCAGCTTCCACCTGGGTCGACCAATCACAAGCCTGGAACTCAGGGGGCGGTACTTTTCCTCTGAGAGATTCTTTTGAATCAAAAGTAAAAGACACAAATTACTTAAACCATTATTAATATTTATATAAATTATAATTATTTAATAATTACACTTTTTTTTGGTATAAGTGTGTGTGTGTGTGTGTGTGTGTGTGTGCGTGTTACCTGCAGCTTGTGTGTGCTAGTGAGAAAGAGACGAATATTCAGGAAATCAGGTCGATTCTCTTCCCACAACTACAGAGAATTAACAGAGAGACAAATTAAGAAAACAAACTTTAACTCAGACAGATGGAGAGAGAGAGAGAGAGAGAGAGAGAGAGAGAGAGAGAGAAAATCACATGTCCAGAGAGAAAAGACCGCAGTAATTACTCTAGACAGCAGATGGCAGTATAGACCATAACAAAGGACCAACAGTAGCACATACTGTAAGCACTGTATATACACCGATAAATGGGTATCTATTACCGTGTACCAGGCGTCACCCACAAGTCACCCAGATCCTTACACTTGCCCATTATTCCTCCTTCCAACACATCAACTTGAGCTGACTCTTGATCTGCCTTGACATGGTTCCTTTAAAGTGATGACCTGAGAGTCAAATCCCTCTGGTTATTTTTCTAGTACATGCATTTAGTGATTTTCATTTGGGTTAAGGCCTGGTATATGCCCAGGAAAGAGAAACTCCATAGATGTGATAACCTGGTGATTCAGTACATTCAGGTGGTCATGTGACTTTATTTTATTCCCACATAACGTAACTGAGTCTCGACCTGAGCGACTGAAGCAACCTCAGATCATAACACTGTCTCCTGAGGCGTGTACAGTGGACACTGTGCATGATGGGAGCATCGCTTCATGCGCTTCCCTTCTCACCCTGACACGCCCATCACTCTGGAACAGACTCAGTCTGGACTCATCAGGTCACATGACCCTTTTCCTTCGCTCCAAAGTCCAATCTTTGTGCTCATTAGCAAGCAAACTGAAGATGATGAGTCTCATGGTGAGCTGATGAGATGGTTTTCTTATGGACACACAGCTGTTTAGTGCCAGTCCTCATCACATTGGGTGCGTGTGTGGAAATGCTCTTACTTTCACGGTTAAACATAACTATGCTTTTGATATTTACTATGCAACAACACCAGGTGTTTAAGTGATCATTTCCTTTGTGGTGTTGACCGTTCAACACTCTCTTTCCAGTTTGTAATAAGGTGTTGAAGTGTTCTTAACACAGTTCCATTCATTACAGTAATCTCCTAATAATTCTGCCCTTTTGAAAAACAACAACTCTTAAGTATTCCAAATGTAAAGCCGTGTGTGTGTGTGTGTGTGTGTGTGTGTGTGTTACCTTCTGATATAAACTACACAGCAGTTCAGCGAACCAGTAGAAACACTCCAGCTCTCGACACACCCACACAAAGTAGAGTCTCTGCAGCTTATAGTGACGCCAGTCATCACTGCCTCACACACACACAAATAAATGGATAAATTATTATCATTTAAATTAGACATAAACCTAGGAGGTATTACACAAGGTGGAATAACTCATTAAGCCAACAATTTCAACACATCCTGTACAATTCTCTCATCAGATTTTTGGCATATACATAATCGAAGATTAAATTAAGATATTTATTAAACATGTACAGTATGGAAGGAGTCTCTAGTGTCATAGTGATTTTAGACCCCCTAAATTTAATCTTGGCACCCTTTAAAAACAACCATTAAAATAATGCATCGTTATCTTCTACGATTATTTTTATCGCTCTAATATTTCAGGGGAATCTGCGTCGAGATGCGTTTCCTGCATGGTTTAGCCCTAAATATTTGAAGCTGAATATTTTTCACCTGGAGGTGGTGCTGTTGTATAGCAAAGCTTCAGACAGGCTTCACATTATGCATGATTGATTTGTAACATCCCCAGGAACAACTGCTCTCCTCTCCCTGCTCGACTAACGCTCACATATTTTTGTTTTCCGTTCTCGGGTACACTTGCGTATTTACACTCTCCGATACAGCAGGTGGCAGTATGGACCAATTTGGTTTGTGAGTCACCATTACATGCAAAAGAAGAAGAGAAGGATAACCTTAACTTTCGCACTATGCCTGATATTATTGATGGGGAGGAATTAAACAACCAGTCCAGCCTTCTGAGCTGTTTGGAGAAGAAAAATCAAGAGAAAGTGACTGACTAGTCAAGTTAGGGTTCTTTTGCTCATTCAGTTCAGTTCATACAGGCTTCACTGACATGAACACGTCGGCTAATTTTGACATTAAAGAAAAAAACAGCAGTAACAGTAGATTTAACAATGTAGGGAGAGAAAGAAGGGAAAGAAGAGATCCTGAGGTTAGCCAGGCCATGCTCGTGTTGCAGTGGATAAACTATGCCACCTTGGTATAAGTCTGGATTGTGCAATCACTTTCTCTTACTCTTACTGTCTCCCGTATGTTTTTGTGTCTGTGCGTGTGTGTACATGCGTGCATGCTAACTAAAGTAACACTGTTTGTACTTTTCCATCACCATGGCTAACAAGAGTCATCGGGGGACAGAGACTGAGGTGAACTGCAAGAGAACGTAAGAAAACAAATGTGTGTATGTCAATGTGTGTATGGGAGATGAACAAGCCGAGGGAGACGGTGGTGATGGTGGTCGTGGTGGATGAGGTTGAAAGTTCAGTACACCAGGAGGGGTGTTTAAGTTAATGGTCATTTTCGTTATTGGAGGCTCAGGTCCAAAACTGTGTGAATTTCAGTCCTGAACTATTGAGTCATAAAAAAAAGAAAAGAAACAAAAGACAAGCCTCAGGCAAGTTTGACCCTGATCTTTTCAATAGCTAGAAATACAATCGGACACGACCAACCATTACATTCACGTTTACGGTATTTGGCAGATGCTCTTAGCCAGAGCGACTTACATAACTGCTTTGAAGTTTCCATCAAGAAATACATCCTTACACTGGTTCATTGGGTTACTAACTAGAAGTACATCAGTCAAACACTGCTGGGAAATAATTTTTAAACATAAACAAATAGGTCATCGCTTAAGGTTTGCCAGTGATTCATCTGTACGGACATGAAGAGGAGGTTTATTCCACCACATGTGTGCCAGAACGGAAAACAGTCTACATGCGCGTCTTCCTCGATCCCTGAGAGATGGTGGGAGCAGTCGAGCAATGCTGCAGGATCGGAGGGGACGTGGTACAGTGCGGCGTGGGAGAAGTGTTTTGAGTGAAGTGGGTGCTGGGCCGATTTTATCTTTGAAGGCAAGCAGGTTTAAAAATTGCTTAATGTCCAGTATTCTTGATAGTATTCTTGCAGTGATGTTATACTCCAATATAGTAGTTTACTGTGCAGTACATAACGTTAGCAGTCTGCACTCAGGTGGGAAGAAATGGGGAAGAATAAGTAGTTACTGAATTGCTAAGTTAGAGCTATTGAGAGTTTTCCCTTCGGCTTTGGTTCAGTCTCTGATGTACAGGAGACTGATGTTGCATGAGAATTTAACTTTGTGACATACAAAATAAGAGCACAGCTAAAGCAAAATGTGAGCAAGTGAGAGCTGACAGTCGTAGTTTGCTGAAGATCCGTTCTAATTCAATGTTTGTGAATGTTCTGCATTATTTTGTTCAACCAAATTCAAATTTAGCATTTTCTTTTGTTCTTGTTTTTTTCCACCCGGTTTTTTCACTAATTTAGTCGTGTCCAATTCCTCCCTGTCACTAGGGGGCGCTCCCACATTAAGGCTACTACTACCACTCAGCCGGGAGGGCCGAAGACTATCACGTGTTTCCTCCGAACCACGTGACGCCAGCCGACCGCATCTTTTCGAACTGCTCGCTCGCGCATCGTTGGGGTCGGAGTAACACACTCGGAGGACAGCGCTGTCCGCTCCTTCCGCTTGCGTGAGCTCACAGACGCCCCTGATTGTTGATGACCCAGATCGGCGCACACAATTTGCAGAATGGGCAA
The DNA here is from genome assembly GCA_003987875.1 of Clarias batrachus. Taxonomy (NCBI): domain Eukaryota; kingdom Metazoa; phylum Chordata; class Actinopteri; order Siluriformes; family Clariidae; genus Clarias; species Clarias batrachus. The sequence continues at coordinate 292,154 of QMIH01000640.1, read as the reverse complement.
AACAAAAATTGGAACAGGACCCTCAGTTCACGCAGAAGATTTTGTTCAGTGATGAGGCAAACTTTTATGTGAATGGTGAAGTTAACAAACAAAACCACCGCTGTTGGTCTGACACTAACCCACATTGAATAGATCCCTCCAAGACTGTTGGAACAAAAAAAGTGATGGTATGGTGTGATATATGGGGTACAAAGATAGTGGGGCCATTCGTCATCAATGGAAACCTCAAGACAACTGGATATTTGAAATTGCTACATGATGATGTGTTTCCCTCTTTATGCACTGAAGCTGGCACGTTCCCTGAGTTTTTCCAGCAAGATGGTGCACCACCACATTATGGGTGTCAGGTCCGAGCATTCCTAGATGAACGGTTTCCTGAAAAGTGGATTGGTCGTCGTGGGCCAGTTGAATGGCCCCCAAGGTCTCCCGATCTGACCCCCTTAGACTTTTATCTTTGGGGTCATCTGAAGGCAATTGTCTATGGTGTGAAGATACGAGATGTGCAGCACCTGAAACTACGGATACTGGAAGCCTGTGCTGGCATTACTCCTGCGGTGTTGCTATCAGTGTGTGAAGAGTGGGAGAAGAGGGTTGCATTGACAATCCATCGCAATGGGCAGCACATTGAACACATTTTATAAGTGGTCAGAAACTTGTAAATAACTCATGAAAGAATAAAGTTACGTTAAAATCAAGCACCTATTCCCAATAGGTTTGATGTGTCACATGACCCTCTTCCTATTGAAAAAACAAACGTTGGATCCAAGATGGCCGACTTCCAAATGGCCACCATGGTCACCACCCATCTTGAAAAGTTTGCCCCCTCACATATACTAACGTGCCACAAACAGGACATTAATATCACCAACCATTCCCATTTTATTAAGGTGTATCCATATAAATGGCCCACCCTGTATATTAAAATATTACAATAAAATTAATCAATCATTTATATTTAGCAGTTATAATTGATTAAATCTGGTCCTAGAATCCCCCCCTTTTTTTGGCTAACATGGTAACAAACTGTTGTTGTTTTTTGTTGTTTGAAACATCTAAACATTAAATTCTACGACCTTCCCGTCTTCACTCAACTCAGCGGGAACAGGACGCATCTGGATCGTGTCAGTGGAACACAATGAGCCTGGAGGATGTTAGACTGTTATACTGGATATGCCTGGATTTTATGACATCACTTTGTGAAAAACCTCCCTGAGACACACACACACACTCACACAGAGATAAAACTTACATACATTGCACACAAACACAAGTAAACACATACATGTACATAAACACATATAGTGAGTTACACACAAGTAAATATACACACACAACCAACATAGACACACATTTATACGCCTACACAGAAAACATGAATGAAACACACGTGAAGGTAAACGCACTCAGGTACACATATACACACACATACACAAAGATAAATACACAAAGGTAGATTCACATACATACACACGAGGGGGTAAAACACACATGTAAATACATACACACACACAAAAACACAGGTGTGTATGATACTCACAGCAGAGTGTGCAGAACACAAGCGAAGGGTGTAACACCGATCCCTCCAGCCACACACACACTCACATCGTAATGAAACACCTCCTCGGACGGACTGCCGAACGGACCGTCCACATACAACCTGGGAGGCGGAGTCACGAAAACCAATCAGAACAAAGCACCACACCTGGCGCAAGAGATGAAGGGAGTACCCACTCACACACACATATACAAACACACACACACATTTTCTGAACATGATAATACTTCCAAAGCACACACACCCCACAGTGTACAAACAGAAACGTACTCCTCATTTGCCAGAGAAGCTCTGAACCTCAGACCTTGTTGATATCGTAGCCCTGACTTACCCTTTCCTTTCCTCCTAAAGAGAGACTTGGCTTGGCTTGGATTCCCAGGGGTGCTACTGATGAAAAAGAAGAAGAAGAAGACAGTGGCCCGGACGAGGGACCACCAGCCCGCTACACCTGCTAGACCCAGGATTAGGAGGACATCACCGATACAGGAGCAGAAGTTGAGTTGCAACACCACTCTAGCCTACAGACCCAAGTCAACAGATCCATCGTAGAATGTAATGTAATCTGAAATGGGAAAACCTGACCCAAGACCAGCAGCAAAAACTAGGGGAACTCTTTGATCAATTCTGGGATGTATATTTGGCACACACTTGCTGTGAAAAGAAACCAAGACACCTGTGGGTATGATTTTGCCCCAATGTTCCTATCAAGTGCCAGAGGCCCACTGCAAAACTATAGTGGAGGAAAATGTTGGCCAAATGTTGCAACGCAGGATCACTGAACAGTCCACGAGCCCTTGTTCCTGCCCCATCATTGTGATTTGCAAGTCACAGTCTAACAGAATCCCTTGCCCAGGGGAAATATTTAATTTAGTGTTTGGAGAAAGCCTGGTTGATCTCCATCCTGGCAAGTGACACTAAGGGAGGAAGCCAAGCCAAAAATGAGCACCAGTTCCGGTCCTCCCTCACAGAAGTACCATTCCTTTACCCCTACATCATTTTGCCACAGTCTACCATAATGACATGGTACTCCATTTATAAACCTGAGATCTGTATCTGTATGGCATCAAAGAAGTCCTAGAAGCACTCCATCGACTCAGGCTTGTGGCCAGCCAATCGTAAGTGCCTCCTGGGGCTGACTGAGGCACAGGACTTGGGGCAAAGTTTCAGGCCAAGGGCCACTCAAACCTCATAACAGAAAAATCAAAGGCATCCAAGAATACTCCTGTCCAACCACCAACCGTCAGGTATGTGCAATTTTAGGATTGGCTAAGTACTCCAGGTGATTCGTGCCTAACTTCTTCTCTATAGCATCCACCTTTTCAGACCTGATCAGAAAAGTACATCTGAACTAATCAAAATAGACACAGGATTCAGCGGAGGAAATCCAGGTCCTTAAGAAGGTCCTCACCAAGGCCTCCAAGTGGCGCAGTGGTTAAGTGCTCGCCTATCATCCGGAGATCGCCAGTTCGATTCCCGGGTGATGCTGTAACCTCTTGCAGCCGGAGGTCTAGAGAGAGCTGATTGGCCGAGCTCTCTCAGAGGGGAGATATGAGAGGTACTTAGTCCCACATTAATCACGGCTCTACAGCTAATCAGGGGGCGTCTGTGAGTTCACGCGAGCAGAAAGCCGAGTGTGTTACGTCGCCCCCAACGGTGCATGAGCGAGCCGGTCGAAAGATGCGGTCAGCTGGCGTCACGTGGTTCGGAGGAAACACGTGATAGTCTTCAGCCCTCCCGGCTGAGTGGTTGTAGTAGCCTTAATGTGGGAGCCCCCTAGTGACGGGGAATTGAACATGACTAAATTAGGGAGAAAATGGGGGGAAAATCCCCCCCCCCAAATAAGAAGGTCCTCACCAGATCCCTTGTGCTGTGAATCCCAGATTTTGGAAAACGCTTCCGGGTTCCCGCGACACAATCATCTCCCAAGTGTTTGACCATTCGACTACCTCTATAGAAGTAGAAAGTTGTGGAATGAGAAGCCCATGCCCATGTTGGCCATTTCCGAGTTATCCTACCATCATCGAGTGACAGTGGTTGTAATCATAACAAGAATTCCCACTGTCCTCGGTTGCCCTGCTTGTCTGCGTGTTCATCAGTTTGGCACATCGCCACATACAGAATGAGTCCTGAGCCAAGTGTCCGTGGGTTTTCAACAATGTGCCGGATCAACATCAACATCGACAGCATGCGCACTTAGAAGGGTAGTGTCAAGCAACAAATCGGGCATCTGCTCCTACCCACGAGAAGAGGACCTGCAGAACGTCCTCTCAGGATGTAAATTTACTTTAGTCACAAACTGCTTCAATGCATGGCTAAAGCCAAAGAGACAAATGCGCGAATAATCTTGTTTCTATCCCTCCAGGACTTAAATCCAGGTCCAACATCAAGCAGGGGCACCATATGGGACGGTCTATCTCGGAGGTGTGCTTTAGGGACCATACCACTGGAAGAGTCACACAAGATCAGTCTCACCCCCTACCGAAGACGTGCAGAAAGGACACCATTGTCTTGGTCTAACAATGGCTACATGAAAACATGTCGACATCACAAAACACCAGAACAATAATTCTTTTCCAGTTACAACAAATTAAACACACACACACACATATTGCATGTTAAAGTGACTGGGGACTGGACGAGGGAGACAAAACAAGGACACGCACGAACACGCATATACAATGTGGAAGCAGATGAGTTTCCATGAGTCATTCTCATTGTTCACTGTTCGCAAGACTCTCACACTCGCACACACATTCCAGATGTTTACACAGTATAATCCGAAAGTGCTGAACAAGTCAGTAGGTCATATCTTTTCCATTCTCATAAAGATACGAGGAACACACACATAGACACAGACGGAAACACAAAGGAACATACTTGGGGTATCTCTGCTGATGCATCATGGGAAGGATCTCAGTGGGTTCTGACTCAGGCGTTAACAGCTGTGAAAAACATTCTAAAGAGACAAAGACACACAGAGAGAGACAGAGAGAGTGAGAGAGCGAGACGTCGGGTGATGTAGGGTCATTTCAATAGAAAATGTGTATGACTCGTCTATGTGTGTTTGTGTCTGTCTGTCTGTCTCACTCGTCCAATCCCCAAGCAATCGAATATGAATCCCAAATGTGTCTTTGTTCTGAGTTGGACACTGAAAAGCAAAAATAGAGAGTGAGTCTCACACACACACACACACACACACACACACACACACACACACACACACACACACACACAAACACTTATATGCAAAAGTCCCACTGTATCTACAGAAACATTACATCATCATGAACACAAGTAATCAGAAACATATAAACACACACACACTCACCGCAGTCAGCGTGAACGCATGGTTTTCAAATGATGATACCCTCGGGCAGTTCAGCAAAATGTACTAAAAACACAAACACACACACATGCACACACATAATGAATAAAAGCAAGTATTGGGACATTATGCACAGTATAGGGGCGGGGCATACTTGTCCTGGGCGCGGCTTAAAGCCACTCTTCAGCATGCGCACCTCGATGACATCACAGGGGTGCCTGGTGACCGATACCACGGTAACAGGAGCGCTGCCCCTCACGTAGCGATACACTCTCTCTGCACAATACAGGCAGAGTGGAGCCGAGACCCACAACCACGTCTACACGCACACACACACACACACACACAGAGTATTAAACATATCATAGTCAGGACATTCCATGTATTCAATTGGATACTTTATTGTTTTTAATTATACCACACACACACACACACACACACACACCTCAGGGAAGTGAGGTTTAAAGTTGGCCCCTTCGCTACACAGTGTAGAGAAGTTTTGCGATGACTCCGCCCCCTTTCCATCTTTTACTGTCGGCTCAGTTGGATTCGTCTGATTGGTCGAGACGCAGCCTGGTGGGTGGGCCTCCATGTTCGTCTGGTACTTTACGACCCCTCTGCGGAAGAGGGAGGTTACACGCGATTCTGTTTGTGTGTGTGTGTGTGTGTGTGTGTGTGTGTGTCTCTGGAAAAGGTCTTACCCCAGTCCATGCAGCATCAGGATGATGTAGAAGACAATAAAAATGTTGTGAGTGTACCAGAAGATCTCATAGCTGCACACTCTGCAGACAGACACACACACACACGCACACACACATATGCATGAAAAAAACAATAAATGAAAAAAAAAAGGTGATAAAAAATAATTTTATATATTTATTTAGAGACCAGAAGAAAAACTGAACAAGAACAAAGTACCGGCAAAAAAAGAGTAAAACTTTGTCTTAAAGTAAAAAAGTTTTAAACATAATAATAAATTAATGAAGGACATAACGAGAATGATTAATGAAATAAAGCTGAAATCCATAAACGAAAGAAAATAGAAGAAAAAAAGAAAAGAAATGGAAAAAGAAACTCCAGAAAAAAAATAAGAAGAAAGAAAGAAAGAAGAGAAAGAAATAATGGATTCAAGAAAAAAAGAATTAACTAGGAAGTAGAAAAATAAAGAAGAATGATGAATGAAAGAAAGTACATAAACAAGAAATTAACAAACAAAAATAAAGAAATGTAATGAAGGAAGAAAAATGAACAGGAGCAGATGAACCATACTCAAACAAGAATGAAAAACCTTGGATTATTATTTTTTTTATAATCCTAAAAAATATTTTTTAAAAATGAAAGAAAAAGAAAGAAAAGCACAATTAGGTAGAAGTTAAAATAAAAAAGAGTTTATATGAAAATAAATAAAGAGGGAAAACTGAGGGTATCGCTATGTGAAGTGATGAGGGGAAGTGGGTGAGAGCACATTGAACAGAGCTGAAGTGGGAATAAAAGAGCCTTCAATCCTCCTCAAGAGGGCGAGAGTTAAGTGCCCTTTAGAGAGCCCTAGGGTCAGGGGGCGTGGCTTATTGAGTACAAGAGCGGGTCACTGAGTCTCGTGAAACACTCATCACACTGCAATTTGAAAACAGCCACGGGCCAGAAAATACACTTCAATCAGAGAACAATGCTCTCAAAGACACTGTGAGTGTCACTGTATGTGTGTGTGTGTATGTGTGTGTGTGTGTGTGAGAGAGAGAGAGAGAGAGAGAGAGAGAGAGAGAGATCATAGCCTTGAGTCATTTAGCTTTGTGACAATTACAAGTGCCTAGCTCTAAAGAGACAGGAAGACAGAAATGACAGAAGAAGAGAAAAGAGGAGAAAATAGAAAAAGATGAGAAAGGTGGAGATAAGTATAGGGAAAAGAAATAATGAAAGAAGAAGCTTTAAAGAAAGGAAAAGAAAAAGAAGAAACAAAATGAATAAGAAATAACAGAAGGGATAAAACGTAAACTTTGAACAGGGAAGGATGAGAAGAATAAAAGAAGAGATGAGTGAAGGAAAGGAAGACAAAGAGGAAAAGAAAAGCAAGGAGAAACTGGAGGAAAAGAGAAAATAAGAACAAACAGGAAACAAAACAAGAAGGAAAACGAAAACGGATATGAAGCGAAGAGAAGACAGAAAAGAACAAAAGAAGAAAAAAAGAAGAAAGAGAAAAAAACAAAAACACGAGAGAACGCAGACAGATTTACCGTATACTGTGAGAGGACGCTGTAAACATCAGGAATAAAATGAGCACCAATAGGACGCCTGTGATTCCAGGAACTGGCCAATTAGAGCGAAGGAAAGAAAAGTGAATCACTGGCTCCGCCCCCAAACATAGTAATTCATGTTTACTTCAAGGTTCTTAATAGATGTTTGATGTGTGACTCACCTGTCGTCAGAATGAGGACACGAGGATCCTGCAACAACGTATACACACACATTTATTATTATTTTCTATACATTTAACTTTTATTATTATAGCTTTAAAGATGCAGCACTGTGTGATCTGTGTGTGTGTGTGTCAATGTTTTTTACCTGTCCCCGGTAATGTGCTACATTGAGGTCAGGAAATTCGTCTGAGAATCGGCCAGAGAAGCTGACGGCGTTCACAAGGTGAGCGCTCACATGAACCACTGAGGAACACACACACACACACACACACACACACACACACACACAGATTGAAGTAACTGTTATAACTAATGAAGTGGTAACACTAAGCCTCTGTCTTAAATCATGGATTTAATGATAAACACAGCAATTTAAACAATAAACACAGCATTTCAGTGTTGATTAGATACTTTTAGTAGTTTTTAACACTTCAAAGCCTGAAGTTTGCTGTCTGATCTTACTTGAGTAGAAATAGTGTGCACTGAAGGGACAGAAATCACCTGGGACGACCCGATACAATATTATCGTTGTTATCAAACAAATTAGCCTCTTTTAGAATAGCAGCTATTTATTCTTACATTTGGCTGTGTGCTGAACATCGTTGGTCTGTTAGATGTTTTCTTAGTAATACTGAAAGTCCTAGAGTGGGCGTGCATACACATATACACACACACACACACACACACACACAATACCCCCTGAGGAGAAGTCTGACAGCATGCCTAAAGTATGCAGGACTCAGGATCTGTTCAACAGCTGATAATCTCTTTCTCTCTCTCTCCCTCTCTTTCTCCATCTCTCTCTCTCACAGACGTCGCTATGCTTTGTGTCACCTTGTTGCCATGGTGATAGGCTACCTCAAGACGTAGGAACTCTGTAATTAGAATAACACTAAAAAGTCCTGAAGTAGTCAAAATAATAGAGATTCTAGTTCTTTCTATCAGTCTCTCTCTCTCCCTCTCTTTATCCCTCTCTCTCTCTCTCCCTCACACACCCACACACATACACACACCTGTTAACCAAGTTAAACACAGTTGGTCCACTTAGATTTCAGCACCAGCCTAAAATAATAAGCTATATTTTTCTTTTTTCTTTTAAATGTTGGAGCTAGCTGTGTAACATGTATATTACAACCTGCTTGGAAATGGCAGTTGCTAAGATGCTAGCTCTGGTCTAATGCCGTTCTTCAAATGATTAAAGAAAGTCAGAATAAAAATATATACATTAATTTAATGTATTAATATAATTAGTACATTATATTAATACTAATCTAATTAATTGTAAACATGTTAGCTAGCGTTTGGTGTATATTTTATTCAGTTATCTTTAGCTAGTTGTGCTAGTTGTGCTACTATTAGTGTTTCTGACTAAAACCTTGCTAAAACAAACATGCTAAGACTTCTTAATGCTAAATCATAAATGTTTTTAGCTATGTTAGCAAACGTTTGTTGTAACTTAGGGTAAAATTAGCTCTTCAGATTTTATTCAATTATTTATAGCTAGTTGCGCCAGTTGTGTGATCATATATTGTACTCATTGTTCGGCTAGATGCCAGTGGCTTGATTAGCCCTGATACATACATATTATTAGCCTTTCTGACTAAAAACCTGTTAAAACAAACATGCGGTCGGTAACTGTTGTCATTAACTGTTAGAAGCTATGAAAGTCGGCCTTGTTAGCTAGAGTTTGTTGTTACTTATTTCGGTTACAACTAGCTCTAATAGTTAGTTTCGCTAGTTGTGTGGTAAGATATTTTACTATTTTACTTAATGTTTAGCTATATGCTAGTGGTTAGTTGATTAGCCCTGATACTATGTACTATTAGCTCTAGTGATTTGATTTATTTATTTATAGCTAGTTGTAGTTGTGTTGGTAAAGACAGGAATACTCGGAGGAAACCCACTAAGCACAGGGAGAACTTTCCGCAGACCTTAAGAGGGACCCGAACCCTTGACTCTGGAGGGTTCTAGTGCTAACCACTACGTCACCATGCAGCCCTTACCTAGTTTAAGTTTAATCTAAGTTAAGTTCTAAGTTTAAGTTAATTTAATCACTGTTGGACTCACCTGAGAATATGCAAATAGCAACACCACACGCCACATGGAAGGTTTTACTTTTGTCCAACAACCTGCGGAATTTTCTGCTGTTCAGCTGAAACAGACGATAAACAGCGATAATGAGATTTCCTGATAATAGCAGTCTGGAACTTAGCAAAATGTTTTCCTTAGTCATTTTTTATCTTTCAGTGAATATCTCTCTCTCTCTTTCTTAATGTCTCTCTCAACGTCTTACCCGTGTCTGCCCCCTCAGAACGGTGAGGACAGATCTGCACATTGGCAGCAGGACGAGGCTGCAGTTCAGGTTCAGGACGGATGCTGATGCTCGGCTCACACAAAGTCCTGGCTACACACACGTACACATATATAAAAGAAAAGTTTCATTCAGACATTTACTAAAACGGCATCTTCATAATGATTGGCTAATTTGTGTGTGTGTGTGGGGGGGGGGTTATATTGTCCAGTGTGCAAAAAGAGTGTGTACATGTAGGCACATTTCATACATTTATATTGTTTTCTTAATTGTATAAAGAACAGACTGTGTGTGTGTGTGAGTGTGTGTGTGTGTGTGTGTGTAAACCCCTCTAATATGGTATGAGTGATCTTTGGGCTCTCTTTGTAGAAGCTGACATGCTGCCACATGTTCTCTGCTGTAAGGAAATATTCTCTCTCTCTCTCTGTGTCCCTCTAATTTTGTCTGTCTCTCTCTCCCTCTCTCTCTCTCTCTCTCTCTCAAGATTTAAAGATTCTTTATTGGCATGACAAATATTTACATTTGTATTGCCAAAGTCTAGAAATAAGTCACAATTAAATAACAGGAAGAGACAAAATAGAATAGTATAAAACGAGCAATAATAAATAAACATATATAAAAGAGTATATACATTTAGTTAAAGTCATAGATAAAGTGGCTCTCTTTCTCTCTCACACACATACACACACACGCGCACATTCAAACCTAGTCTGTTCTCTGGACAGTTAAGAATACAGTATAAATTGTATAAATTGTATAAAAATGTCACATATCACATGTACACATGTGGGGGGACACACTCAAGATCACACAACCACACCTTTACTCACACACTCACAACACACATACCTCTCCATACCTTAATTAAAGTTGATATTGTGTATGTGTGTGTGTGTGTATGTGTGTGTGTGTGCGTGTGCATGTTTCTCACTTACCCCCAGCATGTTGTACAAGTAGTAATACTCTGGTCCACTGCAGTACAGCCTGAATGTCCTCCAGAAGATCCACACACTCACACCTACCCATACCACCTAAACACAGATACACACACAGCATTAGCATACACACACACAAACACTGATAGCGCAGTGAAAATTAGACACACGTTTTTTGATACTAACTTGAAGTTACAGCTTACTGTATGCCGAGTCGTAGTGAGTGTTTTCTCTGTAATTTCTGCATATCTGAGGGAAATTATTCTTGTTTCCTGTGGCACTACAACTTTATGTTTCTTTATTCTAAACAATTTATACCATAGAATTCCCAAGTCTGGTTCATCAGACAGCACATCTTAGCTGCAACTCCAGTCACAGGTTGCTATCAATGCCCTTAAGTCAGGGGTGTCCAAATCCAGTCCTGGAGGGCCAGTGACCAACACAGTTTGTAATTCACCAACACCTAAACACACCCACTGAACCTAGTAATTAACAGATTTAAATCAGTTGTGTTTGAGAAGAAGAATCACCAAACTGTGTTGGCCCTCCAGGACTGGATTTGGACACCCCTGCCTTAAGTGCTGAGCTAACACCAAGCTTTTTAGTGCCTAAGGCTTGGCTGTTTATGTACCAACCTCAGCAGCAACCTCATTTTCCCTCTCGTCTGTTCCAATAACTCAGCATTCAGCATCACCAGTATACTAATCACCGGCCTGATTATCTATCATCATCTGCACCTGTTTCTCACTGGTCCATGCTTAAGTTAGATGCATTTTTATGCTTGAATGATTCGTAGGTTACTGTGTGGTTTAACAAAAAAAAAAAAAACATTGAAAAAAACATGAATCTGCACAGGTACAGGGACTGGACTGAAAATAAGAGACAAAAAGTCATCCAGGAAGAAGTATTGCTCAAGACAACAATAAATTCTTAAGAAAGTCTGGCTCTTTGCAAGCAAATATGAAAAAGAAAGGGGTAGATTCTGTGTACTACTGTATATGGTAGACCTTGAAAATTATGTTGTTACGACTCGCAAATTACTGCTTCAAGTGACTTCAACCACAGCAAATGTTTTTGAGTTAAATTCGTTTCTTAGAGTTCAAGGATACCTAGACTGCTTAAACCCAACCGGACACTTATCAGACTGATTTACAGTAGCTAACAAGAAAATTAATAATAAACTCATACGAAATTATTATAAAACTGTATTAGAAGTTGCTATTTCAACAGGACATTTTTTAATTTTTGAGATGTTAACATTCTGTTGTTTCTGTCTGTTTTCGATAAACACGACTCAGCATTACGTGTTATGTAATTGTGTTGTGAACATACAACATCATCTTCAAAGATTGTTTTACCTTTTTAGTGTGGAAGTTGGACAAATTGCACTTAACTGGAACCCGGTTTTACTTTCTTAGTTAATACCTACTTAGTTGCTACTCTTGTTTGCACATTTGCACGAGTGCACTGGATGTTGTCTTTTTGTATAGTTCTTAGCTAGTTTTGTTCATTTATGTTCTATGGAGCACCTCAAACCTGGAGGAACATTATTTCATTTCACTGCGTACTGAACCGGGTATGGAAGAAATGACAATAAAAAACCTACTTGACTTGACTAGTGAACACAACCAGCTTGTTCAACAAAGTAAAATTTACCCACTAGCTACAGAAAATGTATCAGTGAACAGCTGTGTAAAGTAAGAAGTGTTCCTATAATAGGATACTCATAGGATACATGTAATTGAAAAGGAAATATGGGTTGAATGTGAAGTTGAATTAACACACACTGACCACTCCAGCATAGTGTGTTGTTGAATTATACATTAGTAGTGTATGGGATTAGTCAATGCAGTTTAGATGTTCATTCAAATCTGTGTGTGTGTGTGTGCGTGTGTGTGTGTGTGTGTATGTTCTTGTACCAGCACGCAGTGTTTTCCTCCCTCGTTGGTCAACCAGCTCTTCAGAGACAGACCCATGTCCACAGTGCGCGAGCTCCCGGTGTGTCTGTGTTCAGCCGGGTCTCCGTCTGCCGTCCGGACTGGGTGCGCGCGCGCGCGCTCTCCCTCTCTTCCCCCTCTCACGCTCTCTGTCTCGTGCGCCGGCCGGTCCTGCTCGAGCTTGGACTCGTCGCGAGCAATGTTGGTGAAGAGAGAGCGCGAGAAAGAGAGAGAGCGCGCGCGCGAGAGAGAGCGAGAGAGAGAGAGAGAGAGAGAGAATAGAGGAGGAGGGGAGCGCGCGCGGAAACGGGAAAGTAACTTCCTCCGTATTGTGTGAGTTGTGTCAAAGTTGCTAAAGAAATTATTATTATTATTATTAATAGTAGTAGTTGTATTAGTAGTAGGAGTAATAGTAGTAGTATTTGATTATGATAGTGTTGTTGTTTTTTTAATCCAGTACTTTGGATTACATAATAGTGATATAAAGAGCATTTCTAACCTCATGTCTAATCTTAGCTAGGTATTCATATAACATATTGATATACAGCCGGACCAAAAGTTTAAATAATGACAGAAATATTATTTTTCAAGTCTGCTGCTTCAGTATTGTTAGATATTTTTGTCAAATGAAATATAATTACAAGCATTTCATAAGTGTCAAAGGCTTTATTGACTATTACATTAAGTTTATGCAAAGAGTCAATATTTGCAGACATTCTGAAGACCTCTGCAGTTTGTCCTGGCATGCTGTCTATCAACTTCTGGGCCAAATCCTGACTGATGGCGCAACCCATTCTTACATAATCAGTGCTTGGACTTTGTCAGAACTTTTAGGTTTTTGTTTGTCCACCCGCCTCTTAAATTCTCAGCGGGAGTAAGGTCTGTGGAGTTTCCTGGGCATGGACACAAAATGTTTATGTTTTGTTGGCCGATCCACTTAGTTATCAATTTTGCCTTATAGCAAGGTGCTTCATCATGCTGGAAAAGGCATCGTTCATCACCAACTGTTCTTGGTGGGAGTAGTTGCTCTCAGAGGAAGTTTTTGTACCATCCTTTACTCATGGCTGTGTTCTTAGGCAAAATTGTGAGTGAGGCAACTCCCTTGACTGAGAAGCGACACCATACATGAACGGTCTCAGGATGCGTTACCGTTCACTGTCATCAGTTCTGTGTCTTAATGTAATTGTCAATAAAAGTCTCAAAGACTTATGAAATGCTTGTAATTATACTTCAGTATAGTATCATCTGACAAGAAAATCTAAAAACACTAAAGAAGCAGACTTTGTGAAAATGTATATTTGTGTCATGCTCAAAATTTTTGGTCATGGCTATAAATCTAAATAAATCTAAATCTAAATCTAAAAATCTAAATAAAGACTAAATAAAGATATTGATCGCTTTAAAAAGTTGCATTCTATAATAATAATAATAATAATAATATTATTATTATTATTATTATTATAAAAAAGTTAAGTTGTAACAGGTGATCATTCAGACTTAACTGTTCAGTGACAAAAAGAAATAAATATACAGTAACTTAGTCAAATATATGTTATTAATTTAATGGGAAAAAATAACAAAAAGGACTTAGTCTCGTATCCTTGTATCTTTCTTTTTGTCTTTCAAAATAACAATATATTAAAAATTACTAATGGTAGATTCGATTTTCAACATTGATGCTGTATAAGGAAGTCATTTAAAATTTTTAACTGGTGATGTTTACAATGTTTATAGTGAATAAAAACTAAATAACTATCAACTATTATAGAGCTTTACAGTAAATCAACTTAATCTTAAGCTTGCTTATTGAAGTTCAGCTAAGAATATGTCATTAGCGCCATCTGGTGGTGAAGAACAGCTCTGCAGGTCTACGTCTGCAAATCGCAGATTGGTGGATCTAAAAACACTTCCCTTGTTGTATGGAAACAAAACTAAAGCCACGCCTCTCAAACGCAGCCACCAAGTGGGGTGGAAATCACACATTGATATTTATCTCGACTACTTTTTGCTTTGATGTGGTGTCCAGTCCATGATTGTATATTATTCCTTTTGTTCTCAGAGGCACTCTTTCAAACCCTGAGTCCTGGAACATGGCCGTACCATCAGGGAATTAAAGATGTGACCTATAGATGTGACAACTTGGTCATTCAGGTCATCAGCTGACTTCATTTTATTGCCTCATAACGTTGCTGAGTCTAGTCCTGAGCAACTGAAGCATCATATCATAACACCAGATCATAACACTGTATCCAGAGGCTTGTACAGTGGACACTATGCATGATGGTTGCATCGCTACATGAACTTACCTTCTTACCCTGATACGCCCATTACTCTGGAATAGGGTCAGTCTGGACTCAACACACCTCATGACCTTTTTACACCACTTCAAAGTTCAATCTTTATGCTCCCTACCAAACTGAAGCCTTTTTTTTTCAGATAAGTGGTTTTCTTATGGATACACAGCTGTTTAATCCCAATCCTGTGAGTTCTCATCAAAATTGTGTGTGTACAACTTCAAGTGTTTAAGTGATCTCTCACCAAGGTTCAGGGCTTGATGTAGCCAATAATTTAACTCTTCTGAATCAGTGATGTCATGACTTTGGACTGCGGGAGAAAACCGGAGTACCCTGAGGAAACCCACCAAGGACAATAGAGAACATGCGAACTCCTGAGTCGGGAATCAAATAGTCGATTCTTGAGGTGACACTTTGCCATTTTTAAGAACATCTATCTATCTATCTATCTGTCTATCTATCGGTATCTACTGTATCTATCGATCCCTAAAATAAATACTCACACATATTTGTTGCTACCCTTCCGCTACAAAAAGAAAAAAAACGCAGTGGTCACTGAAATAACTTGAAACTGACAAAAGTAATAATAAATCAATAATTACTAATAATTAACTAATGAAAATCAGACATTGGTTTTTATTTGTGGTTCAACGGAAGCATAAATAAAATAATTTGACCATAGGGACATGTTAAACTAAATTGTGTCCTCTAATTAGAATAACAGGTGTCTTATTTAGCTGACATTAAGGTGTATTAAGTTAAGGGTAGCATCATTTTTATGGGGCATTAGTGGGTGGTGGGTTTCTCGCCCACCTTACAGAAGGCCGGTGTATGACTGCCCAAACTCCTGCCACTGGATGCAACGTCGATCCCAAGTCTGACTAAAATGGGAGGGTTTCGGCAGGAAAGGCCTCCGGCGTAAAACCTGTGCCAGATTACTGCGCGGGTCAGTTGGTCCACTGTAGAGCGGCTGAAAAACTAACAACAACCAGGGTGCCATCAGTTTTGTCCAGACCAATTTTATTAGTTAGGTTTTTTTATGCTTCTGTTCAACCACAATTTAAAAGCAATGGCTTGATTTTCAGTACATTTTTATTTATTATTACTTTTTGTCAGTTTAAAGTTTTTGTAGTACAAAATTGTTGACATTCCTAAATGCATGTCCTCCAATCACGTGTCAGTATGCGCACGAGCATGCTAACTCTCTCTCTCTCACACACACACACACTCCTCCCTCATAATAAACCCCGAGTTGTTGAGCTGCGTGTAAGCGCGCGCGCGGTCGCACTGTTCCAACTTCAAAGCGAGCTCTGCCAGCCTCACGCGCGCTTCAATGGGCTCGAAGAAGAAGCTCGTGCGCTGTTTGGAGTGTTTCACCGTCCTCACGCTCGTGTTCTTCGTGGGCTTCGTCATCGGTAAGGTGATGTCACGTGGTGTTCTTTCGTAGTGTGCGTGAAGCGTAAGGAAGGGAGATTTTTTTGTTGTTGTTGTTGTTGTTGTTGTTGTGACTGTCGTTTGGGTGCGCGAGCCCCGGTGCGTGGCATGCAACTGGGGATTTACATAAGCAGCACAATGTTGCATTGTGTGTGTCTCCCTACAGTATCCTTTAACCCCAACCAAATTTATTTCGTATCATTTAACTGCAGAACAAAACTCAATCTGATCAATGAACTTTTGATTTGATTTGAAAAATCTAATGATATCAAAACTCCAGTCTTCTGAATCATGCACCGATCTGCTGTCTGCCAGGAGACAAGAAGAACATTATCTTGTTACAGTTGCACCTGTCAGGGGTGGGATATATTAAGCAGCGAGCGAGCAGTTGAGGTGCAGAAAGCAGAAAAAATGGGCAACCTGATTGACTGCACAAGGGCAGGACTTCTGATGTGTTCCCGGTATGCAGCGGTTAGTGCCTACCAAAAGTGGTCTGAGAAAGTACAACCAGAGGACCAGCGGGTTCATTAATGTTCTGATGGAAATGCATCAGCTTGCTGCTCAGAGTGCTCGTGCTGACCTCAGTACACCACCGGAAGCTCTTACAGTGAGCTCGTGAGCATCAGAATCGAAGCATGGACAAGTGCAAGAAGGTGGCCTGGTCTAAATCATTAACCATGAATGATGAAGCTTGGGAAGCTGGTCTGTTTGAGCAGAGTGTACAGATTCTACCGAAGGACTAAAGATTAAAGTGACGCTGCAGTATTGCAATGATTAACCCCAAAGCACGAAACAGTTATAGATTTTTTTTTTCCTGCCTTCTCCAGAGTTGATTACTGGTGCCGTTTCTTCGACTGTTTGAATCTTTCAGTGTATTTGTATAATAAATTATTGACCTGGAGTGTTTACCCCAGAGTGTTTATTAGACCCAGTCAGATGACACAAATCAGTTCTTGGTAACAAATGGACTCTGATCTTTGGACCCATGTCTGTGAGTGCTGTGTTTTTTCTTCATTTATATATGAATGTAAGAGCAGCTTTGTTTTGTTCTTCTTCTTATCTTAGGGTGGTTTGCGAGACCTGCTGACACGCATCATGAAAAGTCACAGGGGCGTGACTTCCTGCGTGAGTTCATGGATGAAATCCATGCAGGCAACATCAAAGAGCATCTTAGGTATACACACTCACAGACATGCACACAAATACCTGAAGCACCTTAGTTACAGTAGATCATTCGATCAGCTCTTTTCTTTGCCTCAAACAGGAAGTTCACTCGTCTGCCTCATTTGGCGGGAACGGAGCAGAACCTGCGATTGGCCGAGCAAATCCGGGAGGAGTGGCTTGCGTTTGGCCTGGACTCCGCCGAGCTCGTGTGGTACGACGTTCTGCTGTCGTATCCGAACTCGACCATGCCAAACTACGTCTCTGTAATGAACCAGCACGGGGAGGAGGTACGCTCTCGCACTGTACACCTGTACATAAATCCAAGCCGCTGTCCGTCATCCCTGAAATAAAATCAACAGATATCTGTTAAATCTATCTGAAAACAATCTCTTGTTGATATGGGAGTGTGTTTGTTATACCAAAAGTTCCATGCATACCATATGCATGCACACACACACACACATTATTATCTTGGTGTACTCCTTTTTCATCAGCGCTTGTGTAAGGCATGTGGTCTCACCAGCTGAGGTGAGTCTCATATCCCTGAGACATGACAATAATAATTATCCCTGTTTACAGTCTTAATAGGACTCCAATAACTCTGGACCTCACTAATGATGTCTTGGGAGATGAACGGCTTAAACAGGAAACAGTATCTTAATATGACGCAAATGAAATATACACTTGGTTCTGTTTTGCAGAATTTTGCAGCTTTATGTAAATAAATGCCTGGAATAGGACTTTTTTTTATCTTTTAAATGATGTAATGAGGCTAGTGTTATATTACGTGTATGCTAGAGGTGTATATTAGCCTTGATGAAAGGACTGGGAGAAATACACAGTCCTGTAATTATTGTAATTATTATCTGGTGGACACAGATGACTTTGTGACAAAGAAGATGATGATGAAAGTTCTCATGTAATAGCACCTGCTTTTCTAATGGAACATTCCTTCTTGGGTTTCTACCATGAATTCAGAAAGAGGCAGCGCACACACAGACACAAAGGATTACCATAAGGTTAAAGGCAGGGTGGGTAGCATGTAACCTCAAAGAAAGGAAAGAGAGAGAGAGAGAGAGGTGGGAGTGAAAAAAAGAAAGATAGGAAATGAAACGTTGTTAGAGAAAGCTGGCCGTTGCGATGCTTTCTTGTTTTCTTTCCTCCTTGATTTCTCTCTCAGGTCAGTCAGCTGAACTGCAATGTGCTCACTTGGCGGTTTTACACACCACATGATTACAGGTGTGTGTACGTGTGGTTAGGTTATCATTTATGATGGCACAAGATGCCAAGGCAGCTTATGTTTATGTTTAACCCAAAAAGCTGTTGAATTCTCGAATCTGATTGGTAGAGAGTTTAACAGCAGCTCTGACAGTTTCTATAGTAACTTGGACAGCGACTTATTTAGTGGACACGCCACATATTCCACCTCATTTCAAGTCTGCAGGAGTTCACATGTTCCGGGTAGCATGACCTCCTTATCAAATCCTAAGTTGAAGATTAGTGACAGAGCGACTGTTGTAACCTCTACAACGTTAAATGTAAAATTTGTCGCTGCACCATCACTCTGCACCAGTAAATCACACTGCACCAGTTGGTCATAATTAATATTCTGTTGTGCTTACACACACACACACACATACACAGGTCATGAAGTCGTCTCTAGCTGAACCTGTACCTGAGGGTTACGAGAATGTGAGCGACATCGTTCCTCCATACAACGCCTTCTCTGCCCAGGGACAACCAGAGGTAACGATACACTCCGGCGTGGGCCAACCTGCAGCCGTGGACACTGAAGGTTAACTGTCTGTCTTACCCATATTCTGTATTTTAAAAAAACTAGCACCAAAGCTAGATATACTGTATGATATGTATATTTAGCTAACGTATAGCTAGATGATGTTATTTATACCATGTATATGATATTTAAGCTATGTCACTTAACCGGATGTGCTGTTGTACTGAATATCAGCACGGCTTAGCTAGCTTACAGCTAGCTTATGTGTGTTTAACCCTAACCCTAACCCTAACCCTAACCCTAGTTAACGCTGATAAGTAAAGCTGATGTCAGGTGGAGGGTAACTGAGTACTTAGTTACTATAATTAAGTACATATTTCACGTATTTGTTCAGTGCAAAAGTTTGCATTCCTCTAACTTTGAAAAATAAAAATCCTCATTTAATAGACATACAGCTAGTATGGATGTCCCTTCATCATAATTTTTTATAAAAAGGACGTTATAGTAAGATATCGGTGCAATATTATATATATCAACCATTAACCATAACCAGTAATACTTTGTGTACAGTCTTCTTTTCACTTTCTGCAGCGCTCCGGTGCCTGATGTAGACATGCACCCCAAACACACCCCAACATGTTTGATTGCGGGAACGGTGTTCCTCTCCTCATACGAAGAGTTTTATTATTTTTGTACGAAATTATGACCAAATAATTCATCCCTAATTTCCTCAGACTACATGAGCTTGTTCCAAAACCCATTTGCTTTGTTCACATGCTGCTTATGTCCACAAGTAAGAAATTGCTTCCTGTGTGCTTTTCTCCCAAACAATCCAGTCTTGGGCAGACCGCACTTGGATATTGAGATGTTGACTTTTATTCCGGATCCTATGCTGTTTGTTTTGGATTCCTATGTAGCTCTTGAGCAAGTTTCCAAGCACACCTCTTTCGGTTCTTTCTTTTGGTCTTCCACTAAAATTAAGAGTATTAGTGTGTCTACAGTTCTTCCGTTTTAGGATTATGGTCTTCACACTTGGTACTGGTATCCATGGGCACTGACGATTTGTGCTGGAGAAATTCCTCTCCAGCTTTATGAAGGTTTACCAGTATTATTTTGAGGTCTTCAGAAAACTCTTTTCCTGCTCCTAATTTTTCTCTCAGCAAGTCACCCACATGCAAAGTTAACACACCCGGTGCCTCATCTCATCGAGGATTAAGGGTTGACAGTCGTTTTTAAAGATCAGATTCAGATTTATCCAGGGGGGGATGCAAACTTTTGTTTGTATATCATATTCATTATTTAACTATAACTTTATTTTTATACACTAGTTGACCATTTTTGTTGCTTATAATGATGAAGAGACATTTGCTAGCTGGATGTGCATTAATGGAAAAGTTTTATATTTTTGTCTTTTCAATCTAAGGGCAATGCAAACTTTTGCACTCGGTTGTGTATGATTATATATAGCTAATGTAAACCAAACATACGTACATCATGTTTGGTTAGCCTAGAAAATGCTAGCTATATTATGCTAGCTATATTAAGTCTGCAAGTCTCAAATTTATAAGCACTCGGGTAGCACCTCTAGCTTAGCTTACTTTAGAGTGCTACGAAGAAGCTAATGCCTTCATGCTATTGAAGTGACATTGTTCAGATGAACCTCAACCTACTAATTACTTCATATATGGACGTGTTCCTGTATTGTGATCTTTATTGCTCCTCATCATATAATCTCTAGTGTATGGTCAGCACAAAAGGCAACAGGAGGTACAATCCGGTTCATGCGGTTCGTGTTCTTATCTCACAGCAGTGTGCGGTGTGATCCTGGGATGCGCCAATATGTCACGCAGACACTCCCTGTTTTTCTGCTTGGATAAGCACTTAAACACACATACCGTTCCAGTGGAAGCAACTCCCTGCATTTCAACAGATTTTAAGAACTCCCACTATATATATACATATTAGTTAGTACATATTAGTACACAATATATATATACATATTAGTTACCACTTACAATATGTTGTTTGAGGTGACCCATTACTGCGTAATTATTAGAATTATCATACAAGCTAGCAAAGCGGCCTTTAAGAAGTAAGCTGCTAATTCATTTAAATGAAACTTGCTAGAAAGGACCTAGTTAGCAAAATAATTAGCATGTTTGTTAGCGATTCGGAAGCTGAGGCAAACTTTGAGGTAAACTCGGTAGTTTTTCTGCATCATTTAGTGACAATATATTTCTTATCTTGGCAATATTTCTAAGGTGAAAGAAAGCTATCCTGGTGATATTATCTACATGAGCTTCAAATGAAAGGCTGGAATCTATAATCACACCAAGGTCTTTTACTGTTGCATTTGATGGAACAGAAAGGCCATCTAAAGTTACAGTGTGATCAGAAAGCTTACTTCTAGCTACTTGTGGTCCTATGACCAGAACTTCTGTCTTATCAGGATTAAGCAGAAGAAAATTAATTAACATCCAATCTCTTATGTCCTGCACACACTGCTCAATTTTAGCAAACTGGTTTTTCTCATCTGGTTTTGCTGAGACATATAATTGTGTGTCATCAGCATAACAATGAAAACTAATACCATGTTTTAGGAATTATGTTGCCTGGAGGAAGCATGTACA
>QMIH01000640.1:187656-245022 GCA_003987875.1 Clarias batrachus | reverse complement strand
AAATACTAAGTGTATTGCTAAATCTTATAGATTGATTTATATATGATAATATTATGCTTTTACGTTTATAGTTTATTAAAGTGAACTCACCTTTCGACTTCATCGTCGTTGTCACTCATTGTGGCAGCTTATAAAACCCTCACAGCTTAAAAACACAAATTATTAGATTAATTCTCCACAAAAACACCGCAGTTTCATCCTCATCATATCATAAACTACAGCACTTAGCAAACTGTCACAACGCTAGCTAACCAGGCTAAACAACTCCTCTGAGTCAGACAGGCGACAACGTATATATTTAACGCAACATTCAAACTTCCTATTCAAAATAAATATTATAATGGTGACGTATAAGTCCACTTGACGTGAATAAAAAGACTAAAAATGGAAGTTATTCTAAAGTTCAGTCGAGCTAGGATAACAATTTCTAGCCTGACGAGATTTTCATTTCCGCCTGCGCAGTTTGATGGCGTCACGGGATCAAGTTCGCGTCGCGTCGCATCGCGTCATTAGTACGGATCATGTTACAGATCAAAAGTACAATTTTTTCCTCCCTTAGAGTCCTAAAAATATTTTTTTAAATGCACTTTAACAACATAAAAAATTATTTAAAGTTTTATTAAAGAAATATAATTTTGTATTATCAGCACAAGACAAAATAAGAAAGCTTTCAAAGCTTATTGTTTTTATTTAAACCACGTGACAACATACATTTATTCTCATACATTTTTTAAGAACTAATATGATTTGACCCTTTGTGTATTAAAGTCATTTTGTAAAGCAGTTCATTCCTGTCCGCTATTTCGAGCAGCACTGCAAGAGTGACTATATTCAGTATAACCTCACTGTGTTTATTAGAGTTAATGACATCATTAGCGTTCACTTTTCAGGAAATACAGAGGGGCCCAAAACTTTTACACACACTTTAACAGTTGTTATCTATTCCCTTTCTCAAAAGTTGAAATTAATTATGGGAGCAATGTGTAGTATTGTTTCCTTTAAAGATGTTATTCATCGCACCGTCGTTAATGATATTAAGAGGACCATAGAAAATAGCAGACCACTGAGCAATGTTTTTTTTTTTTTTTTTAAACCTTAACCGCGGTAAGACACTTCTGCTGTTGTGGCTGGTTCAGGAATAGCTTGGAATACATCTGTTGTAGCTCATTTCTTGAAAACATCCATGTGCTGGCTCTTGATGAACTAAATCCAGGCTCTCTCTACTCCACTTGTGAAGTTCTTGAATTAGCCTTACTTCATTTTTCTTGACTGTGGTCATCCTGGGTGGCTGACTAAAGGCTAACCCTAGCCTGTGCATTTTTTTCTACTACAACTTCGACCTTCTAATCATGCGTCGATACAGCGCACTGCAAACAACCAACCGTTTCTGCTACGACCTTCTGTAGGTTACGTTCCTTGTGAAGTGCATCTTCTGGACAACTGTCAAGTCAGCAGTCTTTCCTCTACGTGTACTGAGTGAACTGCACATGCAAAATATACATGGCATTTACAGTATAATTAGAAATTTACACAGATTAAAAATGAACTATTCTAATATTTTGAGATACTGGTTTTCATGAGCTATAATCATCAAAAATTTAAACAAAAACGTTTGAAATATTTCACTTTACATGTAAAAAAAACCCAGAATGAGTTTATTTTTAATATAAATTATGAAACAAAATTAACTTTTTTATATTAACATTTTAAAAATATATATTTATGAGAAATTTAGAGCATATCGATGATTTATGAAAACAGGTAGCGGGCAAAAGGTCAACGTGACTGTGCTTGTTCCTCTTTTGGTTATAAAGAACAGTTTTTATAATTTTCGTGCTGAAAGACTCCATAGATTCCTTGTGTACCTAGAATTAGTGTATTATACTTGGCAACAACAAAATGATCCTTATTTGAGAAATGGAGTGTAGTGTAAAGCCGTGAAATGGAAAATAAAAGGGCACACCATACACACTGTACTTTTAACAAAATTTTATTTCTGTACATGAAAGACACTTTAAAAGTGAAAATGAAGCAAAGAACAGAATATGCAAAAAGGCAAACATTTAAAAATGGATGAAAACAATCCAAACGCAATATACTGATCAGCCATAGCATTAAAATCACTGACAAGTGAATTGAATCGATTTTATCATCTTATTTCAATGGCACCCGTCAAGGAGTGGAAAATATGACGCAGCAATGGACAGTCAGTTCTTAAAGCTGGTGTGTAGAAAACAGACATGACTGGCAGAGCGTCTCCAAACTGATCTGTCTTGTGAGTGTTGTCAAGCCACATTCGGTGTGAAGGCTAACCCTTCAGTCTGAATCCATGAGCTACACACAGTCCCCATTCTCATGCTGTCCACTGCTGAAAAGACTTACATGAAGCACATGAGCATCAGACCACCTACCTAAACATTGTTCAGTAACTCCCTAATGGCAAGACAATGCACCCTGACACAAAAAATATTCAGGAACTTCTCCAGGAACATGGAGTTCAAGGTGTTGACTCAGCTGCTAAATTCTTCAGATCCTCACTCATCTGTAGGATTAATGGATCTACTGCTAACATCTTTGTGCCAGATACCAAGGGGTGTTGTCGAGTGGAGGTCCTTATGGTTTAGAGCTGTTCCGATAGCACAAGGAGGTCCTGACAATATTAGGCAAGTGGTTTTAATCTTATGGCTGATCAGTGTATGGACAATAGATGAACTGCAAAATTCACACTACTGGAAGTCTTGGTTCAACTTTTTTTTTTTTGTGATTGCAGGATCATGGAACATGAGTAACAGACAGAAATAGAACCACAAAGAAAGACAAAAAAACAAACAAGGGGGGAAAAAAGCAAGTATTGATTACAGATGATTCTGGATATTTACAGATTTGTGGAAATATGTACAGGAATAAACTAAAGCACATGAGGCTGTTCTATGAATATTGGACTTCTTCAGTGAATATTGGAATATAATGATTTTACACTGCTCTTATGTAAGGAGGTGCTGATGATCGGTTTTATCATGTGCCAGTATATACAACACGTAGAACATAATGGAAGAGATGGTGGTCAGACACTGACTAGTTAAACAGAGGGATCAATTCCTTCCCATTTGAGTCATATAGAATAAGAACAGCAGTCTTAAGGCAACTTTTAACTACATACTATAACTTGAAAAGTATACATAGGTGCAGTCTGTAATTATCAGGGGTCCTACATGGGCAGGATGGGCATTTAATACCCAGTGGCAGAAATTTCCACGAGGTTTGGTTGCCTACACAAGCAATAAGTGCGTTTATATTCGAGAATTTCTTCTCTGAAGCCTTTAGAAACAAACTACATACACACAAATACAAAGCTAGAATAAGATAAGAATTCTCCATGAATAGGAGGATGATAAAACAAACAACAAAATTTTTTTTTTAAGGAAAACTCAAAATAGGCGGGTTTTATGAATCTCCAGCCAAGTAAAAAGTTCTCTCTCAAATTTAAAAAAAAAAAAAGTTCCAAGTCAAAACATAAGACAACAGCACCACAATCATGCGGCATTTCACTTGCCTTTGGACTGGCAATCATAGGGCTGACATGTGCCCCATGTCTTAAAGTTTTTACTGCCCATATACATCACACCACTTTATAATAATAATAATCCTAGCAAAAATTATTTCCTGAAGCTTGACAGCTTGGATCCCTGAAACGAATGTAGTGATTTATTATTTTATCCAAGATTCAAGTTATTTTGGTTTCCGCAACAACAATCAACTCCAAGCAAGATTTTGAGATGAGATGAGCAGTACGAGCAAAATTCCTCAGATTTTATATTAACATGTAAAAAAAAAAAAAATCCACAACCAAACATTCAGTGTATATAAAAAAAATAAATCAATATCCTGACATTGCACTTTGTTTAGAGGATGAGGAAGGAAGCAGTTTTACATCTTCATCCTGAATTTCATCAACTGTGGAAAAAAAGAACAATACAGAGTGAGACAAAATGTTTTATTACAGGACCAAAATGAATCCTGCTTCCCATATGAACCTGGTGCAAAACAGAGAACCCCTTGTTCACACTAGCAAGAGAAAAATCACTTTATATCCATAGGCTGATTCATTATTTAATTATTTTTTAATTAGTAATAGAATGTTTCCTGAAATCAAAGTTCAGTTAGTGAGAATGGAAGTTCAGGGTACTGTGTCATGTGAATTTCCTCATTGACTGTAACACCAAATACTTCTAGTGCCCCAGATGTTTTTAGTTTCCCACCACATCCCCGTGACCATGACAGAAAAGACACGAACGACATGCACATCCCGAGTTACCCGTTTTAAATCACAGCAAACCGCTAAAAGACGGGCTCTGTTCAGGGACACACGGCTCACGTTTAGTGTCAGGAAATTAACCGTACACGCTCACACACACGTCTCGGTCTCATATCAACACAATCCATTTTGCACATCGTATAGACGTATTGCTGTTCTGACGCACTTCGACATCCCCTGCAACCTACATTCACTCTCACCCTCTGACTGACACTCGCTTTCTCGTCATGAATGTACAGAATCAGTTAAACAGGATTGTCAGGTCGAGACATCTACAAAAAAGGTTAGGGATGTTGGTTGTGACTTTTTGACTCACCTTTTTCGCACTGCTGGTGATCTTTGGTGATTTCGCGCTGGTGGTGCGTGGGGATTTGCGAAGCTTGTTAAGGCCGCGCTGCAGCCTGCTGTCGCCACGCACCACTTTCTTAGGAGTATTATCGATCATAAATGCCATGGACTGCCTCCGATCAGCCTGAAAAAAATTAAATAAATAAAAAATTATATTGTACCAGAGTATCAAAAAAAGTATTGTATATACACACACATGAAACACAAAGAGACCGACCGGAGAAGGCGCGATGTTCTGCGAGCTGGCTGAACGAAGGTTCCTTCCTTTAGGAGTTCGAGGAAAGCAACTGACCATCTTCTTTGCCTGATGAGGGAAAAAAAAGACAAGGTTTTTAAAATAATTCTAAATTAAAGCGCCTTTTGAAGTTCAAGGTCAAACTGTGCACGTCCGCGAGTGCCCTTACCTCAGGTGTGTCCAAGTCTTGTACTTGCCCCGCAGGTCGTTTAGGCGCCAGCGGACTGCGAGTGGATCGCACCTCCCGTGCTTTGGAGACTTGGGGTGCTCGTTGTGGAGGGGCGTGGCTATGAACAGGAGCAGCAGGTGGCGCTAGAGAGACCCGGTGAGCAGCGATGGAGTCTTTGAGCTGAGACGGGATCATGGACGCACGGCGGATGGTCTCGTGAGGATCGCCGGTGCGGACGTCCTCGTCGGTTACGGGCAGGTGTGAGAATCCCAGGCTGGGCTGCGAGAGAGAGAGAGAGAGAGAGAGAGAGAGAGAGAGAGCAGGACAAACACAGAAATTATTTACTCATGGTTATAGTGCATAAAAGGTTAAATCTTCTGGTTACGGTTTTTAGCTTGCGTTGCAGGTTCGATTAGCTAGATGTTTATTTGCAGCTAGTTAACGCGACAGCAGCTGTGTATAAAACTCGGTAGCAAGTGCAAGTCCACCAGCTCACTATTTTTCAAAGATCAGTCATTTGTACAGCTAATATTTCTACTCTATAAAAGCTAGTCATGTTTGTACCCTGGACTCCAGAGCGTAGCTGCTCTTCAAGTGAGGTAAGCACGCTTTGTTACGCGACTGCAGCTCCGCGATCCTCATCCAGTCGTCGGCGATGTGTTCCGGCTCGTTCTCGGATCCTATACAGAACGCACTGGAGGCTGCAGACGGAAAAAAGATTGTTGTAAATTGCAGTAAAAAAAACAAACCCACACAACATATGAATAGAGAGACAAACAAAGAGACAGTAGAGGACAAGCAACAAAAACAGGAAACAAAAGAAAAGACAAAAAAAAAAAATAATTTTTTTTTGGCCTTTCACAAAAGACAAAAAAAAAGTAACAAAAGATGAACACAGTTAAATGCATCTCTCACCGCGTGAAGGAACAGTGCCGTGAGCGTTGCTGCGGCGATACCCAGGAAGGCTGAAAAGTTTGTTGGGATCCTCAAAGATCTCTGCCGAGACCGGGCGAGTTTTGTGGGAAGCGAGATTGGGCTGGGACTGAGCCGAGTGCAGGCTGAAGAACGATTCGTCTGCCTCTGCAGCGCCACCTAGAGGAGTTTTCTACAAAGAGTATAACCGTGTTTAAAATATTTCGATATAAATTCATTATAGCAGTTCTAAAATGCCATTAATCTCCAGGTAAGAAAATAAAGAGTCAACAAAAGTAACATTTATGTCCTTCAGATTGTGAGGTAGACGTTCAGGACAGCGCACACTGTGTGATGACAACGACATGTACAACGTTAACTTGTCCCTCACCTTAGTCATAGTGATGTTGATGACCTGCGTGGTCCGTCGTCTCTGGACCGAAGAGCTCGGCTTCCGCGCTGAATCGAGAGTTAGCTCGCCGAGTGACGTGATGCTGCTTTCTAATTTGTAATCTTGGTTTGCGGTGTTGCGCGCCTTGCCCCGAGGCATCATGGGAGTGAAGTACAGTGTCTCAAGAGATCCTCCATCTTGAGCACGGCGTTTGGCTGCTAATCGTTCTGAACTGCGGACCAAAGGAGTGCTGGCCTCGCTAGGCACCGAGTGTTTGCTGCTCAAAGTGAGAAAGAGTAAGAAAGAAGGAAGGAAGGAAGATTCCATTATTCAGGTCGATACAGAGTTTTTGTGACGGTCAAGAAATTATTGTCTGTATGTTGGCCCATTTTGCCAACTAGAAACCAGAACATTACCCGTTTAGAGAATCGTCCAGGTCGAGGTCCAGACTGTCTGTGCTGTCATTCTGACGCTTTTCAGGGATTTTCACGTAGACGCTTTCTCTGTGCTTCACCTGGGTACTCTGGCCTCCCTGCTTCTGCAGCTCTCTTAACTGACGGTCTGCGTAATCCAACTAAAAAACAAAATTAAAAATTTATATATACGTCTTTGTTAACATGCAGAAAACCTTTGGCAATTATCTTGATTATCACATGACAATCCAAGACGCACTCAACTAGACCTGGTTAATTTAGTTTAACGCCATTTTGCTAACTCAAACATTAACATCTGGAACGAACTTTGAGTTAAAGGACGTTTCGCGTACCTGTGTCTCCAGGCTTGTGACCTTTAATGTCAAATTTTTCTCTGATGTCTTCATCTTCTCCAGCTCCATGGAGACAAGTTTTAGCTCAGCTTTCAACGCCTTTGCCTCACTCTCGCTTGATTGTAGAGAAGCATGGAGGTTCTGACGTGCTTCCTGCTCCTCCAGGAGTTGCTGTTTTTTACCGTTGTAATGGGTTTTTGCTTTTTCTACCTATAAGGAACAGAAAACGCAAAGAGAAACCAGTGATGCGCTGAACCTGAAAAACTGCACCTGGTACAACAAAGAATGTGTGTGGGGGGGGGATTTTAAAAAAAATCCTAACCTGTACTTTGTAATGCTCCACTGTTTCCACCTTCACCTTGAGCTGCTCCTGTAGTTCTTGGTTCTGTTTCTCTTTCTTATGGATAGCTTCTTTTATCGTCTGGATCGAATCATTCTGTTCTTTGAGCTTCGCCTCGAACCCTGCTCCGAGTCTCTGGGAGGCTTCACACTCCCGCTGAAGCGACTGGTTAACGGAAGACAAATGCTCCTTTTCTTTTTGCAGTGTCTTGACTTCCTGCTGCAAGCTGCTCTGTACGTCATTCAGAGCATCCTGTTGTGTCTGGAGGGACAGGTTGACCTTGGTAAGGGCATCTTTCTCCTTAGTCAAAGCTTCCAGTTTCTGATGGAACTCCTCAAGCTCTTGTTTCTGCTTGAGTCGCAGCTCAGAAACCGTCTCCTCCAAGACTCCATTAGCCTGACAGGCATCTTGCTTCTGCTTCTCAGACTCCTTAACCTGGTCTTGAAGTAAAGTCAGCTCGGATTCCCTTTCGGATACGAGTTTAGATGTTTCTTCAAACCGGACTTGAAGTTCAGCGACCTTCGTCTCCAATTCAGCTCTTAGAGCCTTCTCGGATTCTTCAGTGCTGATCCTTGAAGCTTGTTGCTGCTTTATTTCTAAGTGAAGACGGCTTATTTCAGCTTCTCTTTCATTAGCTAGTGTTGAAAAATTCACAATCTTCACTTGTAGTTCTGCAACTTGGATTTCAAGCTCCTTTCCTCGCTGTTGGGCGGCTTCTTTGACAGTGACCAGTTCTGTTTGCACCTTCTGGGCTGCCTCAAGGTCTTTAAGAAGGCACTGGTTCACAGAAGCAAGATGATTCTTCTCATTCTCCAGGGTCTCCAGATCCTTGTGAAATTTCTCCTTGTTTTCTTGCAGATCAGCCTTGAAGGCATTTAACTTCTCCTGTTGCTCCATTTTCTCTGCCTGGAGATTCTGCTTCTCTGAGGAAAGATGTTCCTTCTCTTTCTCCAATGTTTCTAGATCTTTTTCATATTTTTCTTTGGTTTCCTGCAGATCAGCCCTGAGGGTGTTCAGCTCTTGCTGCTGCACAGTTCTCTCTTCCCGCAGGTTCTGGCACTCACTCTGGAGCGACTGGTTCACTACAGCAAGGTTTTCCTTCTCATTCTTCAAAGTTTCCAGATCTTTTTCGTATTGGTCTTTGCTTTCTTGCACATCAACCCTGAGGGCATTCACCTCCTCATATTGCCTGGTCTTCTCTTCCTGCAGGTTCTTGCACTCACTCTGTAGGGACTGGATCACAGAGGCATGATGTTCCTTTTCATTCATTATGGTTTCCTGATCTTTTTCATAGTTTTGTTTGATTTCTTGCAGGTCAGTCCTGAGGTTATCCAACTCTCCTTGTTGCACGGTTTTCTCTTCCTGCAAGTTTTGGCACTCAGCCTTAAGGGACTGGTTCAAAGAAGAGAGGTGCACTTTTTCACTCTCCAAAGCCTCTAGATCTTTTTTGTATTGATCCCTGTTAGCTTGCAGGTCAGACTTGAGGGCATTTAGCTCCTCTTCTTGCCCCATTCTCACTGACTGCAGGTTCTGGCACTCACTCTGGAGCGACTGGTTGACTACAGCAAGTAGTTCCTTCTCATTCTTCAAGGTTTCCAGATCTTTTTCATATTGATCTTTGCTTTCTTGCAGATCAACCCTTAGGGTGTTCACCTCCTTCTGTTGCCGAGTCTGCTCCTCCTGTAGGTTCTGGCATTCACTCTGAAGGGACTGGTTGACAGAATAGAGATTTTCCTGTTCTTTCTTCAAAGTTTCTACCTCTTGTCTGTACCCATCTTGGACATTCTGTAGTTCTGTCTTGAGAGCATTCAGTGTCTCCTGTTGCTCCTTCACCTTCAGTTGCAAGGTTTGGCACTCAGTCTGAAGAGACTCGTTCACAGAAGAGAGGTGCACCCTTTCGCTCTTCAGAGCCTCTATATCTTTTTGGTATTGATCCTTGTTGGCTTGCAGGTCAGACTTGAGGGCATTTAACTCCTCTTCTTGCACTGTTCTCCCTGCCTGAAGGTTCTGGCACTCACTCTGGAGCGACTGGTTCACTGCAGCAAGATTTTCCTTCTCACTCTTCAAGGTTTCCAGATCTTTTTCGTATTTGTCTTTGCTTTCCTTCAGATCACCCCTGAGGGAGTTCACCTCCTTCTGTTGCAGAGTCTTCTCTTCTTGCAGGTTCTGGCACTCACTCTGGAGGGACTGAATCACTGAGGCATGCTGTTCCTTCTCATTCTTCAAGATTTCCAGACCTTTCTCGTATTTATCTTGGCTTTGTTGCAGGTCAAATCTGAGGGCGTTCATCTCTTGCATTTGCAGAGTTCTTTCTTCCTGGAGGTTTTTGCACTTACTTTGAAGAGACTGGTTCACAGAATCAAGATGTTCCTGTTCCTTCTTCACCAATTCTAATTCTATCCGGTACCCATCTTGGACACTCTGTAGTTCTGCCTTGAGTGAGATCAGGGTCTCCTTTTGTTCCTTGTTCTCTACTTGTAAGGTTGTGCACTCTGTCTGGAGGGACTGGTTTACTGAGGAGAGCTGATCCTTATCATTCTTCAAGATCTCCAGATCCTTTTCAAACTGATCCTTGTTTTCTTGCAGCTTGGACTTAACTGCTTTTAACTCCTCATGCTGGCCAGTTTTCTCTGCCTGTAAGGTCTGGTACTCACTCTGGAGAGACTCCTTAACTAAACACAGATGTTCCTTTTCCTTATTCAAGGTCTCTAGATCTTGCTGATACC
This sequence comes from Clarias batrachus, assembly GCA_003987875.1. Classification (NCBI taxonomy): domain Eukaryota; kingdom Metazoa; phylum Chordata; class Actinopteri; order Siluriformes; family Clariidae; genus Clarias; species Clarias batrachus. The sequence continues at coordinate 234,820 of QMIH01000640.1, read as the reverse complement.
TATCCAAATCTTGCTTCTGCTTGCTGCAAAGCTCAGCCACTGTTCTCTCCAAAGTTTCCTTGGCCTGACAAGCTTCATTCGCAAGAGCCTCTTTCTGTTGGTACAGGAGCTCCAGTTGTTTCAGCTTTTCCTCTGTCGATTCCAAAAGCTCATTTTTAACTGTGGTCTGATGCTTGGCAGACTCAAGTTTTCCCTTCAAATCCTCTACTTTCGCGAGTTCTTTCTGAAGAGCTTCTTCTGATTTTCGAAGGAGTTTCTGGTTGCAGTCTTCCTGTTCCTTCATCTTTTCACAAAGAGAACCAAGCTGGGTTTCTCTTTCAGAAGCGAGACTAGTAAGCTCCTGAACTCTGGCTTGAAGTTCGGTTACCTCTCTTTGAAGCTCTTTACGTTGAGTCTCCTCAATTTCCTGAGCTTTTGCTCTGAGATTCTCTTGACGCTGAACCTCCTCTTGAAGCTTGAGAAGCTCCGATTGTCGTTCTGTAGCTAGCGTGGTGGCATCTGCTAGTTTATTGTGAAGCTGAGCAAAGTTTTCCTCCAGAGATTTGTTCTGTGCTGCTAAAACGGAAAACTCGCGTTCTTTTTCGAGTGCAAGATTCTGTTGGCGAGACATTTCTTCTTTGAGCAAACTGATTTCATTTAATGACTCCTCCAACTTCTTTAAATGTCCATCAATCTCCTGTTGCAGTTGCGAGGCCTCCAGTCTCAATGTCTGCTCCTGTAGTTCATGGGCCTCTTTTGAAGCCTTGAAACTATTTTCCAAGGTAGCAACTCTCTGCCTTTCAACTGCAAGTTCTTCCTTTAAGTCCTTTAACTGCTGAGCGAGATCTTCCAAAGATTTAACTTTCTCCGAGATAAGTTTCTCAGCTTCAGCAAGTTGCAACTTCAGGTTTGCAATAACATGTCTCTGGTCTTCAAGTTCCTTCTGGTGAAGTTCACACATTTCAGCAGACTTTACCTCAACTATCTGAAGGGTGACCTTAAGGGACTGGATCTCTCCTTCCTTCTGGTCAAGAGCCACCTTTAAATGCTGAACTTCTCGATCTTTGGACTCCACATCCTGGCTCAATTTTTGTGAAAGCTCTTCTACCTCCAAGAGCTGCCTTTGCAAATCATCTGTTTTACTCTGAAGTTGGGCCAGTTCCTGTTGTTGTGTGACGAGTTCTCCGTCTTTAGAAATAATTTTTTCCTTCAGCATCGTCAATTCAGATTCGCTTTGCTTCAATGACTCGAGAGTTCCCTCAATCTTACTTTGTAACTCCGATATTTTGCTCTGATTCTGCATTATAATTTGCTGCAGTTCTATCTCCCTCTCCCCTTTGGCCTTGCTTAGTAAAGCCAGTTGTGACTGGCTTTGATCTCGCTCCTGTGCCAAACTTGCTTTAAGGTCTATTCCTTGCTGGGTTAACTTCTCTATACATGATTCAGCATCAAGTTTCTGGTGCTTCAGTTTACGAAGTTCTTGGCTCAGAGCTTCTAGTTCAGCGAACATCTCATGAGCTTTTTGCTCCTGTTTTTGAAACTTTTCCTCCATTGAAGCTTTCTGCTCCTCTTTCGCTGAAAGAAGCTCATCACCTCTTTGTCTCTCGGCACCAATCTCAGTTTGCAGATTTGCAACGGTATCATCCAGAGCAGAGATTCTGGCTCGGAGACAGGCGTTGTCCTCGACCACTTTATGATGGTCGGCCAACTTCTTTTCATACTCCGCAAGAGAAATTTGGCCATTGTTTAGGTCATGTCTGACAGAATTAAGAACTTCTTGCTGTGTTGTATTTTCTGCCTCCATGTTTTCACACTTTGATTGTAGCATATTAACCAAACCCTCCAAGGACGTGACCTTAGCCTCGAGCGCTACATGTTGCTGTCGAAGCTCGGTGGATGTGGCAATCTCTGCTGTTAGCTGAATTTCTAGTTGTTGAAGATGAGCCAAATCATTTTCCAAACCTGCTATCTGGGACAAAAGACTTTCCTGCTTAGACCTTGAGGCTTGTTCCTCAGCTTCCTTCTCAGCTTGTAAATTTTTAATCGACTGCTGAAGATCGGAAATGCGTCCCTCCAATTGCAGAGTTTCCTTTTTAAACGAGCTTCTCTCTTCTGCCAATAGTGTTTCAATGTCCTTTTTCTCCTTCTCAAGAAGGGAAATGGTTTCTTGGAGTTGGGAATGCTTTAGAGTCAAGTCTGCGAGCTCCTGGGTCAGTTTCTCCCACTGCAGATATAAGGAGTAACATTTTTTTTTATTAAAGAAACAAAACACTGAAACAAAAACACTTCTCACAAAACCAACACTAGTAAACATTGGAAAGTGAATAATGGAGTTAACTTTTAGAAGCAGTCAGTCATCAGTAGATAGTCCGTATAAAAATCTCTCAAAGTCAACGTAATGTTGGCTGATTTAATTAAAAAATACTTATGTTCATAGTCTAGTGAAAAAAAGTCCACATTTGAGTTAAAAGCTGCTCAGGTTCCTCAAAAAAGTGCAGATGTTTAGCATTATGGAAAAAAAAAGAAAAAAAAAAAAAGTTACTCAGGACCATAACACCTACCTCTACTATGGGTCCCAGGACTTCACCTTTCTCTTGGGGTTGTTGGGAGAGTTTAGCAAGCTCCTCCTCCAAAACGGAAATCTTTCCTTCCAAGATCTGAATTTGCTCAGTAAGATATTCCTGAACAATGATGTGGAAAAAGACAGATGTCAGGACCGACAGAGAAAATGGAAATTTTGAATGTTCAGTACTATTTAAGAGACATGGCAATAGTCAGTTACGCTATACACCAATCAGCCATGACCTTAAAAACCACCTGCCTAATATTGTGGAGATCGCCTTATATCTCAAGAACATGTCCGAAATTTTAAGGTTGAGTCAACACCGTCATGTTTCGCAAACCATTCCTGAACAACGCTGCACTTTCAGCATTTTGTGGCCCAGACAGTCTGGACTTTGCCATCTACGCGGGTGAACCCCGAGTGCCCGTGAGCCTGTTGCTGGTTCACAGGTTGACCCTTCTTGGACCACTTTTGTCAGGTACTAAGCAATGCATACAAGGAACACCCTACATCTACCATTTTGGAGATTAATCATCTAAACATTAAAGCTGCGCATATGCTTACAATATTTTTTTTTTTTTACGCTTCCACCACCTTATAACAAACCAGGGTTATTTCACGTCATCTGTCATTTTTAAACTTAACTCCACGCAAACAAAGTCATGGGCACATCTAGGTGTTAAAATAAGTTCTCATCAAGTCTATGATTTGGTACATCATAATTTGAACACTTTCATGTAAATATGATCAACAGTACCTTGTTACTGTTTGCTTTTTTTATTCACTAAAATACTGTTATTTATAGCAAGAGATTTTGTATTTCCATTTGTTTAATCATGTTCAAACCTGCACCTTCAACAAAGTGGTGGCTATTTCAGCTATTTAAAAGAACGTACAAACTTCTTGATTTGTGGTGTTGAAATGTTCCCATTATTAGAAATACAAGACATTAAGAATTTTAGTGTGTATCTACCTTCTCGGTTAGAGCCTTGTTTAGCTCTCTCTGCAGCAAATCCATCTTGTTGCCCCACTCTGTCTGGGACGAATTATGAGCTTCTGTGAGTTCAGAGACCTTCTCCTCTGCCCTCGTGAGCTGGGTGAAGGCGTTTCTCACCTGGTGCAACCAGAACCACAGTGCAGAATAGTCATGACAAATACGAAAGCACAACTATTAAGACTATAAATCTTTGTCTTATACCGGAGGGAAAAAAAAACTCCGTGATAAAGAGCAACGATGACGATACCTGTGCGGCGAGCGTGCCGTTCTCCTCCGTCAACTCGTCGATCCGTCTCTCTTTCTGAGTGTTGTCCGTTTTAAGGTCTCGTGATTGCTTTAAGAGCTCATGCACACGTGCGAGAAGTCTAAAAGAAAAAAAAAAGAAGAAGAAAAGACTCAGTGTGTTCACAAACACACGTTCAGTCAATGGCGATTCAGACTAGATTTTACTGTGATTTATCAAAATCAGACTTAAAACAGTGGTTACCCATCGATCTTCTGCTGCAGCTCGGTCAGAGTAGTTTGGTGCTCCTTCTCCATGTCCTCCTGATCCCTCTGCAAGCGTTGCAACCTGTGCTGAAGCTGACCGATCTGTCCCTCTGTATAAAAGAGATTTATTACATATTAATATCCTCATTCACTAAAATGCCAAATGTCTTTTGAGGCTGTTTATTTTTCTAGGTCAACTTTAACACCATTTACCTTTTTCTGAGAGGAGGCTGATGCGCTCGGCCAGCTCACGTTCCAGCTCGTCTCGTACGTCCTCTTCACGTGCCAGCTCCTTACGCAGCCTCTTTACCTGAACCTGAGGAGTGCTCATCATCTCCTGAAACGGAGAGCTGCACCACACACACACACACACAATAATTAAACAGACACAAAAACATGCAGAAGCAATAACACAAAAGGTGCATAAGGTTAAGATCGGTTACCCATTGAATGAGCTGGAGGCCACGGTGTCGAGCTCGACGAAGGTGACGAGTTGAGAGGAGCGTGTGCGGGAGAAAACGGGCGAGCCGTCGTCGCTGTAAGACGACACGCTGCTCACAGACGGGTTGTGGATGAGAGCTAAAAAACGAAACAAAATAAATGTAAAATATTACTTATTAGCTTAGTGTATTAAATTAGCGCGTTATAATTATAAGACTTGTCTCTGTGTTCCTGAAGAAGAATGGTTTTGGTTAAAGTTGGACCAAAACCAACTGCAGTATCAGATAGTGTCCAATACCCCCCCCATCTTTGTCCTGTTTTAAATTAGTTTTTTTCCTCCCTGCTTAATTTACATTGCGACTTCACCACATAATGTTGTGATACTGATATTAATTATGAGTGACTTCCACAGTACTGACACAGGCTTGAGTTGTGAAAATGAGGTTCCTACCCAAATATATAGACTGTAAACTTTAATAACCAGATATGTAATAATACATAACACACACTTATAAAACCTACACTTTTCTATCCCAGAAAGTGTTTCCAAAGCAAAGCCAGAAATTCTAAAATGTTCTTTTTGTACCGTTCTCCAGGACAACACCTGGTATTCAGCGGGTTTTAACAAAAAGTGGTATCGATGCAGCTAGTTTTAGCGGACAAACACTTACAGCTTGTGGTGAGGAGTTTGTCCAAACCATCACGCAGGGACAGACCACTTGCTCCCTGCTGAATGTAACGGAACATGGTGGCCATCTGCAGCTGAGAGAGAGAGAGAAAGAGATCTTAAGATGCCATTTCTGTAAAAACATCAACACTCTTCTGGAAACTTCACCGCATTTGATTTAAGTTTTACCTCTGTTTCAACTTCCACTTTGGGGACCAGACTGCTGTTAACAAGTCCATAATAACACAGGAGCAATACAACCTAAAAACACACACAGTATTAATTACTCGCATTTAAAGTTTATACATCGCTGCAAGCTTATAAGATATTTGTTCATTTCTTCAGTTTATTAGCCAATCTGCTGGCTCCTTTAAATCCTGCACTACTTCTCGACAACCACATAGATACGAGGAAACACTTAAAATCATCTGCTTATGAAAGTGGGAATATTGTTACATACACCGCAGGCAGAATTGGATCTTTTTTAAACATTCAGAGTCACAAAAATGCACCCTCTTGTGCACACACCAACCTTGGTGAGCTCCAACTCCAACATCTTCCCCTTGGCCAATGTGAGGAGGATACACTCTTCGACATGGCACACACCTAGAAGAAGAGGAGGAGGAGGAGATGACATGGTCACACATCAGCACATAGATTTAAAGAGGGACAGACGGCTAGACGGACCAACCAGGCAGTCGGACATCTGTAAAGTTAAACTTACTGTGGAGGAAGTCAGAGACGAGAGACAGCTTTTCACCTTGAGGCAGGTGCACAGGAGCTTGGCTAGGCTCCTCCCCTTTTCTGCAACAACCAATCAGCAAATATGTCTATTAGGGAAACTATTGTCCAAGATTTTAATGATGTACAGAAATTCTTGCTTGTAACATGACTTACAGTTTACACACGAGCTTCAGTAGTAGGTTTCCATCCTGCAGGTGTGAGACTCTCTGCACTGGCTCACCCAGCCGGAGCTCGTTAATCTGCACCGAGCATTTTACAGTACATCATGCATCAGGTCGTATATCAAAAGATGCGTTCTCATAATAAAAGTTAAAAAGAAGTAAGAGATAACGCAGACATACCCACACCAGAAGCGCCTCCTCCTTCACTGGATGCAGCACCATGACTGTCGGAAGGACAGAGACAGTAACAAGACATGACACACCTGCTTCTATTTTGACCAGTATGGTGATCCACAAAACAGTTAGGAGTTCACTCTCTTCACCTCACAAAGAATTAACGTTTCCCAAAGCTGTCAGTTTTCACTTGAAATTTCATGCAATGTCACTAAACAGGTTTCTGATGTCAAAATCAGAAAAACAGAATTCTGAAAATTCTTTGAAGATTTCAAATGCAATGTAATGGTGTTCAGAGGCAAAGGCACAAAAATAGTCAGAATACTTATGGACAAAGCATCATATGTTCTAATTGTATTGGACCAGCTTTTTGTCCAAATGTCAAACGTTCATTTCTGTCCCGAGTCACATTGATTTCTCTTCAAAAGTTTGTATTGAAGGAAGTCGGACCGCTGCGTGAAGTCTTCTCCAGCACATCCCAAAGATGAGGCGGCCAAGCCATGTGTGAAAATGTCTTATGAACATTTCCTGGACCACGCTTTCATAAATTGAGCTTGATGAATCCTAGCATCGTCATCTTGGAATATGCCCACGACAGGAGAAAAAATCCATTGATGGAAAAACCTGGCCATTCATTATACACAGGTCGTCAGCTGACATCATTTTATGGCGACATAACGTTGCTGAGCCGAGACCTCACCAACACAACCAACACAAGCAACCCCAGATCATAACACTGCCTCCATAGTCTTATACCGTAGACACTCTCGCCTCTCTTCTTACCCTCACGCGCGCATCATTCTGAAACTGAGTAAATCTGATCTCATTAGATCACATGACCCATCTCTAAAGCTCCACAGTCCATTCTTTCTGCTCATTACCAAACTGAAGTCTTTATTCCCCCGACTGCTTTTCTTAAGGCTACACAGCTGTTTAGTTAAAGTCCCTCAAGTTCTCTTCGCATTGCCCGTGTGAAAATGATCTTACAGTCACTGTTGTTTTTATAATTTGATTTCACTAGGTGTATGCATGTCCGCTGATAATTGATTAAGAAACGCATCAGTTATGGTTGAATAACTTGTCTCCAGTTGAACCAAATTCAATGCATGATTGGCTTAGGTAAGTCCTATAATGACATGTTTTTGGCCAGGCGGTGTACAATAACAAAACAGATAAAATGCTAGAATTTGTTTGAGAATGGAGAAATATTCTTAGCACTCACTGACAGTAATAACTTTATAAACTGACATTATAATGGAGTCAATATAAGACAGTATTGCTGTTATAATCTGCATAACCACCAGTACATACAATAAAGTTTTATAAAAACTCAAGATGCTCCTGTGACAAGAGTATCAACACGATGTGCATTCATAATATATAAAAAAGTTTGACTTTTTAAACAACGAATTGCACAAAAACGAAATGGGTTTTTTTCTTCTCCTTAATGAACTACATTTTTAAAATCAGTCTCAAAATTAAATACATTTTTTACAGAGCATGTTAAGTATTCTCCATTGAGCTTTTATTTACAATAGGTGTCATAAAATATCGTAAAGTTGTTGTTTTTTAAATCAGGAATACAATTGATCCAGTTAAAGATCTTATGTAGCCGAGACGTTAGTTCTAGAATTCTCCTTGTAGAGCAAACCTAAAGAAATTCAACATCACTTTTAATTGCGGTGGATTTAATAGCGTTTAAGCGCGATCTTGTCTATATTTAACTAAAATAAACTACGAGTTTTCCCCCCTCAAAGCGCCTGCTCATTACTGTATAACCCGATGTAAACACGCACGCCTGTTTCTACAGCGAGTTACATTTAGACTTTAATGTAATGTTGTTTACTGTAAGCCCACTTTACTGTTATAGCTAGTCATCTTCTAATAACAAACTAACTTTATTTTGCTAAATAAATTAAGAAATATTTATTTTCACCCAGAGGTCACATTAACTTTTAAACAAACAGACACAAAAACAGACTAATACGATTCAATTTGGAATAAATACCGTGGAAATTGTAATTAACTTACCTTTTTATTGAAAAAAAAAATCCTTATAAGCTAACCATTAGTCTAAATGGTTTATTTTAATGTAATCTAACTTCATTTACTGTCCCCGTTACCCGTCGTCTCTCACTGCCGTTCTAACCGCTGCGCGTGCCCTATCTTTTTTTCAAATTTCGAAAAAGTAATTTGATTGGATGCCTTTTAATATGACGTATGTGTAAATCTTGCGTGTCATTGGCTGGTACAAGACAAAACAAGCCAATGAATATCCCAAGTGTACGCGTCACACTCATGCCGGAAGTGATTTTCCCACAAACAAAGTAGCTCTATAATTATTATTAATTTAACATGATTATATGTTTAAATTATTTTTAATTATGCATTATATCGCTAAACATTTTTTTTAGAAAAAAAAAATCGAGCTTTTTTCTTCCTTACATTAACTCTGTAATCTACACGTTCCAAGAACACGCGCAAATTTCACTCATTTTTTAAATTAAGTAATGCAGTACCTAAAAATATATAAATTAAAACATATATAAATAAAAATGGGCAAAGTGACTTAGTGGTTGGTACACTTTCAATATTCAAGATTCAAAAAAACTTTATTAATCCCAGAAGGAAATTGCTTTGTCTTGGTCATACATTTGAAACTCTCCATGTTTGGTGGGTTTCCTCAGGGTACAGGTCTTCTCCCACAGTCTAAAGACATGCAGATTAGGCTAACTGGCGTTCCCAAATTTTCATAAGCTTTTTATGTCAGTCCAGAGCCACATTAATTGCTCTCCAAGATCACATATTGATGATGGACAGCTGCATAAAGCCTTCTCCAGCATATCCCAAGGATTCTCAATCAGGTTAATGTCTGCTGGACAATCCATGTGTGAAAATGTACATGGCCCTCTGGAGAAGGAAATAGCAACCTACTCTAGGATCCTTGCCAAGAATAATCCCATGGACAGCATCTAGGAAGGCCTGGCGTGCTATAGTCCATTTATTGACTTAAAAAAAAAAAAAGGTAACACAAAATGAAGTTTTTCAAAATAATGATTTTATTTATTAATGGCAAGGAGCTGTCCAAACCTGGTTGTGCCACCCTTGGTGGCAACAACTACAAGCGTTTATGATAACTGGCGATGAGTCTATCACATCGCTGGGGAAGAATTTTGGTCCACTCTTCTATGCAGAATTGTTTTAATTCAGCCATATTTGGGGTTTGTTTGAGCAAGACCAGGCTGTTTAAGGATCTCAATTGGAATCAAGTCTGAACTTTGACTAGGCCACTCCAAAACCTTAATTTTTTAAGCCATTCAGAGGTGGACTTGCTGGTGTATTTTGGATCATTCTCCTGCGGATTTTCTCTTTCAGGATTTTTTGATAGAGCACAGAACTCATAGTTTCAGGTGCAGAAGCTGCAGAGCCCCAGACTATCACACTACCACCACCATGTTTGACTGGAGGTCTTCTGTGCTGATTTGTTACATTTATTTAAAATTAGTCACTAGGGGGAGCAGTTTTTCTATCTTTTACACAAATGCAACAACTGATAAAAGCAGAAAAATAAATGTTCTCAGCAAAAGGTACCACAAACATCACAGTTCATCCAGTTTCAAGGAAAGTTCTACACTATGTTCCAAACTGTTGTTTTACAAAGTAGAAAGAAATAAAAACCAGGAAAGACCATGGAAGTAGAAGGATAGTGTATGTTTCTCAAGTAATTATCTGAGAGCTGAGTAATGGATATTCTGAGTTTGGATCTTTATTTCACATGTCTGGGCAACCAGGACCCCGAACTCCAACTGTTCCAGCCACAGAGGCACAGACACCCTCAGCCGATCGTGTACCTGTGAACGTTTTCTTGCCATGCACTGATGCACAACTTTCACAACCACAGCCTGTGCACGTGCAGACACACTCATACTCACTTTCCTTTAGACACATAGACGTTTCTCACCACACACACACACACACACACACACACACACAGGACACAGCCCGCTCACACAGAAGCACATTAATATCTCCTCTGTTCTGCGCGCACACCAAGAGAAACCCATAACAGGGATGTTGACGGAAGATAATGATTATTTACTTCTCAATTTGGGTATTAAAGTGATGTGATGTATTTTATTTTATTTTCAGTCCTTATAATGTTTAAGGTTAGTGAGACATTATGTCCTGCTATGCTTTTAAAATATGGATAAGTGCAGTGTGCCTAAAGTTTTATTGTTGTAGAAGTATGAATGCTTCTCCAAGGGATGTTCAAGTCAAAGCGGGACTTTTGTTTGTGCAGAATAACAGAACAGACTTATGAGAGTAAAAACCTCCTTTATATAATCCCCTGTACACACAAATGCACTCATCCCAGTGTTTCACTAGTGTGACGTTTTCTCAGTAAGCCGGAGCGATGATCAGACCGCCTACTTCATAAACTCCATGTCAGTGGACATCAAGTCCCTCAGGATTATGCCTTCATTCATCAGAAATGATGTCATTAGTCCTGGTTTGACTTGAACATCCTTGTAAAAGTGTTAATTCAGAGAAAAACAAAATTGACAAAAATGGCTGTTATGACTGATAGTTCTGATAGCATCTGCCTTTATTTCACTTTATCTAGCCCTACTTATCGCTGTGGTTATACAGAAACCTGGGTGCGGTGAAGTTTTTGTTCTGTTATGGTCTCAGGATGGCAGTTTTGGTTCAGCCACACTCAACAAGACCTACTGTTTTTGGAGATACTCAGCAATTTATCACACATCAGCGTCGCTCAAATGCTTACACTTGCCCATTTTACCTCTTCAATACATCAACTTTTAGACGTAACTGATCATTTGCTACTTGATTCATCCCACTCCTCAACAGGCGCCTTTATAAAAGTTAATCCTTTATCTACTAATAGTTCAATATTATGGCTGATCACTTTGCAAACCTATTTTAGGGATATGTAGAATACTGTGCGAAAGTCTTGACCCCCCCCCCTCCCATTTATGAATATTACCGTAGATTAAATGATGTAGAATAAATGAAAGAATTGGGAACAAATGTTTAACTGCGACAGGCTGCAAAACGCCTAAAGACACCATTTTAAAATCGGCGGTTTATGTACCAAAATCAGCAGCAGCGACCTCATTTCCCCTCCCGTCTGTTCCAACCACTCAGCATTCAGCATCACCAGTATACTAATCACCTGCTTGATCATCTGCACCTGTTTCTTTATTGGTTCATGCCATGTTTCTTAAATGCTTGGATGATCCATAGGTCACTGTGTGGCTTATCAAACAAAAACACAAAACACTGAAACTGAAAATTGAGAGCTAAAAAAGTCCATCAGGAAGCCTGGAGACTACCTCATGAACATGTGAGAGGGGCTCAATACTTTTGCACATATCTGAATATTAGGAGAATTCACAACATAATTTACAACAAAGTGCAGGAGGTTTACGTCAGGAGAAGAAACAGAAGGATAGCTCCAAGGTCCTTAAAAAGGTTCATCCTATTAGTGACATTCTCAGTGGAATTGTTATACAGGTGCAGAGTTTTATTTGCTCCACATCATTAATATGGTAAAACTCACTGATGGCTTAAACAATGGAATTCTGAATACCGTCACTGCTCCTTCTACTGTCTGACATCCATCCATGTTGGATGTTGATGAACACATCAGTTGAATCGTACAGGTTGTGTTGTGATTGTGATTGTACTTTGCGTATTTCCTCATCCTTCCCCAAACGATTTCCTGGCTTAACCACTTCCTGAACCAACAACCACAAAGCAAGCGTGCCAGCTGTAGTCTGCACAACCAGAAAGTGCGCATTCGGTTTCATCTGACCACAACAACGCGAGAACTTCTGATGCTTGTGGAAGTCTTTTTTTTTTGTGAGCTGGTCTCAGGAAGAGCTTCTTTCTTGCGACACAATTAGTTCTTATGAAAGTTAACGGTTTGTCCTGAAACTAAAATAGCTCAGGTCTGAACCCGGCATCTTTGGGAGCTTTTGATCACCCGTGCTCCTTTACAATCCTGTTCACTGCGAATTTCCAATCATTTCAGATGTGCAAAAAACGTTAATTATCATTACGTAGCATTAATCATGATCATTTTTAGTTTTAGTAGTAGTACTTGTGTTTTAGGAGTTTTAGTTTTAGTAGACCTGCTCTGTCTCTTCAAGTTTTCCTCATGATTTTATGAGTGAATATAAGCCTTATATACTGCACGTGTGCAATCACTGTTTTCAAGAAGAAACAGTATTTTATTCCTTATGGAGGGAAAATTATATTCCTAGAACTATTCAAAGGCCAGATTAATAATTTTCCATACTGCATCTGCGTGGAGTAAAATATTATCTGTAATATTTATTTTATACACTCCTTTTCTCGCTCAATTTTTATAAAAGCTGCCACTGATTCATGAGTACGCATTATTTATGAGCCATTTTTAATACCTCATTTAATTTTTACCAAAACAAAAAGTATAATAATAAATAGATAAATTAATTATTGAAAATAAAACTATAGATCAATTAAAAACATCATCAATTTAACATGTTAGTCATGATTCTTTAAATCTTCTTTAAAAGTCATATTATAATTTATATATGTGTTTCTTGTTTTAGAAGTTTTAAAACACTCATTGTAAACCAAATAATAATAATAATAATAATAATAATAATAATAATAATAATAATAATAATAATAAATTGTTAGCAAACTTATGTTCGGCCAAGTTAGTCACACTTCCCATCTTTTTCTGACAAACCCGGCCGTCTGCATCATGATTGATTACATGACTTTGGACTCGTCTGTGATTGGTTAGTTCTTCAGTGAATATGGAATGAAAGCTGATTCTAGAGCATGAAGGTGAGACTACCGCATATGAAATCGTTTCAGCACAAAACAGTTAAGACTATTATGATTATTTATTAATAATAATGAATATTTATGTTTGTGTACATTTTTGCATAAACTATTTACAATTTCCATCCTTTTTCCAGCAAATCCCGCCTTCTGCATTCTGATTGGTTGTAAGGATTCAGTGTTAGCTGTGATTAGTTAAATCTTCACCGGATTTTAATACAACTTTACCCATGAATATTTATTCATCCTTAAGTTGAGTGTCAATGTTGGTCTAAGAAACTTTTAGCCACCATTTAAATACATTTAAAGTGAGATTAAAATCACATTTTTTCCCTTTTTGACCTTTTACCAGCTCTGTACTTTACTATTGGGCTGAATATGAGATCTCCATCATTCTCAAATATTCCTTAAATGATTCACTATTATTCATTTAGAAAGAAACTTAATTTGTGTTCTGTGATTATAACATAGGCAGCAACATGGCTTTAGTGCTCATCACTGTCACCCTGCATCCTCTCGCCTCGGGTCTGTGTGTGTTTACATAGATTTTCATTTAGAGTGCAGTGGATGTAGATCGTGTCATCAACAGTAAAGGTTACTTTTTTCCATCCACGTCTTCCTATCATTAGCTCGTTTGTGCATTTCGGAGACGCAAACACACGCCACTATTACATCTTATCAGTGTTCTACAGAACGATCGGGTTCCCCTCAGAGATTTCAACCCTTCAGCAGGACTGGATCTCGACGTGTTTTTGGCTTTCCAGCGTTAACAGGTGCTGAGCGGAATCTCTAAGGATCCAGTTACAAAATCTTAAACTCACTCTGCATGGCAACAGCCTCCAGATATACTTTATACGCACCCACACACCCTGTGCAGAGTCAACACACTCACCTGTGGGTGCTAACATTCAGCATTGAATAGAAGAAGACTGACAAGGGCGTGATGGAATGAGTGAGAAGATGATCATGGGAATGGTGTTCTTATTTCATGTTCCAGGTCTGGTGGACCTGCTGCATTTTAGGGTTTTTAATTCAACACAATCAATTTTGTTAAAATACTCAACAGAAGTTTGCTTCACCCTGATTATAAGCAATATATACAGAATATATGGTTAATATTGGCCCTTTAACCTTGTTAGATCACACGTATGAATTAAACTGCTACTCGGTTTTTGTGGACGAAATGTCCTTTGTGGACATTCCGTAGGACTCAACTTACTCAGGAAGGACGACACAGTTGGAAATTCTTTATACAAGTCTTTAATGCTTCATTTCTTCCAAGAACAAAAAAAAATTATAATAATAATATGCAGGTATTAACAGTGTTTAAATCAAACAATTTGGTTCTAGGCTAGGAAAAAACGAACACTGAGTCACGTGTAGGTAACGAACCAAAGAGGCATGAGCGAAAAAAAGCAAAATAACAAAAAAAAAAAAAACAATTGCTACAGCGAGTTCAGTCCCTTTAGTGACATTGTGAAAGATTACACACACACAAAGCACGCGTGTGAGCCCACATAAATACATTAAAAGGAAAAACAATAAATAATTACAAACTGCTTTTGATTATGGAAAGGAAGTCCAACAGTCAGTGATGTACTTTATGGGAATTAGGCACGTGACAATAATCGTCATAAAAGCCCTAATTAGCAGTTATTTGTGATTATCGTGAGGAGAATGCGGTCTGGTCTGCTTCACTACTCCCGGAGCGTGACTAAAGAACGGCAGGTTAGAATCACATCAGAATATTAGTTTGGATTATTGGCACGTGCCTAATATCGACCGATCAGGTAGGGTAAAAGTGCTTCCACTATTCTGGATAAAAACGTCGGTTATGTCCGATGTCATGTAAAGCACACTTCTCCTCGCAAACACCACACACACTGCATTGTATACATCGTGTATTCTCACTCTCACGCATTCGGTCACAAACACGCTCGCGTTTAAGGCATACACATGCCGAAAATCATATACACCATATAGTCTATTTCAGCCCCGCCCCCTTCTCTCTCTGTAAACTCATCTCTGCTGTTCAACAGTTTTAAAGTAATTTAATAATAAAAAAAAACATTTATCAATCTATGAACATTTATGAAATTGGCAAAATGCTCAAACAAAATGCATCAT
Source organism: Clarias batrachus (assembly GCA_003987875.1). Lineage (NCBI taxonomy): Eukaryota > Metazoa > Chordata > Actinopteri > Siluriformes > Clariidae > Clarias > Clarias batrachus. The sequence goes on along the minus strand of QMIH01000640.1, from coordinate 219,620 downwards.
GTTCCAAAGAAAAGGCTCCACCTCTCTTCCTTTGCTCTTTTAGAATATTCCAGAAAATAATAATAAAAAAATACAAATAAAAATATAACCAGCCAATATCCAATCAGCTTTCTCCTCTCTGTTTCAACTCCTTAACCTTAGTAAATATGACCTCGCCCTCTCTATTTGTCCTTACCTCCTTTCCATTCCTACTAAACACATTAAAACATCACTGCAATTAAGCAGTTAAGCAAGCACACGCGTGACGAATCCTGTCTGCCCCCCTCTATACACTGTTTGACTAATGATTAGACAGCGCTTTTCTCTCAGTGTGCTGTTATGAATCACGCTAGCCCTCACCTTCTCTGTTTTGGGAGCTGACAGGTGATGTGTGTGTGACCTGGAATTTCTTGGGAGACCAAGAAATGCTAATGACTTGCATGGAGACGACATCATATCGTAGGATTCTTTAACTCTAAACACACAAAATGGAGTCTGGGAGAAAATATTTTTAAATGGTAACACACACACACACGGACAAACAAACCATCGGTGCTTTAGTCCTGCTGGGTTTATTAAAAGTTAATAAAGAAGCGCAGCTGTGCATCGAGTTCCTGTTATGCTTTTTTTTTGTTTGTTTTTACCAAACCAAAGGGATAAAAAAAAAAAAACACACAGAAGGGATATTTGGATTTTAGCTTTGAATCGAGGAATCTTGAAGGAAACCAGGTGCAAGAATAGGCTCATAGCATCAGCCTTTTATATACACAGTGTCACGGGGGGGAACTGGACAAAATGACAGCGTGGCTTTCTTTTTCTTCAACTTTTACTCGTCATGCAAAAAAAAAAATTATATATATAAAAAAAAAAAATTCAAAGAGACTCAAACCAAAACGATACTCGACCCAGACAATCAGAGGTGGAGCTCATCATCATCGCTGTGCTCGATCGGTGGGAAGTGTTAGTAAACATGATGATGAAGGAAGGTGTTGCAATTCTAACTTCACTGAACCTTGACAGCCTGGATCGCTAAGGTTTTGATGTTTAACGTCATGATTAGATGTTGGAAATGGGAGCGAGAGAAAGAGAGAGAGAAAAAAAAATGCTTTTAGCATTCTCAGGAGGAAACGGTTTTTCTGATTGGATGAAGGACAAGCGAGAGGCGGGGCTTATCATCCCTGTGTTTGATTAGATAGCTGAAAATTAGATAACTGGGCATGGAGAGATGGGGAATAGAGAGAGAGCAAGAGAAAGAGAGAGAAGAGGATCATGGGATCGCAAACTGCACCACCAGCTCTTCTTTGGCGTCCACCTTGATCTGCGAGATGGCACTGTAGGTGTACGCTGCAACCTTACACACCTGACAGAGAGAGAGAGAGAGAGATATAGAGAGATAGACAGACACACACAGGTCAACACTTTACTCTGCACCTTTAACATATGTTTGTGTGTGTGTGTCTGTTGAGAATGTGTGTGTACCTGTTGGATGTCGGAGTTGGGCACCAGTTCGCTGGCGAGCACTTGGTGAGGTTGAGATGTGAGAGAGGGCAAAGGAGGCGGCTTCTTCTGACTTAGAGTACTGCTCAACACCGCCAGCTTCGTGCTGTCTCACACACACACACACACACACACACACACACACACACACACACAAATAACCACACGTTATCACACAGATTTAACACTTTAAAACCCATCGTGTATAGAATAAAGCATGCTTCCTTACAACTCTAAGAGGATACTTTTTAACAGGTATTTGTTTCATCTCTGTTACATTTTTTTCATGTTTTTTTCAAATGTTTCATTCTATATCTTCAACATAAAACAGAGCTTTTATGTTTGGCCAAATTCAATATACAATGGAGAGCTGCTGGGTGCAAGTGCGCACACACACACACACACACACACACACACACAAACCTGTATTGTCTAGCTTTGTCCATGTACTCATGTTGCTCCATGCCCTGTGAGTCAGCAGCTGATACATCGATAATGTTCCTGAGAGAGAGCCAAAAACAAATCAGCTTACATTTACTTTAACACATATCTTTACAGCCTTGTCTTCTGTGTGTTTGTGTGTGTGTGGGACACACTCACTGCGCGGTCTTGTTGATGATCGACAGCAGGGCCTGCTCGTCTGTACGGGTGGATGAGATGTTGGCCGGGTTCCTCTCTGTCCCGTTCGGTGGTTTGCTGTCCGGGTTCGGGTGCGGGATCAGCGGCTTGCGCTCCTCTCCTTCCTGTCACATGGAGACGAAAAACGTGATCGTGGTCAAGCCAACAAAGTTGTGTCACAAACTACTCGCTGCAAAGCGCACAGTGCATTTGTTTTACCTGTGAAATACCACAGCTCGTCGTGAATGCTTACCCATAATGCACTCTGCTCTACTGTCTCCTCACTTATATTACCAATTACAATATGGAGTTTAATTCATTTGTGATTCAGGGAGTAAAAACTTTTCTTTTTTTTTTTTGGTCACAAACTTAAGTCACAACCAATAAATTGTTCCTTAAACAGGTGACACAGAAACAGGTTTGTCCCTTAAAATCCGTCAGGCATGCGACTTGGATCCATCCCAAGTTTCCTTGTGACAAGGTTAACAACTTTTTAAGCTTTGCATTTAAAGCCTTTAACACAGAGAAACACACAAGCCTGGCGCATATTTATTTAAAAAAAAAAAAAAAAGGGGCTCACGGCTTCCTACAACATTTCACTACTTTAGCAAACTTTACATGATTCTGTTGTTGACATCCAGGTCTAACGTGAGTCACGTTCCCGTGACTCCGTCCCATAAATCTAAACAGGAACGGACGTGTCCGAAACGCCATCTTACTCACCGCTCCCTACTCACGTTGCTGCCGTTAATGACAAGTTATATATAATAATTTTATAATAAAATTGTGTACATATGTATTTGTCTGTGTTGGAGCTGGCTGTGAACTAAATTGCACCTCTGGGGATAATAAAGTAACCCTTGAACATTGAAACCTACACCGGGAGAAGCGGTGTACTGTAAGACTCTAAGCCTTTCTCCACTCATGCACAGGAATCCGACTCCGTCCCAAATAGTCCTGCACTGAGCTGTTTCTACAGAAACAATTTAGACCAAGAGGGCCCTTCACACACTATGACGACATAGGGCTGATGTCATAGTGCTTGGGCCCTAATGAGGTACAAGAGCATCCATAGTGATATAACCATTAAGATAAATATAAGCCGTGTTGTAATCTACTATCCGGGCTGCATTTACAGGCAATAAATCAACCTTCTGAGGAATGCAAGAATTTGACACCTCTGTTTCGTTAATAATGTTTTTACTATTATTATTATTGTTGTTGTTGCGCAACTGAGTTTGGATCTGGGACAAGCTCGGGATTTAGGGTGTCTATATTTAGCCTACCTTTGACCTAGTGATAAAAAAAGGAAAGAAAAAAAAAAGGATTAGGGGTGAGAGCTGCAAGCATCTGGAACACTTTACCTGGTGGGGGAAGTGTAAAAAAAATAGAAATAAAGAAAGAAAAAAGTGCACTAGAATGAACCCTGAGTCAGTTGATTTGATGATGACGGGAGTTATTGGAGTGTACGCATGCGCAGAAAGGAACTGCACTGTTTGCAAACACAACTACTACTCTTTAAGATTACCTGCTTAAATAAAATGGATAAATAAGGAAATATTACTCACATAATACCCATGACAATATTTATTTTGTTTTTACGCAAAAAACAAACATTAATCACTTCACAGTTTTGACGCTTTGCTTTTTGTAAAAACTGATTAGAAACTAGCACAAAAGCTAACCGAGCACCGTGTCCACAGAAAGACAGCTGGAGAAACGTTAGCTTTGGTAATTAAATATATACTTACTTTAAAAAGCGAATATTTATGATAATTCTGTGTTTTTGGTGCCAAGACGCGGTCAGAGAGAAACACACACACACTTTACCTGCTCGGCTGTTTCGCTCTCGCTGCTGTAACAGCACCCCATCGCAGCTCGAGCTCACTCACACTTCCGCTTTCTCCTTGAGCAAACTTATATACGAAGGATTTTCAACCCTATAAAATATATTTGTTTAAAAAAAGAAAAAAAAGAAAAGTATTCCAAACTGATCTGTTCGTGCTCTCTAGTGTTACTGCTCTCGTGAAGGATTGTCACATGACACCTTTCTGTGACACCAGGCAACAACGTGACGACTTCCGCCATTATAGCTACTTCCGGAAACATGACTACTTCCGGTATTTAGCTAAACTGCATCAAAATTCCTTGCTAAATATATATTTTTTAAAGTTTGCATGTGTTTATTCCTTAAATAAAACATCTGCACATTTGAATTATTTTATAATCCACATTAAAACCTCTATTAAAATGTTTACAAAATATAATCAGTTGCATAAAAAATAAATCACAATACTGATTAAAAATATTCTTCACTCATCATCATTCTCTAAATCTCTTTATTCTATAAACATAAATACGATCGTGGAGGACCTGGGGCTTATCCCAGGAAACTACAGGTACAAGGAGGGGTACACCCTGGGCGGGGTGCCAATCCATTCCAGGGCACGCATGCGCAAACATGTGCACATACCACACACTCACACATTCATTCACAAACTACAGGTAATTTGGGAATGCCAGTTAACCTAATCTGCATGTCTTGGAGGAATGTGGGAGGAAACTGGAGAACCTGGAGGAAACCCACCAAGCACGGAGAGAGTACATGTAAACTCCACACACGCATACAGACCCAAGGCGGGAATCAGACCCCAAACCTGGAGGTGTAAGGCGACAGTGTTAACCATTAAGCCATTGTGCCGCTAAAACATTAAGAATTCTTTATTAACAATATTTTTTCAAGTGCACACATGTGTTTTAACATAATTCTTGTCCATTTATAACATTGTGTTTGGAAAATGCCTTAAATGTTAAAATTTCTTTTATTATTATTATTTCAATTCAATTTTATTTATAATGGTCATTGTTGCAAGGCAGCTTTACAAAATCACAAAATATTTTAAAATATTAAAATATATTATTGTAAAAAATATTTTAAAATCCAAAAATAAAAATAAAAAACTGGTCCATAAAACTAGTGATTTACAATCTGCCATGCTTACTTCGATTAAAAGATGCAGGCTGCTTGTCAGTACCGCGTATTATGAAAACTACAGCAGGGGTAAAGATTTGCTTACAAAGCCCCAAAGTTATGGGATAGCCCTCCAATTAATGTTCGGGACACAGTCTCAGTGCTCACATGCATTTTTGTGAATAGATTTGCCTTAGGAAAAGGAGCGGATCTAGGGGACTCATGGACGTAGAGTATTATGTTGCACTGGTATGTTTGGATTCTGTCTTCCCCACTTCCCCACTAGTTGATTTGATTGATTATTTATTATCTCTGAATTGTGAAAAAACACAAATATACTGTAGATAAATTCGCCGAGACGCAAAACGGCTTCCTGTGAACTACATCACACACATTAAAACGTCCCGTCTCCCTGTCAAACCATCCATTTTGTTCTAACACTACAGACACTATAGGGCCATACATGTGTGTACAACTACTCATCACTCTTGTGTTCTCTTTGAGCATCTCATTCAAGACTTATTTCCTTTCTCAGTTGGAATAAACTTCACTATTGTGAGGAGGCTTTCCACTAGTTTTAGAAGTGTGTGTGTGAGTGTGCGTGTGTATTTTGTGCACATTAGTGAGATCAGTGCATCCCCGAGTACATCCAGTACATCCCAAAGGTGTTCAGTGGTGTTGTTCAGAACACTATCTGCCTTCCAGTTTGTACCTTAACACACTGTACCTTCATGGAGCTCGCTTTGTACACAGGGACCTTGTTAGATTTAAAAAGTTGAGTGACCAAATTGTTAAGTTTTAAGATAAATTAAGAGAAGAAAAGTTGTTGCTTGTTGGGTCCGCTGCAGTTTAATACACTTGCCAGCTGAGCCCTAACCGGGAGAGACGGACAAACACACAGACGAACACACACACATACACACACACATGATGTCAGAAGAGCTCTGTTTATTATCTGCAAAGAGAGGATGTTTAAGCTGTTCTTAAGCTGTCCTGTCACATTCGTTCTGTACATCAAAAGAATCAGTCATGAACATGTAAGTCATAGAGAGACCTTGAGACATTTACATTTTCTGGTTAAACCAAAGGGTTTTAGCGGACACAAGCACAGATGATGTATATTCATCTGGAAACGGGTTATGGGAAGTGTTACTATATAAAGAGTCAGAAAGGACAATGGGGGGTGGGGGGTGGGGGTTGGGGGGGGTTGTTTTATGGGCATAGGAACCTTTTCATCATCTTACAAAACCTTACAAATACGTATTAATTGTGTGTCACAAATATGGACACATTTGTTGAGACACAAAAACTCCTCACTTCCTGTGACCTTTGTCACACATATAAAAACATCCTCTCTCAATGTCGAACCATCCACTTTGTTCTACATCTACATCTAGGCATTTGGCGGACGCCCTTATCCAGAGCGACTTACATTTGACATACTTTGTTCTTACACTACAGACACTATAAGGTCGAAAAATGCACGTACAGCTAACCTTCACACTCCTGCATGCTCTATAAACCGTCTCATTCAGGATTTATTCCCTTTTTTATGTTATAATAAAGTCGAATAATCTGAGGAGGCATTCCACTAGAATTAGTAGTGTGTGTGTGTGTATTTTTGTGCACATCAGTGAGATCAGGTCAGTTCCAGTTGTCCAAAAACATCCAAAAGGTGTTCAGTGGGGTTGAGTTCAGTCAGGAATCTGTGCCGAACATTTACGACCTTCCTTTTCAACCTTAACACACAGTGTCTTCCTGGAGGTCATGATGTACACAGGGTCCTTGTTACGTTTAGGGCAGATTTGGCCTCTTAGTTCCAGTAAAGAAAATCTGTAATGCTACTGCACACACAGACATTCTATGCAATCGTGTTCTTGCAACTGTCTTGCAAAGACTCCACTGACCATGTACTGTATGGGTATGATAATCAAATGTCCACATCCGTTCGGTCATATCGTGTAAAAAATGATTCTCTACTGTCTTCTACATGCAAATTCCATCGTCTATATGTTTTCTCTTCTGCGATCTGTAGGTTTGCGCCTCCTCTTGGGTCTGTTCCAGAGAGAGGCCATGACGCGCTCCTGTTTGGTGACGGCACTGAAGTCCATCATCTTCAGGTGAGGAAGAGTGGCGATCACATAGTGTCTAACAGCACAGACATGAACGAAACATAAATAACCTGAAAGGTTTAACCCAAACTCTAATACTGTAACAGGTTATGCGGTATAACGTTTCATGATCTTTACCTGTAGCCCTGCTCATTCTCGATACGGTTTCCATGTAGTGTGATGGTGTGCAGGAGTGGTAATGTCCCAAGTTTGTCCACCTCTGAGAAATTACACACAGAGTTGCCATGGAGATACAACACACGCAACTCTACCAGCTCAGTAAGCACCTAAGACAGAAACAGAGAGCGAGAGAGAGAGAGAAAGAAGCAGTGTTTATTGTGTTTAACTAATCCTTTCAGTACAGACCACATTAGATGTGTTAAGGCATATGTGTACCGGGTGAATGTGTGTGATGTTGTTAAAGGACAGGTCGAGCCAGGCGAGGCGTTTTGGCTCTGTGAATAAACCACACAGCGTCTCCATGAGTCCAGTCATGTTCGATAAAAGGTTGTTGTTGAGACGGAGAACATGACTAGCAAACTTCCCCTCCGCGTTTCTCCAAGGTGCACGCGCTCCGTTGTTCGGCTCTTCTGATAGAACATCTGACACACACATTCAAATTCAAATTTTATTTGTCACATACACAGTCATACACAGTATGATATGCACGGAAATGCTTATACGACCTCAATTTTTTTTTTACAAGAATAAAGGAAATAAATAGTGAAATAAAATACAAATAATAGTAAGTTTGAGACTTTAAAAACAATTTACAAGAAATAAGGAAATAAATAGTGAAATAGAATGAAAACAGAATGAAAATAGAGTAAGTTAAGCTATAAAACAAGATGCAAGATACAAAAATATGTAGGGAATATAAAAATATAAACTATAAAATATAACAACTTATAAAAACTTATCTGTCTGTACAAATCTTGCAGTAATTTTAATGAAAATGAGAATAAAGGGAAATGTGAAAATGTCCTGGAAGTGTGCAAATGTGCAATTGCCATAAGTGTCCATTCTATGAGGGGTGCAAAAATGCAGAGGTGTTTTAGTCAATGATCATCATTTACTTGTATCAATAAATTAAACATGCCAGTTACTAATTGCATTCAGATTAAATTCCTTCCGCATCTAACATGGTTCGATACAGAATTTCTCAAGATGGTTCGAGCGATATGCCAATTAATCAGTGCCATTATCTGAAAAGCGGCATTTCTCGGCATGTGTTTGCTATTTTCCTCTGAAAATAAATGGTTACAATGCAGGTTAGTAGAATTAATGAGTTTTTAGACTAGGTTGTCAGTACATTGTATTCTCTCTTCTATTCTTTGTTTTAAGGCAAATGCAAACTATACAGTATTTTGGTCCGTTCATGTCACCACATCGGGTGACTGCCATTTCTGTGGCAGTTATGGAAGACACCTGATTGTCATTCACACACTACGGGCAATTTGGGAACGGCAGTTAACCTAATCTGCTTGTCTTAGGACTGTGGGAGGAAACCGGAGTACCCGGAGGAAACCTACCAAGCACAGGGAGAATATACAAACTCCATGCACACAGAGGGTCAGAACTTTGGTATAAAAAAGCACAATTTTAGCATTTACAATCCACAAAATGCAAAAAAAAAAAAAAAAAGTTACTGTAGTTTTTTTTTTTTTTTGCTGGGGAGAAGACAGGGGGAGGTCTGAGCAGTTTTCTCTGAGTGTTTCTTCTGCTTTAAGTTGATGCCGCCCTGATCTGACTGCACTAAGAGGAATAAAACAGACATATATCTGGATGGGTTTCATACAGCAACAGCCTAGATGGGGTTTTTTTATGTACTTCTTTTAACGTTAAGAGTAAAAAACGTAAATAAAGTAACCGGTAAAAAAATATTTTTGCTGTGTGAAAAGTTTGAGCTGCGTTGGCCGGGAATCGAACCCGGGTCAACTGCTTGGAAGGCAGCTATGCTCACCACTATACCACCAACGCACCTGGATGGAAAATTAAGACATGCTGAAACTCAACCTGTCTAGAGATGTATTATATAAAGAATATTACACATTACGTTTACATTGCTAAAGTTTCTCGATTATTTCTCAATCTTAAGCGACACCGAGGAGAAAAAGGGATTTGCGTTGGCCGGGAATCGAACCCGGGTCAACTGCTTGGAAGGCAGCTATGCTCACCACTATACCACCAACGCACAGGGAAACCGAAAGCGAAAATCATTCAAAGGGATACAAAATACTTCCAGATTTTTTTTAACGCTTCGGATTATAATTAGATCACGATTGTTATTTTTTTCTGCGCATTAAATAATTTTAAATATTCTTTAATTTTCGGAAATGCTATGAATTGTTTATAGATTATTTTTACTGATTCACTTCCGGACTACAAATCCGAATCCTTCACGAAACTGTCTGAACCAATCACAGCACGCCGTCTCGGTATTTCCTTTGTGTGTTTAAGTTCATTTTGGCGCAGTTAAAATTTTAAATTTTAGTTATTTCAAATAGTTTAAAACATATGATTTAGTAAACAAAACAGTTAAACAGTAAAGCCGGTTTATTTACCTTCTACTGAAGTCAGATCTTTAAAAGAAAAGTCCACAGGAGCCCCGGACATATTTACCTAAATTCATTAATTATATTTAAAAATGACATTTTATTCAATTTTTCAACATTCATTTTAAACGCTTTTGTTTTGTAACATATTTAATTAAACGAATGAACACAAGAGAACACTTACCGAATGTACAAACTACTAAACGGAGCGAAACCGGTGTCCCAAACACAAACGGTTACCAAGGAATCAAGCTGCACAGAATTATGGGAAATGTAGTTTCCTTTTATGTTGTTGTTTATGTTTCGTTTCCACGCTATGTTGCAAAGAACAATGTGTTATGATATAAACAGCATATGATGTGAATATTAGCTCAAATATTACATTTATATTAACTTTTTAATAAGTATACTAGATTGTTGTGCTATATAAAATATGTAGATGTAGTATGTTTTTATTATTATTTCTTCGCAAGTCAGATCTAACATGACAGACTTGACGTTTGCATTTCTGCGTAACCAAACTGAAAATAAATTTTAAAAAACAAGCATATCTTTTTGGTTGCAGTGCGTACTGGCGCACTCCATCATGCCTCCGCTAGAGGGAGACAAAAAGTAATGAAAAAGTGCCACACCTGCAAATTACTGAAGTTCAGCTTAAACGTAATTAAAATATATATATATATAAACTGAAATTCTGTCATAAACAAAATGCTGTTAAGTTTATAGCCTTGTCCTTAGAGAGAGACTACGATTATGTAAGCACGAAGGCGGTAGCAAAGTGGCTTAGTCGTTACTACTGTTGCCTTGCACCTCCAGGGTGTGGGTTTGATTCCTGTCCTGGGTCTGTGTGTAGATTTGTGCATTCTCTGTTTGGTGGGTTTTCTCCAGGTTCTCAACTCACCTGAGTGGTCCCAACAGACCCAGACGTCCTACCATGGTTGTAGAATGGGAAAAAATACAATAGTAAACCACAGTCCCTATATGGACTACAGGGGTTCCTTAATAGATGGATGTAATAAATAAGGCAGGTGTTGGTTGGCCTTCTAAAAGACAATAATTAATGATGGAGAGGTATATGGGAAGCAGTATTACCTTTTCCTATCTTCTGTTCTAGCACCTATAAGTGTATGTATATTATATAGCCATCACGGTGGTGTAGTGGTCAGCATTGTCGCCTTGCACCTCTATAGTCAGAGGATCGACTCGTCAGTGTGCATGGAGTTTGCATGTGCTTGGTGGGTTTCCTACCACAGTCTAAAGACATGCAGGATACATTCACAGACGCTCCCAAACTGATTGGTATGTCTTGGTGAGTCTCCTGCGATTGGCTCCAGGCTTCCCTGACCCTGTATACAGGAAGAGAAACTGTTGTGAGATATATGATATGTATCTGATTGGTTTGATAATTTTGGTCTCTGTTTGATGTCCTAAATGTATGATCATTTCAGATTATTTAGCGTATCTGGAACTGCTGATGAGAAATGACATTCAAACAATCAACAACACAAATTATACAGCATTTTGGTGTTTAATAGGCAGTTTTTGTAGTTTTTGTACTTAAAATCTGGAATATAGCTATAAAATAAGAAATATAACTGCTTGAGACAAATCAAATAGTAATTATAAGTGCAATTAAATTTAATCAGTGTCCCAAAATAAAATAAAACCGAATTGACAGTCTAGCTACGACTCACAGTTACATCCACTGTACAAGTCCCAGTGTACGTATGAGCTGTCGTTATAAAACAATAATGTATTAGATCATGTATTAAAGGGAATTAATATTGTAACCCTGTGATATGAATTATAGCGGAACCATTGTCAGAGCTGCTGTTGAAGAGATTTAATCAACACCTTCAGACCAATCAGATTCAAGAATGTAATGAGGCTGTGTGATATAAATAAGATAATAGCAATGTCTTGACTTGTCAGGATTTTAATAATATTCGATTGGCTAAATTATTATTATACAAAGGCGGATCATGAAGTGGCTTGTCTTTGTTGAAATGCATCTGTGATTCATTTTATTTACCCCATTAAGCCAAACAAAGGAGGCAAATTGATGTTTCCTGTCATAATGACTGAAGTGTCCAGCCGGCTGTGTTCCAAATGCAGTGCTGCTTAAGTAAACAAAGTAAAAAAAAAAAAGTTTTTAAACTTTTGATTAATTCTTGGAAGATACATATTTGTATGTGTGTGTGTTTGTGTGTGTGTGTGTGTGTGTGTGTGTGTGTGTGAGAAAGTTGTTTTTTTAGAGGCATCTCATTATGCTGTATCTGTGTTCACTCCATCTGTCAGGACTAAATAACCCTTGACCCAAGGATGACTGAGCACTAACATCATCAACTTTTGCCTTGTATACTAAACCACATCCATCTCAAGTCTCTTCAACACTTTTCTTTCCTCCCCAGAACCCTGCGCATCCACGGCTCACTCTCCTGGTATGCACCATTTTAGGTCATGAAATTTTCCAGGATTCTTCCATTTACAGCTTTCACACAGGCATTAGTGGGATACTGTTGAGTACAGTTGCTTCCCAACAATTCCTGGCCAATACATCTATTTTGCTTTACTATGCTAAATGAATTGCTTTTTAAGTTTAGTTAAAAACAAAAAAAACAAACATTTTATTACAGTATGTAAGAAAACACATTTTAATCATTGTTCACACAATAAGAAAGGTTTCTCTTTCTCTCTTTCCCTCTCTTTCTTCTCTCTTAACGAGCATAGTATATATTTAGCATGGAATTATCAATTGAACATAATGTGGTTAATAAGCATACTAATCATATAAGGATGTTAATCACAATCATCAACATATTTGACTAACAGGGTTGTTCTTTAGACATTGATTGTACTTCCACAGTCACTATTGATATAAATAAAAGAAAATCGACATTTTCTTCTTCCCGTGATCTACAGGAACTGAACATGTGACTTGTGGAATTTTCCAGTTATATCATCGGTGTTAAAAGTGAAGATTATGTGAATGTATCCAGGTAAAATGCTTTAGCAAATTAAACGTGTATTTGTCATCACTTATAACCAACAACTCCTCGTAAAATTACATTTTAAATGTAAAATGTCAAATAAATCCATAAAAGTAATGTTATACAGTAAGTGAACTGAGTTACCATCACGCAAACAATCTGTATAAATTAGCTTATAGCTAGCTAAAAATGTACTACTGTAGGTAGCATCGTTTATTGTTTATACAGTCGTGGCCAAAAGTTTTGAGAATTACATAAATATTGGAAATTGGAAACGTTACTGCTTAAGTTTTTATAATATCAATTAGCATATCCTCCAGAATGTTATGAAGAGTGATCAGATGAATTGCATAGTCCTTCTTTGCCATGAAAATGAACTTAATCCCGAAAAAAACTTTCCACTGCATTTTATTGCTGTCATTAAAGGACCTGCTGAGATCATTTCAGTAATCGTCTTGTTAACTCAGGTGAGAATGTTGACGAGCACATGGCTGGAGATCATTATGTCAGGCTGATTGGGTTAGAATGGCAGACTTGACATGTTAAAAGGAGGGTGATGCATGAAATCATTGTTCTTTCATTGTTAACCATGGAGACCTGCAAAGAAACACATGCAGCCATCATTGCGTTGCATAAAAATGGCTTCACAGGCAAGGATATTGTGGCTACTAAGATTGCACAAACTCCAAGAAGTGATTATGAAAGAATGGGTTGCTATCAGTCAGGATTTGGCCCAGAAGTTGATTGAGAGCAGCCCAGTCGAATTGCAGAGGTCCTGAAAAAGAAGCGCCAGCACTGCAAATACTGACTCTTTGCATAAATGTCATGTAATTGTCAATAAATCCTTTGAAACGTATGAAGTGCTTGTAATTATATTTCAGTACATCACAGAAACAACTGAAACAAAGATCTAAAAGCAGTTTAGCAGCAAACTTTGTGAAAACTAATATTTGTGTCATTCTCAAAACTTTTGGCCACGACTGTACGCACTGTGAAAAGATACTGATCATGAAAACCTGATAAAACCATTAAGATCAATAGTTACCACAGAAATGGTGGTTTATCACAAAGAAAAGGCTATTTTTCGGTTAAATTCCACTTTAATTACGTGTCAACTGTTAATCAAACCTCCACAGTTTCCGCTATGCTAAGAAGACAGTTACCCTTGAACACAAAGCAAATGGAAATTAGTTATGAATAAGCAAGAATATGACATATCATGACCTACTGTATTCACAACACAATATTGTGTCCGTAAGCTGTGAATTATTTTATTTACGCTTGTTATTATGACACATATAAAAGACATTAATAGTTATTTTCTAGCTAGCTATGATATGTGTAGCTGCCATATTTGCTTGTTGCCTAGCAACAGCATTCTCATGAATACTCCAACCATGTACAGGGAGCATGTAGGAAGAACTTATTACTTAGACAGTGAAAATACTACTTATTGAATACAGGCACAATTTTGACCCTTTCATAAGTTTAGGGTAAAACAAAAACAAGACTAGTAAGATTGTTGTCTAATAAGGACATAATTTTTATTCTTAGACCTCATGCTATGTTGTTTTTATCTGAATAATAGAGGGAACCCGCGGCTCAGCTCAGGTGCAGATCCTGATGTCTGCACGCTACCATTACCTGGGAATGGAGTGTACGGTCAACTCGCTTCCACTCCTCATGCTGCTCCAAAGTATCATCAGATATATTACCTCACAGTATGATGTAAACGTTGAGGATTATGACGCTGCCTACTGGGTATCCAGCTTAAACACTGCCTGCGCATATAAACACACATAGAATTTAGGTTTATATAGGTACACTGGCAGCGCTATACTTAAACGTAGTCAAGCGATTTAGTTCACACCAAGCATCAAAACAGGGAAAAATATTGTAATAACCTAAACACCCACACTTTAACAACCATGGTGATCAGAAAAGCATCTCAGACTTTACAACAGCATGTCAAACCTCAAGAGCTACAGTAGTAGACGACCGCACTGGAGTTTTCAGAAAATCTCCTCGGATTCAGATGCATACAGTATCAGCTGTTCAAATCCAGTCCTGGAGGGCCAGTGTCCAGCATGCAGATCTTTCTGCTCAAACTCCATTGATTCAAATAATTTGTTAATATCCAGGTTCAGTGGGTGTGTTTAAGTGCAAATTACAAACTGTCCTGGACACACTGGCCCTCCAGGCCTGGATTTGAACAGGTCAGGAGAGAACGGTCAGACTGGTTCCACCTAACTTATATAACTACTCTTGATTGTCTGCATTGCAGTTACCTTGCATTTGCTTCCTACAGGATCATATATACTGTATAAGCTATTCACCAGTGGATTCAGCAGGGGAAAGAGCTAGTTTGAGTGCAGCCCGAGGCAGCGCTTTATGACTGGGAAGATAAGCCTGTGTTAGAGATACAGCCAGTTGTACGTAGTGTGAATTAAAATGTTTGTGTGGGGGGGTGAGAGAAATAAAGAGGGAGAGAAAATGAGAGTGAGATAGAGAGAGAGAGAGAGAGAGAGAGAGTGAAAGAGAGAGAGAGAGAGACTCTGTGTGAGATTGATCGACCATG
The DNA here is from genome assembly GCA_003987875.1 of Clarias batrachus. Taxonomy (NCBI): domain Eukaryota; kingdom Metazoa; phylum Chordata; class Actinopteri; order Siluriformes; family Clariidae; genus Clarias; species Clarias batrachus. Next base: position 204,321 of record QMIH01000640.1, on the reverse strand, counting down.
TTGTGGCTCAGTGGTTGCATTGATGATCTGGTTTTGTGCAATGTGGGAGCTCATTTTGTCTAACCCTTTCTCTTCATCCCAGAGGGTTTGTGTGTACACACACACACACACACACACACACACACACACACACACACACACACACACACACACACACACACACACACACACACACAGAACCAGAGCGCTCACATTGTTTAATCTCACATTTAATCTCACATTGTTATTAAATTCTCACAAACAAATCTGTTTTATATGATATTCTGCTGTTTTATAGAATTCAGTCCAAAAAAGTCAGCCAAAAGAAATGTCAAGTCAAGTCATGTAGACATGTATTTTGTTATTTCAAGCAGTTCAGTACACCGTGAAACGACACGGCGTTCCTCCAAGTGCTACATACATGTAACATAAATTGACAAAAACTAACTAGGACATCTATTTAGCTGATTATTTAAGACAAATCAAATTTACACCATAAATGATTAAAAACTATTCTAAAATACTATACAAAAGACACTACTATACATAAGATAACACAAGACAACATGTGCAAACAGGAGCAGAAACACGACAACAGATGGAACGAGGATGAAGAGTGAGTGTGCCACAATGCTGGTGGCTTTACGGATGCAACTTGTGGTGTAGATGTCAGTGATAGAGGGAAGAGAGACCCCGATGATCTCGGCTGTCCTCACTATCTGCTGTAGGGTCGTGCGTTCCGAGATGGCACAATTCCCAATTCATTTCCCCAGTGATGCAGATGAGTTTGATAATCCCACTGTAGATGATGGTGAGAATCGATGCTGGGCCTTCGAAACTGGCTAAAGTGTACACACTTCCGGAAATGAAAAACTAGTATAAATATTTAAATACTAAATTTATTGCCATATGCTATATATCGATATATATATGATCATATTATGATAATATTGTGATAATAGAATTAACAATATATTATATTATATTAATATAATCTCCATCAGACGGTGGTGTAGTGGTTAGCACTGTTGCCTTGCACCTCCAGGCTCCAGGTTCAATTCCCATCTCTGTGTGCATGGCGTTTGAATGTTCTCCTCGTGTTTGGTGGGTTTCCTCCCACAGTCCAACGACATTAGGTTAATTGGCACTCCCAAAATGGTCGTAGTGTGTGCCCTGCGATGGATTGGCACCCTGTCCAGGCTATACCCTGCCTTATACTGCTTAAGTGTCTTGTGACCCCACCTCCCATGACCCTGAATACAGGATTAAGCGATATTGATGATGAGTCAGTGAGTAATCTACAACCTACTATTTTTCTCTTCCTGAAGTGTGTATAATTTTTTTTTGGCTCACTATTAAAATAAATAAATTATTCTCACATTTTTAAATAAAACGAATACAAATTGTAATATAATTGTTATAATTGATAATGTTCCATTGAAAAGATTAATTATATAAAACTTTTTCATTGTAAAATATTAGCTCTCTTTTTTTGCCATTTTGATTGGCATTTTGTTTTACGACACCGCACAGCGTGTTTGCGGCAGCGCAACGCCTCGGTTTCCGGCAGTGTCATGGCGGCCTACGCGGGTGGGTTTCAAAGCGTAGGCAGTATCGAGGAGAAAAGAGAATTAAAGCGCAAAGCGCGTGAGGAAATTCTACAAAAGGTAAACTCAGATTTGTTACAGCTTTAATATACGAGCTTTGTCATGAGGAAGGTTTATTACAAGCTATATAGTTATAGTAAAAACAAATCTAATCATAGGTTCGTTGAATAGCTAATGTTTTTAGCCGAGTGATAAACGTCTGTCTGCTCTGTGCACGAGACCTGTACGCAACACTGATGTCTCCGTACATCATGAGTAAGTGTTACACTCATCAGGGTTTTTAATGATTAAGCTGTGAGATATGAAAATTTTAAGATTTAGCTTTCTGTATAAATATGGCATTAAAATAATGGTCTCCACAGACCTTAGTCGTGCGCGTGCAGTGCATCGTAACAAGCATTACATCCTAATGGTGTGCTGTTACTCTCCCCTCCAGCTGTGTCAGCTCTACAGATGCACAAACACCAGTGATAAGCGTGAACATGACATCAGTTGCCTACAAACAACCTGTCTGTGTCCTTAAACCACAGAACTCAGATGTTTGAACACATTTTTCTTTCCCAACATGACGTATTTCTGAGTAAAATCCCATCTTAGACTGTTGTTATTCGAAGTCATTCATGGGATCAGATCTAGAATAGACTCCCTGTGTAAAAAATGAGATGATTTTATGACATTAAATATGACATTGTTTCTTTTTGAATGAATCTTTAACGTGACTCAGAAGAACGAGTAGTCTCGGAGAGTGATTTGTTCATTTCGTTGATTTGCACATGCACAAATCATTGCAAAACCTGTCTGGGTTATGTGCAGGAAACAGTATTGAACGGTTCTCAACGAATCTTCCAAGTTCCTAGTCGTTTGTTCTTTTGTCACATGACTCCCATAGACACTATGAAGTGCAATAGATTCAAAAGAACCAACGACTCGGACTAGAAGATATGATGTTGAGCTGCTCATGATAATATGTCCTTAGCTGCATTGTAATATTTTAATTACTGGAACTATAGTCAAAATGTGTGTATGTAGACGTGTTGGGGGTCTGTTTATTGAAAATGTAACATTTTATTTTATTTCTGGTCAAAAGGGCGAAATGAACTAAATGACTCAAAACAATATTCGTTCATTTTGACGAACGAGATTCAAAGAACCGAGTCACTAAAATGATTCAAACTTCCCATCACTAAAACAGACTCCCTTAAGAGAGATGGACCGAACTAGAAAGTTGTAGAGCGCAACGTGACATCAGCAGCAGACTAAACACACACTACTATAAAGTAAAGGCTTTGATAAACGTCCTTCTGCTTCTTGCTTTTCTCTCTCTCTCTCTCTCTCACACACGTTCATTCACTCACACTAGGCCAAGCGTAAGTATGAGGAAGAGGAACGGAGAGAGGAACAGAGGAAGGCTCGGGGTGAAGACACCTGGATGCTCCCAGATGTTGAGCAGCGGCTGCAGCAGATCAGTGAGGTGTGTGTGTGTGTAGTTGATTTATTTTTTAAATGAGTAAGTGTTAGAATACAAACAGGAGTCTCTCTCTCTCTCAGCCCGCCCTTCACCATTTAAGACCCTCCTCCTGAAGCAGGTGTGGACAAATGTGGTGGTGTTGTTGTCTTTGTTTTTCCAGGACCATTCCGTGAAAAACAAAAAGAAGAAAAAGGAGAAATCCAAAAAGAAGAAGAAGGAGAAGAAAAAGAAAGAGAAGAAGGAGAAGCTGAAGTCTCAGGGCGATCGCTCGTCCGATAGCTCCGAGGTCAGGCTCGACTCTTAGAGCATTATTCTGACTCCTTGCTGATTGGTGTTTGTTTGGATGTAGCTCATGTCTTCATGGTGATTGTTTACAGGACTCTGATGATTGGGTGGAGGCTCCGCTCCTAACAGGAAATGTGGATAAAGCATGGAAGGTCTCGGACCAGGCTCAGACCACGAGCAGCTCGACCAATAGTAGCCAAGTAAGGGAGAGTTTTGTGTGTGAGAGCATGTGAGGGGGTGTAAGTGTACGAGTATGTGTAAAAATATGTGAGAGTGTGCAAATGTACATGAATTTGTGCGAAAGTGAGCGACAGTATGCAATAGAGTGGGAAAGTATGTGAGAGATTACGAGAGCTTATAAGTGTACATGTGTGAGTGTGTGTGAAAGGGCGCCTAGAGTATGTGAGAGGGTGTAAGTGTACATGAGTTTGTGCAAGAGTATTCACATAAAAGTATGCAAGAGAGTGTAAGTGTACATTACTGTGTGTGAAAGGGTTTGAGAGTATGTGAGAGGTTGTAAGTGTGAGAGAGGACGCGAGAGTATATGAAAGGGTGTGAGTGTACACGAACATTTGCAAAAAGCTATGTGTATGACGAGAGTGTGTCCGTGCTGGAGTGCGTGTGAGAGTCAGTTCAACTAATCAGCTCTCCCAGAGAGCAGGTGTTCTGTCCCAAAACACACTCCACATCCTAATTTGATAATCTGTTATTTTGCAATCTGAGTCAAAGCACTCGTCGTTTAATGTTCGGTCCTTCAGCAGAGAGACGAGTGGATGACCTTTGACTTCCTGGCCCTGAAGACGACATCGGTTGCTGAGCAACGAGCCCAGAAGGAGCTGGAGAAAGAGGCGGAGCGGGAAAAAGCACAACAACTCGAACAGGTGACGAGATAAATGCGAACGTGTGTGTGTGTGCATTTGTTTATGCGAGTGTTGTAGGGTGACGTTTAATTCCTGTATCGTTCAGGCTGGACTTCACAGACTGGAGCTGAATCCCTATTGGAAGAATGGAGGGAGTGGACTGCCCCCGGAGGAAGGCGCTGGAACTGAAACTAAAGGTACTAAAGGTAAGACGCTCACACTAGGTTACTCATTTACTTATTTAGTTATTTGTTTATTGGCTTAGTCTTGTATCAGACCATCTTTTGCCATTTAGTCATTTTCAGCATTCTTAGGCTTATATGGAGTTTATGGGCGTGGCTTAATCTCGCTCTCTCTTAGCGGGCGTGGTGGATGATGGAGGACGAGGCTGGCTCATGAAGTCGTTTCAGAGGATGAAGGAGCAGGCAGAGAGAGAGAAGCGCAACCTGGATGACGTGGTGGCCGAGAGATATGGGGTACACACACACACACACACACACACACACACACACACACACCTCTTAAACATTCTCCTGAGGAGCTTTTTTATCAAATACAAGCATGACGAAGCTCTTATGCTGTACCTGCTGATATCAGAGACTTTCCTAAATAAATATATATAACACACTCAACAAGAAACAAACAAACAAAGAACAACCAAACCACCCCACACCCCCGGTCCCACTCGGCTCAACACAACCAACCAACATATTACATAAATATAACAACAGGTATACATTTAATCAGGCAATACCTCTAAACTAGTAAAGTAGGTAATGAAGGGTTGCCAATTGTGGAAAAATTTGTCTGTACATCCTCTCAATGTGTATTTAATTTTTTCAAGTTTTAAAAAAAACATGACATCCGTAAGCCATTGGGAGATAGGAGGATATTTAGCAGACTTCCAATGCAATAGTAACAGACGCCTTGCTAATAAGGACGTGAAAGCTATAATATCCTTTTGTATAGAATTAAGTGATAGTGAGCAATCAGGAATCCCAAATATAGCAATGAGAGGACAAGGTTGAAGAGTTACCCCAAGAACAGTTGACATAATGTCAAAATAACCTGTCCAGAAATCCTCCAGCTTAGGACACAGAAAAAACATGTGACTAAGGTGACAGGGAGAGCCATTGCATTTATCACATTTGTTTTCCACTACCGGATACAATTCTGAAAGTCTTGACTTAGAAAAATGTGCCCTGTGTATGACCTTAAACTGTATAAGTCCAAGACGAGCACAAGAGGTGGAMGACCGTACCCTCTCTATAGCCTGTTCCCAGGACTCCTCCTGTATTTGAATTCCCAGTTTCCCTTCCCATGTCCGCTTAAGCTTAACATTTGAGTGGCTACTAAGTGACAGGATAGTATCATAGAGTTTTGAAATGGTTCCTCTATGATAAGGGATAAGTGATAGCATAGTTTCCCAATGCTGCTCTGGAGGTAAAGAGGGGAAAGATATCAGAGACTTTAATAAGAACTCGTTATGTTCGACCAATCAAGTTCTGTCCTTCAGGCTCCGCCCCAATCTGTCCGAACAGGAAGAGTAAAAACATTCTGGGTGTTCGCTGTGCAAATAAACATAATGTGTGGGATTTGTTACAATTAGTTTTGTTTGGACTGTAATTAAGAGTGTGTGTCTGTGTGTGTGTTTGTGTGTGTGTGTGTCGTAGTCGATGGAGCAGTTTCAGAAGCGACTGAAGGAAGCAGAGGAGGCTGCCTTCCGACAGAGGAGAGACGTGGGAGACACGGGGAGGAAAGGAGGAACAGACAGAGGGAGACAGGGGTGGAGGAGAGAGACAGATGAAGAGAGAGACGGGTACAGACAGAGGCATAGGGAAAGACAGGGGGACATGGGTAGAGACCGGTGGACAGACAGGGACCGAGAGCGAGACAGGGATAGACAGCGGGATAGAAAGGAAGACGGGGACAGAGAGCGAGGCAGAAAGGAAGGCGGGGACAGAGAGCGAGACAGAAAGGAAAGTGGGGACAGAGAGCGGAACAGGGACAGAGAGCGAGACAGAAAGGAAGGCGGGGACAGAGAGCGAGACAGAAAGGAAGGCGGGGACAGAGAGCGAGACAGAAAGGAAGACGGGGACAGAGAGCGAGGCAGAAAGGAAGGCGGGGACAGAGAGCGAGACAGAAAGGAAAGTGGGGACAGAGAGCGGAACAGGGACAGAGAGCGAGACAGAAAGGAAGGCGGGGACAGAGAGCGAGACAGAAAGGAAGGCTGGGACAGAGAGCGAGACCGGGACAGAGAGAACGACATGGACGGACAAAAGGACATGATGAGAGACAGAAAAACGGCGGCGGAAAGAGGACGTTTCCTCAAGCCCCCCGACACTGATGACTTCCTCCCGCTGGAGGCGGGTTTCAGGAGGCCTGGATTGACAGGAAAGTTCCGGAAACCTGATGATGATGATGACGACGTTCCAGCGTGGAGGAAGAAAATGGAGACGACTGATGGAGTGAAAGAGAAGGAGGAGTCTGGGACACAGAAGAGCGAAGAAGAGAGGAGGGCCGCACCAGTGGAGAAGAGCAGGTGAGAAAAACACACACACACACGCAGAGGACAGAGAGGGAGAGATTTAGATGAGGACGCTTTCTAGACAGACGTGTGTGTGTGTGTGTGTGTGTGTGTGTGGTAGTTTATCCTACTGAGATGAGAGCAGGCACAGCACATGTCATGCTGCATGATGGATCAATTGTGATCCACAAGTGATACACTCACACACACACACGCACACACACACATTCTTCTTGAATTGAAACAAATATTAACATTCTCACACTGAAAGTCTGTAAACTGTTACACGGAGCTCAGATTGACTTATAAGGAATTCTGTGTTTTATTAAACAGTGTGTGTGTGTGTACACGTGTATGATGTATGTGTACTGACCTGAACATCATCGACCTCTTTTTGCTGCATCCCAAATTAGATTTTCTGTGTGTGTGTGTGTGTGTGTGTATGTGTGTGAGGGAGAGAGAGCGCGAGATCTGACTGATGATCTGCATTTCCGACTCACTTCATCAACATGTTGATTTTTCCATCACCACGGTCTATAAATACGGCCGTGTGCAAAAGTTTACACCCCCCCCCTCCCCGCATTCTTCTGCATGCTTCTGGAAAAATCTTTAAAGTATCTCAGCTTGATTTGAAACAAAAAGAACATTTGTCAGTGCATGCAGGAAAAAAAAAAGGACAAATGGACTCGCAAAGTTAGCTCACGTCCGCGTTGGTTTAAAATCTAATAAAGTTGCAGATGGCAGTTGGTCATGCATTAATATCTCTGTTACAGTTCAGAGAGCGAGGAAGAGGAGGAGGAAGAAGAGGAGGAAGTGCGTCTCCTGACCGATGAGGAGATGAATAAACTCGGGGCGAAACTCGTCAAGGCCGAGCTCATGGGCAATTCGGTGAGGTGAAAAAGGAAAGAAAAACAAACACCCGTCCACGTTAATCTCTTTCTGTATTTGTGTTTTTTCTTTTCTTTCCATGGGCTCCGTCTCAAATCACTGCACACTGTACTAAATAGTGTGACGCGTGTTAGAATGATGATATTACCTTAATGTTACTGAAAGATAAGCTAATTTTCCACAGGAAGTACACACTAATAAGTATGGCTGTGTGTGTGTGTGTGTGTAGGCTCTAATGGACTCTCTGAAGGCTCAGCTGGAAGCGGCGCGGAAAGCGAGAGAGAATCACGCCAACAAACCCAAACAGGTGTGTGTGAGAGTGTGTGTGTATGCGTACTGTATGTGACCTGTATGTATAGAAAATTGTCTAGTTTTATGCGAGTAAGTTCTTGTGCTTGTCCTGTTCTCAGGTGTCTGTGCGAGAGGAGGCGGAGCAAGAAGCGGTCTTGTTTAGAACGGACCAATCAGGACGATCGTGGCCGGTGAGCGGCCCGTCTCGGCCCGTGGAGCCCAAAGGAGGGAGGAGGAAGAAGAAAGCGGTAAGCCTGGCCGTGTGCATAGTGAGACGCGTGTCAGTGTGTATTGGAAGAGTTCGTAACATTGTGTAGCTTTAATCATGGCATCTCCAGGGTTGAGGGTTCGATGCCCGCCTCAGGTCTGAGTTTGCATGATCTCCAAAAAGTTATATACTGTATATTGCACTTAAAATGACAAATATTGCACAAGATTTACGCATATTGCAGAAAAATAATTCTCCCAGATAATTTCACTGAGCAGTTCATTCTTGTACTGCCCCAGGGTAAAAACTGTTCTTCAGTCTATTTGTTCTGGTTTTGATTGTTCTGTACCGTCTGCCTGATGGTAACAGCTCAAACGAAGGGTGACCAGGGTGAGACAGATCTTTGAGGATACTGCTGCCTTTATTGAAGCAGCGAAGATTGTAAAGTTCCTCCAACGAGGGAAGAGGGCACCGAGTGATCTCCTGGGCCGAGTTAATTACCCTCTGGAGCTCTTTTTTTCCGTAAAGCTAGAAAACCAGTCGCAGCGCAACGATGAAAGGATACCAGCCTTTTCTGAGAGATGTCATTCTTCCTGAGGACCCTCAGAAAATAAAGTCTCGGCTGTGCCTTCTTCACCAGCTCTGTTGTATTTGTGTCCCAAGTCAGGTCTTCCATGATGTGGACGCCCAGGAATCGATAGTCTGTGACGCTCTCCACAAAGTCCCCATTGATGCATAAGTGTGTAATGTCCGTTCTGTTTTTCCTGAAGCTGATCCAATGATGAGTTCCTTTGTTTTGGATGTGTTCGGAAGCAGGACTCATGGAAGAGCCCTAACAGAAGGTTTGGATATCTGATACTCTAAAGAAGGTGAAAGTTTCTTAAAGAGAATCATTCCTGTTGTCGAGACATGGATTCATCACTACGAGTCTGAGAGTAAACGGCAGAGTACGAAATGGAAACATTCACTGACGGAGAAAAGGGTCAAAAGTCAACCATCAGTTGGAAAATCCATCAGCGCTTTCAGTTTTCTGGGATTCTCAAGGGCCAGAAGTATTGGAACAGGAGAAAGGTTCAACAATCAACAGTGCTCGTTACCGTGAGACTCTTATTGCAGAGCTGAAGCCTAAACTTCAGAGGATTGATATGCGAGGGCGTTGTGATCGCTCAAGACGATGCTCAAACTGTCGACACTCTGCAAATAATGTATTCCTGATCTCCTCCATCTGACCTTCACCTGTTTGGTCCCCTGGGAGCGACCTTACGAGGACGAAGATTCACTTCTGATGAAGAACTGAAGACGGCGGTGTATTCGTGGCTCGCAGCTCAGAGTAAAACATTTTTTTAACGTGGGAATACGAAGGCTTGTTGACAAATGGACAAAGTTTATTGAAAAGGAAGGAGATTATCTCAAAAAAACCAAAAGATTATGTCTTTACTAAAAGGTTAATTGAAAATAATTTATACAGGCAGAGTGTGGATAATTTTTGACTCACCCTCATGTTCATATATTAATGACCATACAGTGGGAATCTGACAGAGTGGGAAAAAAAGTATTTCATGAAGTTTAATGCCTTTGAGGATGCGTCTCTTGCGAAGCGGAGTGACTCTCATCACCCTGAAATGTTTTATTCCTTTTGTATCACCGTGATTTGGCTACTGTTGCCATAATAAATGTATTATTATTATTATTATTATTATAGTTAAAGTTATTTCCAAACTTAGAATGTGAACATCAGCAAAAGGTGAGTCTCTTTATTCTGAGATGTGTGTGTATGTAAGAAGTGTCTCTTGAGCACCTTTTCAAATGTTAAACCACGGACGATCAACAAGGCTGATTATTAAATTATTAACTATGTGTGTGTGTGTGCGTGTGCAGATCGAGACCCACGTCTCCGGCGAGCGCGTACGTTACTTTGCAGACGACGACAGTTTGGATCTGAAGGAGATGGTGCGCCGGGAGAAGATGACCTCGGCTCAGGATCAGAACGCCCTCTACTCACGCATGGCTGCCAAGGTGGGTGGGTCTGCCACAATCCGGCAACCCGTACATTAACGGCACATTGCAGTAACTAGGATTATGTATTTCTGTGTCCTGAGTCATACGCCTGAATTCTACCTCCTCCCTGACACGCACACAAGCCTTATCAAAGCTGTTCAATCTGGCAACCAGCTAAGCTACTGAACAATTTTGAGGGATATTCCCATCTCAACATGGCAACCAAGACGCACTAATCATGGTATTGTGGTTGTATGGCAAGCTTTCAATTTAATCTAGAAACACAAACACACACCTTATGCCCTGACTGTTCCTACAATCTGGCAACCTACATACACAACATACTGCTTTCTAATATCAGGGCCTGGTGGATTAATTTTTTCGTTCTCACAATCTGGCAACCAGAATTAATTTACCAAACAAATGCCTTGGTTTTTATTTGTTGTTGTTTTGTTCGCTTTTTTTTACATTACTGGCAACCAGAGTTACACAGATTGCTGTTTCGTAGTTCTTAAACTTGTGTCCTATACAGCTATATGATGACCTACACACACACACACACTGAATGTAACAGATGGTGAAGATTTCTCTCTGCCTCTCTTCGTTTGCTCCCTCTGAGAGAGAGAGAGAGAGAGAGAGAGAGAGAGTGTGTGTGAGTGTGTGTGTGTGTAACATGGCGGCTGAAAACTGTATTAATAAACTTACAAAGACGTCACTGTTACCATGGCGACTGGAAATGAAAGTGCCAAACATTGCACATTTTAGCTTTCTGTCTCTCTCTAGAGTAAATGCTCAGGCGTTACCATGGCGATTATGCTAAAAATATGTACTTATTTTAGCTGTGTGTGCATGATGAATTCCAAGTTAGCAACAGCAGAACAGCAGTTGTGTGTCTTTGTGTCACCTGCGTGCGTGCATACGTGCGTGCGTGCGTGTATATATATGCATGCACACACACACACACACAGAGATACACGCTGATGCAATGTCTGTCTGTCAATCAAACATGTCAAAGATGAGAACACATATTCCCATAGAGCTTGTTGCCACGGAGATGTTTCTCACACAGACAGAATTGCGCAACTCTATAGAAAATAACCCAAACTCTTTTAGAAAGGAATGAGTTGGATAGTTACCATTTAAAGAAAATGTATATTATCCTGTTCGCTGTTCAGGAATACACATGGAGATGTGAAGAACACGTCCGAGTGTACAGAGTAATGAACAAAAACGGCGTGAAGGACGTTCTAAAAGTAAACGTGCCTCAGAGGAAGCGCAGGACACTGATTGGGCGATTAAATTAATTAATAAATAAAGCTAAAACTTTATTTGAGAATGTAATGATGTGCTCAAGGACTAAAAACCCAATGTCACAGTAATGCACTAAACAATGTACTAAAGCTACAGAACCCTCTTACATGCTAACATAACATTTTGAAGCTCTAGATATATATTTAAAAAATGCAGCGAAGTACTACAGTTCTAAGAATACAACATCATCATAAAGCTTGGAAATAACAAGTTAACACCACATTTAAATAAAAGAGTGTAATGATGCACGGAATCCTTGAGAAGGCATCAGCTCACTGAAGCCTCGAGTGTGTAACATGATGAACGTCCATGAAAACGTGACGACGTGCTGAAGCTCTGAGGAAAAAAATGAGAATATATTGCACTAGACAATATTAATGTACTATTAATGTAATTCTAATAAGTGAGAGCATACTACATCTGTAGGAACGTAGGAAAGTATTAAAGCTTTAAAAACATAACCGTGTAATGAAGTTCCGCACAGAGTAAAGCTCTAAGAACACTGTAACCTGATAAAAATGCAAAGAATACAGTAATGTACCAAGAATGTAATGATGTACAATATAATATACAAAAGCTCTAAAGTGTGTGTGCGTGTGTGTGGTAGATGATGGGCAAGCAGGATGGCGATAACTACACACTGGACGACATGTTCGTATCCAGCGCAGCTCAGAGAGAAAGGGAGGGGCTTGACGACGAGAGAGCGAAGAACCGGGCGATGGGAGAGGGGCGGAGCCTTGCCGCACGAATGGATAAATGCCCGTTCTGCTTCACCAACGCCGAGCTGCCCAAACACCTGGTGGTGGCTATCGGGGCAAAGGTACATGCTGATTACCCCATACATGCCAATTATCCCAGACACACATTAATTGCCTTCACACCCTGTATTTAACATTCACCGAATACTCTGCACTGTTCATTCCAGATAACACATCAGTGTATCCTGTCAGTTACCTTACATGCTAATTCCCAATCATTATGCTGTTTCACTATGATGCTAACTACATTAAACACTGTAATGTAGATGCTAACTACATTAAACACTGTTGTTTTGGCACTAGTGTTTGTTTTTTATTAACACAAACACGCACTAACTACTACAAACTAGTTACAAATGTGCTACACACACACACACCCACACAATTTTATATGCTAATTATGACACATGTTGATTAGCTGATTTGCCCCACATTCTAATATATGCTTGTGTGTGTGTGTGTAGGTGTATCTTTGTCTACCTAACAGTGTCTCTCTGGCTGAGGGACACTGTCTGATCGCTCCACTGCAGCACCACTGCTGCTCAACTGGCCTTGATGAGGACGTGTGGAATGAAGTACAGGTATGTACGTATATACGCACACATCCACAAATATATATTTAATGCAGTTATATGGACATTTAACTATTTAACCCCATGTCTGTCTTTCAGATGTTCCGCAAGTCGTTGGTTCAGATGTTCGATTCCCTTGAGCTCGACTGTGTGTTTTTGGAAACTCATATGAACCCTAAGAAGCGCATGCATATGCTGTACGAGTGTGTTCCACTGCCACGGGAGCTTGGCGATATGGCACCTATCTACTTCAAGGTAATACAGAGAGGGAAATAGATACAGGGACAGAGATGGTATCCGGAATAGAGAGACGGGTTGTTACAGGGCAGAGACTGAGTCTGAGATAGAGAGACAGATGGCTACACGGGCAGGGACGGTACCTGGGATAGAGAGAGACATGTAGATACAGGGGCAGAGACTGAGCCTGAGATAGAGAGACAGTTAGGTGCTAGGGCAGCGTCAGAGCCCGAGATGGAAAGATGAGTAGATACAGGGGCAGTAACGGAGCCAAGGGTAGAGAGACGGGTTGATGCAGGATTAGTGGCGGAGCCTGAGAAAGAACTTGAGATGGAGAGACCGGTAGATACAGGGACAATGTCAGAGCCCGAGATAGAAAGATGGGTCGATACAGGGGCAGAGACTGAGTCTGAGCTGGAGAGAGACTGGTAGATACAGGGGCAGAGAAGGTATCGGAGATAGAGAGACGGGTTGACACAGGAACAGAGGCGGAGCTTGAGGTAGAGAGACGGGTCAATTCATGGGCAGTGACTGACCTGAAATAGAGAGAGATGGGTAGATACAGGGGCAGTGATGGAGCCTGAGACAGAAAGAGACTATTTCTCCATCACTGTATTTCTGGTCTTGTATCGACCAGAGTCTGAGATAGTGAGATGGGTAGATACAGAACGTGTGCTGGAGAGACCGGTAGATCCTGGGGCCATAGACGGAGACCTGAGATCACACACTAAATACACTAAAATACCTGCTTCTGTCATTTGTGTCTTTAAGAAAGCAATCATGGAGTGTGATGAGGAGTGGGCGATGAATAAGAAGGTGGTGGATCTGGCATCCAAGAACATCAGACAGGCCGTGAGACGAACACTTGTTTACGATTCAGGCTTTTCCCGCCTCACATTTCTCTTCAGTATTTTCATGCTCTTTGTGTGTGTATGTGTTTCCAGGTTCCTCGTGGTTTGCCGTACTTCTCTGTTGATTTTGGCTTGCAGGGAGGTTTCGCTCACGTCATCGAAAATCAGGACAAGTTTCCATATTACTTTGGGAAAGTATGTTTGCGCAAACACACACTCGTGCACACACACACACACGCAAGCACAAACACACATGTCCTAACACCCCACAATCTTACAGGAAGTCCTCGGCGGTATGTTAGACCTGGAGCCGAGACGATGGAGGAAGCCGATCAGAGAGAACTTTGACGATCAGCGTAAGAAGGTCCTGCAGTTCTCTCAGTGGTGGAAACCCTTCGACTGCACCAAGAGCCAATAAGAGATCTGCTTTCATCATGGGGCGTGGTCAGGCTCAGAGTCTGAGATCCGAGTACTCAGCAGAGGAGTCTGTTGGAGATTGTCTTGTTTATAAACTATAGAATAGCATAAACACTGTATTGTTGAGATGGAACATTAAAGTTTTGTTGATTTTTATAAATGTGTGGGGAAAAAAATTCAGTTCATGTGTTTGATTCTTCTTCACCCAGAATCAGAAGAACTACGCCATTTAGGAATTCAGGAATTTATGGACTGCATCTTCCAGTCTCAAACTCCACAAGCGATGAGCAGTGACTAGATACTAGTACAGTGTTCTTGCACCATTCCCAGTTGATGTAAACACACAAGCCACCACCACAAGCCTTAAGAAGCTAGCCTGTTTTTTGTAGTCTGCAACTGTCTCTAGAGTCCTATTTCTAGTCTACTGTATTTCCTATTAGTTATCACAATATAATCAATTACCGCACCTTTAACAAGTGAGTGTATACCAGGAAGTGCTTTGATTGACTCATCCATTGGTTTTCTCCTGTTAAGAGAGAACTTGTAATGATTGGGTCTGAATTTCAGACGACCAAATGCAACCCGGATTTGAAACATTCTTAATTAAGATACTAATTGCAGAAATTTTATTCTATTAGTATGTCTGCGTGTCTCGCAGAAGTTAGCAGTTTGGTTCCCTCCATTTTAGTCAAATTAATAAAATGGGGAGTGTTAGGTCAAGAGGAGCATCCGGGGTAAAACCTGTGCCAGAGAAAATGGACCAGCTGGCTATTTGCATGCATTTGACCCCCAGGGAAAAATTTGGTACAAGCCAATTTGATGTCAGTTCATGAACATCTGGATACTAAAAAGAAATTGCCTATTTTCTTGGACTCTGTTCAATCTAATTCAGTTTTATTTTTCCCTATATCACGCTTTCAATAATGGTCATTATCGCAAGGCAGCTTTACAGAATCAAAAGATGGAAATAAGTTTGAAAAGTGTGAAAATATAGGTATAGATCATAATGATCAGAAAACCCAGAGGGGGTCTGGATCGGCATGTGTAGCTTGAGAGAGAGAAAACACTTAGTAATGGTCACAATCACATAATGTATAAAGTGAACGTATATTTAGTGCAGAATGCAAGTAGGGACTAAACTGACTAAAGATTACAGCACCTTGTATGCCCAGGTGGTCTACCATTAAAGTTCTAACCAGGCATGAGTCTGCTTACCTTTTGAGATCAGACGAGATCGGGTGCTCTCAGACTCATATGGCAGTAAGCTGACTCTTAACCAAATTGAGGTAAAGGGTTCAGGTTATTTGATTTGAACCACTTGAGTGTGGCTTTAGCAGTCTAAAGTATGTTGCAGATTTGGACCAGATTACTCTATAGTTGGAATCATCCACCATGGTCTAAATCTGACCAGGTTCCCAGTTTCTCCAGTTTCTGTTGGAAAGCATGATGCTGCCAGTACCATGTTTCATTGTGGCAGTGGTGTTCTCTAGATTGTTGTTAAGCTTCCACCTAGGGGCTGTCTACCACATCTTCCTTTGTCACTCCAACATCCTGCATGTCCCCCCTTACCACATCTCTAAACCACTTCTTGGGCCTCCCTCTTTTACTCGTGCCTGGCAGCTCCATCTCAAGCGTTCTCCTCCCGATATAACTTTGTCTGCTCTGCCACCTGAGCTTTTTGTCTCCAAACGTACAACATTGCTGGTCTCACTACCATCCTGTAAACTTTCCCTTTCATTCTTGCCGATAACGTTCCGTCACAGTTCACTCCTACTACTCTTCTCCACCCTGCCTGCACTCTCTTCACTTCTCTATCACACTCCCCATTGCTTTGGAGAGTTGCCGTTAAATACTGAAACTCGTCTACCTCCTACTCCTACCTACTCCTCGCAACTGCACCTTTCCCCCACCATCTCTCTCATTTACACACATGTACTCCGTCTTCTACATCTACATCTAGGCATTTGGCAGACGCCCTTATCCAGAGCGACTTACATTTTTACCTCATTATACATCTGAGCAGTTGGGGTTAAGGGCCTTGCTCAAGGGCCCAACAGGGACAACTTGGTGGTGGTGGGACTTGAACCTGGGACCTTCCGAACCGTAGTCCAATGCCTTAACCACTGACCTACCCCTGACCCCCAGTAGTAGCTCAGTAGTCTTGCTCCTACTTATCTTCTTGCCTCTTACATCCCATCACCTCTCTAGACTCATTGTACAGTCGTGGCCAAAAGTTTTGAGAATGATACAAATATTAGTTTTCACAAAGTTTGCTGCTAAACTGCTTTTAGATCTTTGTTTCAGTTGTTTCTGTGATGTACTGAAATATAATTACAAGCACTTCATACGTTTCAAAGGCTTTTATCGACAATTACATGACATTTATGCAAAGAGTCAGTATTTGCAGT
>QMIH01000640.1:132173-165097 GCA_003987875.1 Clarias batrachus | reverse complement strand
AAACACACACACACACACACACACACACACACAAACACACACACACTCTTCCTTCTCTCCAATTCCACTGTGACCAGATGTTTTATTTTTTTGGAAAAAAATGTGTGTGTGTGTGTGTGTGTGTGTTTTACAGGTCATGGAACTAAAGGGTCAGATGATCCATCTGCCCGAGTCAAACTCCATCATGTTCCTTGGCTCGCCCCGTGTCGATAGGCTGGATGGGCTGGATGGCCTGATGGGGCGGGGCTTACATCTTTCAGACATCCCTATTCACGATGCCACCCGTGATGTCATACTGGTGGGTGTGGCCTTCAGCAGAGCATTTTGTAAAAACGTTTTTTTTTTTTTTTGGTAAAAATTTATATATAAGGTAGATAATTGGTTGTGTGTGTGTGTGTGTGTGTGTGTGTGTGTGTGCAGGTGGGTGAGCAGGCGAAGGCTCAGGATGGCCTGAAGAAGCGCATGGACAAGCTGAAGGCCACACTGGAACGAACGCACCGCGCGCTGGAGGAGGAGAAGCGGCGCACCGTCGAGCTGCTGTACTCCATCTTCCCCGGCCACGTGGCACAGAGACTCTGGCAGGGACTTCCTGTCCAGGCCAAAAAGTTTGACGATGTCACGATGCTGTTCTCTGACATCGTGGGATTCACGGCCGTGTGCGAGCATTGCACGCCCATGCAGGTCATCAGCATGCTCAACGAGCTGTACACACGCTTCGACTACCAGTGTGGTGTGCTTGATGTCTACAAGGTGCACTACACACACACACACATACACACACACACATGCATCCATTTTATTGATTATGATATAATGTGTTGGAGAGACAGAGACAGAGAGTGTGACCTCATCAATAGGATAAAAATGATTTGTCTGGGAAGTTACTTATCGTTAGGGTTGAGTTTATGTGTTCAAGCCGTTTTTTCTAGCTAGCCTTCTCGAGTTAGCAGGCTAACTTTTCCACTTTCTGCTTCAAACGCTACACACCACTGTGGATATTTGACGCAATGGCGTACAGAAGTGTAGCGAAGTAAAAGGACAGATATTTGTTGTAGGATATCATGGAGTAAAGGTAAAAAGTATCTTCTAATAAAACTTCTCATGTCAAGTACAGATTTGTGAAATATTTACTTAAGTACAGAAACCATGTAAATTTACTCGGGTACCTTCTCCCTCTGCTCACAGGTGTGAGTGCATGCTGTTCGAGTTAGCGGGCTAGCTTGTCCACTTGGCCTTGCATACATCCTCAGGACAACATCCTGATTATTATAGGGCAAACAGTTTACCTTCAAGCAGAACTTGTTTTAATGTCTTAGTGATCTAACACCTACAATAGGTGGATAGGAATGATGTTCAGGTCGGCAGGGAGAAGCGTCAGACGTACAGTTTAGTGTGTAGGTTTCTCATTAAAATGTAGTCAAAGTATACAAACCCTGTTCTACAGTGAAACCAGAGACACGAAACGACAAATATTACTCAAGTAAAAGTAGAAGTTTTCCATTTACACGTGTTTTTGAGTAAAAGTACAAACACACTCATCTTTTCATTGACTTTTAAGTAACATTTTTACTATCAAGTACCAAAATGACTGGATTTGTTTTAGATCATAGTACTGTAAGCGGTTTCACAATTGTGAATGTACTGTTTTTGTAACTGTCTGCACAATTATGCATGAAGGTCAGCAGGTAGAAAATTCCCACTTCACCACTGTGGTTATGTACCGCAAAAATGTAATGAAATGTAGTGGAGTAAAAACAAAGAGATATCTTCTAATAAAACTGCTCAGGTCGTCGACATATACGTGAAATATTCCAGTACAGTAACGTCAGCATGGTAGGTTGCAGTAGCAATTTTTGAACCAAATTTTACACACACACACACACACAGAACAAAAATCAGCCACTGTTAGGAAAAATTCATGTTTTTACGTACTAGCATGGACATTGAGTTTTAGTTTAGTCGATTGAGTCGAAATGATGATTATAGTGAGAACGCATGGTAAATATTCACACCCCAAAAAATAAATAAATAAATAACTACAATCATTATGTTTGTTTCATATAATAACAGAGCACAGCACTGAAATCAAAGGAAAAAGCGCAGCCTTGAAAGCGCTTTGTGCTGTAATTGTGCTTTATCAGGAATTCATTAGCAGTCAGAGGCTGACACTTTGAGGCCAACTTCTGGGTGAGACAGAGAGAATATCATAACGAAAAGAACAAAATCGCACTTAAATCAAGCTGAAAGAAGACTAAATGTAAAAAAAAAAAAAAAAATCCATGTTAAGTTTAAACGCTAGATTTAACCTACGACGATTTGAACAAGATCAGCTGATGGAAAAGAAAATAGGAAATGCTATACAGAATTCTAATGCTAGATTAAAGTTTATTATCAGTGAAAGAATTGGCATTTTAGAATCTTACAGTGTGTGTGTGTGTGTGTGTGTGTGTGTTTATGCATGTGTGTTCCCAGATCGAAACCATTGGTGATGCGTACTGCGTGGCTGCTGGGCTCCACAGGAAATGTGTGTGTCATGCCAAGCCGATCGCATTAATGGCGCTGAAGATGATCGAGCTCTCAGAGGAGGTGCTCACACCCGACGGCAAGCCCATCAAGGTGAGCTGGAGCGTGGCATTCTGGGAAATCAAACCGATAATGTGGCGAGCAAAACATGCCGAACAGTGCAAAAACCTTCCAGTTTGCACTTCTGTACTCATGCAGTTGTGTGTAAAGTGGTGCAGTGTGTGTGTGTGTGTATATGTGTGTGTGTGTGTGTGAGTGCGCTGATTGCTGATGCAGCAGGAAACGGGGTTGCCATGGAGCGGACAGATTCAGCTGCAAGCAACTGCGCTAAATGAAGAACAAGAACTGTGTAAGACTGCTGCTCTAAACTCAGCATAATAAGAGAGAAAGGCAGAGAGAGCACGAGAGAAAGACAGCGGGAGACAAAGTGAAAGAGAGAGAAGAAACAGAGACGTGTGTAGTACATGTCATTGTTTATAGCATATTAAATGAAAACCAAATGAGAGAGCTTCATTATTCATGAGCTGTCATGAGGAGGCGGAGTCACTGGATGATTGACAGCTCCGGCAGTGACATTAATTTACATTTTTCAGGGACATAAAATCCCTGAGACTGACGCGTACAGAGGAATGTGTGTGTGTGTGTGTGTGTGTGTGCATTTTTCTATTCTTTAAGCAGGGACAGAAGAAAATCAGATATATAATATAAAATATTCTAATAGAGCACTGCAGATGATTCTACTGTAATACTGCAGGTTTTTCTAAGCGAACACTGCAGAAGGAGCACTGCAGGTTATTCTAATAGAATACTACGAGAAATTCAACAGAGCACGATAGATTGATTTAAATAGAACACTGTATGTTATGTAAGAATATGTAAGAATACTCCTGATTATTGTAACAGGTTATCATAATAAAACACTGCACATCTATTTTAATAGAACCCTGCAAATAGAAAGTTACAGATTACTTGTATAGAACACTGCAGATAAAACATTAAAGATAAATTCAATAAACAACAGCCAGTTATTGAAATAGAACACTGCAGATTATTTCAATAAAAAAACGGCAGAACATTCTAATAAAATACGACAGATGATTCTACTAGAAAACTGCAGATAAAAAAACAAAACAAAACTGTCGATCATTCCAGTAGAACACTACAGATTATTCTCGAGAGAAAAAAAAATGCAGGGTATGTTACGTTAAGAACACTGAAGATTATTTGACCAACTCACTGAAGAAAAAAACAGATTATTATAAATCCAGATTATTAAAAAAAAAATAAAAAAAATAAAAACATTGCAGATTATTCTTACGCGGTGATGGAGAATAATTTCATAGAATTTTGCAGATAACATTCTAATAGAATACTGCAGATTATTTTTAATAGAGTGTTAAAATTTAATAGAGTATTCTAATATAACGCTGAGTTTGAACATTGTCGATTACTAAAGATTGCAGATTGTGTTAAAAGAACACTACAAATTATTCCACTTGAACACTGAAGAAAAACCCGTCCAGATTATTCTAATAGGCCACAACGAACATTAGGAGAGTGGTGGCTCAGGTGGCTCAGACACTAGGTTGTTGGTTTGGGGTTCTGAGGATCTGAGGTTCCGGGTTCGACCCTGTTGTTGGTGGGTTGCCACACCCCATACTACCACTGCATGCAGCTCCAGTCCCAAGCCTGCATAAAATGGGTGGGTTGCATCAGGAAGGGCATCTGGCATGAAGCCTGTGCCAAGTTGTGTGTGGATCAGGTGGTCCAGATGGCCCAGATGTGTCTCCTTGACAGGAGCAGCTGAAAGAAAGTATGTTCTAACCGACCAGCACAGAAAAGAAGACTACAGATTCCTTGAACACTTATAAGCCTGAACAGTCTAATGGATTATTTTAACAGGAAAAAAACTGCAGATAATTCTAATATCCGATTATATTGGATTATAATTAGATGATTTGAATACATCACTTCATATTATACTAATAGAACACTGTAGATTATTCTAATACAGCATTGCATATTAATCTAACTGAATGGCGCAGCTAGAAAACTGCAGATTATTCTAAAAGACCACCGCGGATTATTATTTCAATAATCTGAAGTTTTCGCTTAGAACATTTTGCAGTGTTGGACTATAAAGCAGAAACAATGCATAATATTCTGATAGATCACACAGCCTGGTTGCCATGGTTTCTGCTCTCACTCCTAAAGACTGGCAGCTGTCAATCATTTCAATTTTGTCTTCATGTCCAAGAACTTCCTTCCCCATTGTGTGTGTGTGTGTGTGTGTGTGTGTGTGTGAGAGAGAGATAGCAAGAAAGTGTGTTGCTCTGACGACAGTGCCGACCCTGGTCTCCCCTGCTGGTGTTGCTATGGCAATGGCAGTGCATGCAGTGTGCTGGCATTCTGTGGTTGGTTAAATTTGCTGAAGTAGAGCTTGAGGAGCAGCGCACACACACTAACACACACACTAACACACATGCACTTACACCGAAGCGTCACCCTTGTATCCTCGACACATACCATGCTAAAACTCCCTGTGTGTGTGTATGTGTGTGTGTGTGTGTGTGTGTGTGTGTGTGTGTGTGTGTGTGTGTGTGTGTGTGTGTGCAGCTGCGTATAGGGATTCACTCGGGTTCCGTGTTAGCTGGTGTGGTTGGAGTGAAGATGCCACGGTACTGTTTGTTTGGAAACAACGTCACACTCGCCAGCAAGTTCGAGTCTGGCAGCCAACCACGGCGCATTAATGTTTCCCCATCGACATACCAGTAAGTGAATCATACACTCATACACTCTCTCTCACACACACACACACACACACACACACACACATGCACTCTTTATTGTCATCCTTTGAAAATAACTCTTGACAAGATGTAGGTCTTGCTTTTTATTGATCTTCCGTAGAGGCAAACATTTTTTTTTCACCTTCATGCATATTAATAGTGAATATTAGATAGCAACCAATCAGGTAGATGAGCATAGCCTGGATGTCATAATGAGCCACGCCCACATCCATGGTCACCACATGCACATGGTACAATCTACTATCTAATATTAACACAATGTACAATGTAAGTTAATCATTGTTTTCTCTGTTTTTTTTTTCCTCACTTGCTGCCTTGCTCTCCAGATTCCTCCATGATGATCACTCCTTCTCTTTTATCCCTCGCTCCCGTCAGGAGCTTCCTGAAAACTTTCCCAAAGAGATTCCAGGAATCTGCTACTTCCTGGAGGCTGGGAAAACCAGTCAAGGAAGCCACACCACCTTGACCAACACCCGCTCCGCGCCTATCCGAAAAGCGTCCTATAACATCGGGACCATGTTTCTACGTGAGACCAGCCTCTGAGGAAAACCCCGCCCACCTACTATGGCGTTACTAAAACCACACCTACGAGGCCAGAGGTACCCGTGGCAACCAGTGGCTCAGGCTGTCGGAACACCTCGCTACCCTCCCGAACCCCCCGTCCCCGGAACCCAAGCAGGGCTGATGAGACGGACTGCAAGAATGAGACATGAATATTCATCAATATTCACATTTGACTATGAAAGAAATATGGACATATACTGAATATATATTTCAAGAAATATACATATATATATATATTTGCATTAAGCCTTCTGCTACACACAGACACACATGCACAATAACATGCACACATCCACACACACACACATGCACAATATAAGCATATAAGCATATACAATACACACACATGGCTCTCAGCAACCTGGTGCCTTCTAATGAGTGTGTGTGGGTGTGTGTTCCAGCTTATGAGGCTCCACGCTTTCATTTCATCCAGACCTGTCAGTTATTCTCCATCCTATCACAACACCACACCATGACCATCAAATCCGCCTCTCCAATCACACCATGACCATGACCTGTCAATCAAATCCGCCTCTCCAATCACACCTTGACCATCTGGATGAGCCACGCCCACATTAATGGTCACCTCATGCAAATGGTATCTACAAATGGTACAATCTATTATCAGTGGTCAATCAAATCCGGCTCTCCAATCAGACCATGACCACGACCTGTCAATCAAATCCGCCTCCCCAATCACACCACACCATGACCAATCATACCCAGTCCTCTAAACATACCACACCATGACCTGTCAGTCAAACACAACCTTTTTCACACCACCCCATGACTTGCCAATCAAACCCTTTTCTCCAATCACACCACACAAAGACCTTTGTCAACCCTCTTATATCACACTCCAAAACTGTCTATCAAATACCATCATCTGTTCACACACGCTACACCAATATTCTACCACCATACCACACCAAGACATTAAGTCACAGCACCCCAGTAGCTGTCAATCAAACCTGATCTAATTCTTCAGTTACACCACAACAAAACCTGTTAATCATTTTTTCCCACAGTCAATAAAATCAAATAACTTACACACCCAGTGTACGACTCTTACACTGCTTTTTGATTTGGTGTGTGTGTGTGTGAGAGAGAGAGAGAATGAGAGGGAGACAGAGAGAGGGACAGATAGAGTCTGCTTGAAATATGACTTTAATAATAAAAAATAAAGTCCATGTGAGGACGTGTTGTATATGTGCTTGTGTGTGTGTGTGTGTGTGTGGCATGGTTTACCCTGTGGATAATGTTTGCTGAAAATAATGTGCGTGTTTGTGTGTGAGTGTGTAGTGCCACTCTAGCCTGCACTTACCTGCTGTTGAAGGGCACTTGTAGGTCACATGATGTTGCTCACAGAAAAATGCCAACCCCCAATACCCCCCCCCCTCCACACACACACACACACACACACAAAATACAACAACTGTGTAATTTATATGCAAGCATGTTTCTATGCTTACACTTTCATAGGAAGATTTTTTAAATGGACAGGAGGGGGTGTTAATTATATCTTATTAGAAGTGTGCGTGTGTGTTTGTGTTAGCAGCTTTCCCATGTATCGGTTGTAAAAAAAAGTTTAGACGGCTAGGTGAATGTGCATATCAGATTCGAGGTTAGGTGTAGTAGGCGTGTCCTAGAACGAGCTATACACACTGTGTGTTTGTGTGTGTCTGTCAGCTCGCAGGCCGACAGCTGGAGAGGACCTGCTTGAGAACAGGCTGACTGTTGCCATGGTAACAGCAAGGTCTGAACTGCATGCTTGGAATGTTTAAACACTACGCATGTACCTAAAGTGTATCTTTTCCTTTTGTCTGTGTGTGTGTGTATTTGAGGAGAATAATTCAGCATATCAGCAAGAAACATTTCCTTGTCCAATCATGACAGCATGTGCAGGAAGGAGATAGAGATACTGAGACCTACAACTCATTCCTGTCGCACTGCTGAAAACGTTCCCTGGAATACATTTAGTTTACAGCAGGTCCATTCACTGCCATCATTCGCTCCAGCCTTCTAGCTTATCTCAAGATGGATCCCTAATATGCAGCAGCTAAATATCTGCTATGTCGTTACAAACTGTTAGCTAAGATAACCTGTTAAAAGACAAAACAACTATTCATCTAACTGTTCGCTAAGTAAGATATATCACTCAACTTCGAAATGTTATCTAAATAAAGATTTTACATCTAAAGCAGCCTTTTACATGATGAACCACCTAACTGTTAAATGACTTAGCATCTGATCTAACTGATTGCTAACTAAGACAGCCTGTTATTAAAGTAAGATAGCTATGTGTTAACAGAAAAATGAACTGGGAAACACTGGTACGCTCCCAATGAAATAGCCTTTTAGATGACAAGCAATCACACTGTTGGTTAACTAAGATAGTCTGCTAGTTGACTAGCAATCTACCTAGTTTGCGAACTAAGATAGCCTAATACGTGACCAAACATCTAAATGTTACGAAAATAATAGTTTTACATCTAAATACACCTTTTACATGATTAACCATCTAACAGTTTGCTAACTAAGATAATCTAGTAAATAACAAAAAATGTTCGCTAAGGTAGCCTGTTAAATGACTTAGCATCTAACTGATCGCTAACTAAGACAGCCTGTTGTAAAACTACAAAGGCTATGTGTTAACTGAAAAATAAACTGGGAAACACTGGTACGCTCCCAATCAAATAGCCTTTTAGATGACTAGCAATCAAACTGTTAACAAAGATAATCTGCTAGTTGACTAGCCATCTAACGGCTTGCTAGCACCCCCTCGGCTCTCATAATTCTGTTTATTGAGTTACATGAGTTCATCTAGACTGGGATAAACCCTACAAAACTGTTAGGAATGAGAATCATTAGTGATAGAGATAACACATAGGCATGATGGCAGAGGTAAATCCGCTCTTTTAAATCTCCCGCCAGGGGAAGTTATCTTATTTAGATAATATTTAAATTGTTAGCCTGTTGACTATGTGACGAACAATCTAAATATTATTTAAATAAGATATAATAAGCCTTTTACATGACTAATCATCTAACGGATTGCTAGCTATGCTAACCTGGTAAATTATGAAATAGCCTGAGGAAAAGATACTAATCTGTATATCCTGTATCACTAAGACAGCCTAATTGTTGACTGAATACCAAATTGTATCTAAAAAAAAAAAAAAAAAAAGGTTTGTACATGATAAACGTCTAACTGTTTGTTATAAATATCCTGGTTAAAGAATACAAATCTTTGCTATTTAGGACGTTAGAACTAGCAATCTAAGTCTTTAGACAAGTTAGCAGCATAACTAGCCATCCAACTGTTCATTAACTAAAATAACTTGGTTAATGACTAAACGTTTTCTAAGATATCCTGTTAGATGACTAGCAATCTAATGGCTGGTTAACTATGGCAGTCTGTTACGTAACTAGTCATTCAACCGTTTGATTTCTAAGATAGCCTGTTAAATCACTACCTAGCCATCTAAACAGGGTCCTCCCTATGTTCCCAAGGCTCTATATTCTCAGGGTTGTATGGGACCCAGATTTATATGGCACATAACAAAGGTTGGATCATGACAAAGGTTCCTATGTTCCCAGAACCCTAAGTTCCCAGGGTCCCATCTCACCAAACTCCTATGTCCCCAGGGTCCTACGTTCCCAGCATCCTGTTGCTTAATAGGTCTTGGGCTATTGTGGGAACTCATCAACGTGGTTTTCGGGTCACCCAGCACCGCTATATGCCTCTTAGTATAATGGTCCTACACTTGAGGAAACATACCGAACGGCTGAAGTCATGGAAACGTACAGTACCACACACCAGAGGTGTCTCTAGATATTTGCGAAAAGAACAAATTTAAACAGAAAGAGATCACGCCATTTTCTTTAAACGATTAGCTAATATTAATTCATTAATATCATGTGCCAGTGGAACACAAAGGGGAACATCTCTTTGTGAATATATAACAACACCATCTTGATATTCACGATACACATTTATTTCAAAATCAAAGTGAATGCCACTGTCCTACACACACACACACACACACACACACACACACTTGCTGAAAATACACCTGACAGGGCACCACCCAGAACAGGACAGAACAGAAGGGATTTCTGTGTATTAACAGAAAAATGAACTGGGAAACACCGGTACACTCCCAGTGCAATAAACTGTTAGATGACGAGCAATGCAACTGTTGGTCAACTATAACAACTAGCTAGTTGGCTAGTTAACGGTTTGCTAACAAAGATAGCTTTTTACATGATGAATTAATTAAGATAATAAATAAGAGAACCTGGTATTCATGTTTGCTAAGTTAGACTGTTAAACGACCAGCGATTTAACCTGGTGTATGACTTGCCCTCTAACTGATCGCTAACTAAGACAGCCTGTTATGTAACCAAAATAGCTGTCTAACTTTGCTAACTAAAATGTCCCGATAATGACCCATGACTATGATGCATGACTAAGGAAAAGAAATAAAGCTACAGCTTGTCATGTTATCGAGAATCGGAAAGCCATCCACCTTCTCATGGCGGGAGGCTTAAAGGAGCAGCTTTAACTCTGCCATCATGCCTTGGTGTTATCTCTACCACTAATGATTCTCATTTCATTAGGTCCTGTAGGGGCCCGGTCCGGATGAACTCTTGCGGCTCGATAAACAGAATTATGAGAGCTCAGGGGGCGGGCTTCTGTTAAATAGGACATTATTCATTTAATTGAATTGAATCACTGAGCATTCGGATGCTTACCAATAACATCTCCTAGTTTACAAGCTGCCTTCTGATTGGAACACATTGACAGAGGGGCCATGACACGTTATCAGCATGTTCTCTGCAAGCACATGTAGGATAACACGGTTTTGTGTGTGCATGAGTGTGTGTTAGCAGAAAGCTGCTAATCCAATAAAGATTTGTTGTTAAATTACCTTGTTGCTGCTAATCCTCAAGGCATGACTTTGTTGTCCTCACCCAGGGGGTTTGTGTGCATGTGTGTGTGTGCGCGCGCGTGTTAATTCACGTTTGATTGCCAACATCTGCCGGTTGTTGTTGATGATACGTTTTTCACTGTGACCTTAAAAAACCATTTATACTGATAATAACAGTAGACACGGTATGCGTGTGTGTGTGTGTGTGTGTGTGTGTGTGTTACAGTAGATTGTGCATGATCAAAGTCAATAATATACCCAGGTAGAGACGGACAGACAGCAGAGATGATAAAAAAGGAAGCAGAGAGAGAAATTACAGTAATATATGGAAATTAAGTCTAGTAAATTGAGTGTGTGACTCCACAATCCATCCATCCACACACACACACACACACACACACACACCCTTCTTGGGTCAGTGAGCTTCATTACTGCAGTCCCTATAATCTGCTTCTGCATCTGTAATTACACGGCCTAATCCGATTGGCCGAGTGTGATGAGGACGTAATGAATGAGTAATGAGCAGATTAGTGTCGTAATGTAATATTATGGGATGGGTCAGGAAGGGATCACGGAGATATGCGCTCCTTTGTGAGCGGCAGAACATTTTCACAACCCAGACAGACTTTTGTTCCAGGATCATAGATCCAGAATCTTCTAAAGCAGCACAGATAAGCCGATTAAAGGACAGCAGAGGGATCAAAGTCTCCTTCAAAAATATTGGAACAGCAAGGCCAGTTCTTCTGCTTTTGCTGCACAATGAAGACTTTTGGGTTTGAGATGAGAAAGATTAATATAAGTAGTATAACTGATATAAGAATCCATATTTAGGCGTCTAAAATGTCTAAAATCTAAATGTGTTAATTAACTTTAGAACATGGCTCCTTTGGTGGCAGACCACCTAATTTTTAGGTGAGCAAAACTATTGGAACTGATCACTGCTCATCATCATCATCATCACTGTTAATTCATCCATTCTGCTTATGCATATCCCAGGAAATTATGGGCTAAGGCAGGGTACACCTTTGTCGTGCCAATCCACCTATTTGAACAGGAAATCAATGTAACATTTAAGTAAAAAACATCACTTAATATTTGGTTTCATGTCTGTTAAGCCAGTGATATAATGAACAGACATCAAACCAAACAGTTGCATTCATCTTTTATCCTTTTCATTCTTTAAGAGGTGAAATGCTGCTCAACTGTGTTAAAGTCTGGTGATTAACTTGGCCAGTCTAAAACCTTTCTTCGTTTTCCCCTGATGATGAACTCCTTTGCTGTGTAGCAAGTGTTTTGGGTTTTGTCTTGCTGAATTATGAAGTCCGTCCCAATTAGACTGGACGTATTTCTATGTAAATTGGCAGAATGTATGTCTGCTCTTGGTTGACCTGTTTAATGTCTGGCTTTACACGCCAGAAGTTTCTTTCTTTTTCAGGACAGTCCAAGTTGTTGTATTGGCTATACTCAATGCTTTTGCAATAGCCCTGACGCATGTCCCCTCTTACTGGCAGTTTAAAGAAGCTATTCTCCAACAGGCAGCTCTCTGGTCTTGATGTTACTTTATCCTTATAAAAAACAAACAGTTTTTTTGTACCAGGCTGTAAAAATGTTTATTTCTGTTGTAAAGTTAAGCATTTTAATTTGGGGCTCCACAGGGCTCGACTCGCATTTGGAGCTCCTCCCCAGTGGATATTTGAGGATCTGCATGTTTTGGTACTTTGGTTTAATGTTGGTTTTATTTTTCAGAAATGGACGGTCCAGCTTAATCTCAATTTGGCAACAAGAAATACCGGTCAAGCACATGTTCCAATACTTTAGATCAATTGAAAAAAAAAATAGCTTACACGAAACTTAGAGTATTAACACATATAAACATAAATATCACACAATGAGCTGACATTCTTATCATTGCTTGTTGATTTCAAACCCATATTGGCTTTGCGTTCCAATACTTTTGATTTAACAGTATACATTCTAAAATATTCAGAAACAAGACAGTGATGGGAATTAAGTATTCAGAAACGTTTATTTTTATGATATATATATATATATATATATATAGTGGAACCTTGGATTGCGAGTAACGTGGTTTACGAGTGTTCCGCAAACCGAGCAAAGATTTTTAATAAATTTTTAATCGGAAACCGAGCAAGTATTAGTTTACGAGCGCCGAGTATCATGTATCACGCGAAATAAAAGAAATTACTAAGAGAATAAGAGGAACAAAAAATATTCAGACACTTCAAATGAACATTTCTTGAATACTTTAAGTGTTGTTGGCAATCACAGTTTTTAAGACCCCTATGACAGAAATTTGATCTTTACAGCACTGTGGTTTAATTTTAACCCGTTCGACTAATCGGATCACCTACAAATCACCAAGGTTCCGGTGATCCTTCTTACAACCCATAATGTGATTCCAGTCAGACGATTGGCTAGGCGTTGTTAGTGTATTGTTAAAACATATTTAATCTTCTCCTCAATTCTGTTTCATGATTTATACCACAGTAGCATTTGTAAAGAAGCAGTCTCATATCAAGATGCTCCCACCACTATGCTTCACTATGTGTTTGGTGCACTTGCGATCATACGCACAACTAATTTTTCTCAAAAAACTGAATCCGAACTGAATTATTGCCAAAGCATTTTTGTTTACATTCAATTCAGTTTTATTTATATAGTGCAAAAAAATTGTATATTGCAAAGATTATTCACTTGCCTTCACATGCATATGCACTTGGGTAACATCCAATTCTTAATCCACAGGATTTATTATGATGTTGGCCCCACCCTTTGCAGCTATAACAGATATACCAGGAAGGGGCCGTCCCCAAACTGTTCCCACAAAGTTGGGAGGGTAAAATCGTCCAAAATGTCTTGGTATGCTGAAGCATTAAGAGTTCTTTTCACTGGAAGTAAGGGGCCGAGCCCAATTCCTGAAAAACAATCCCACACCAGCTCCAACATGACCGCACACCAGTGCACAAAGCGCGGGCCATAAAGACGCGATGGATGAGCGAGTTTGTGGAAGAACTTGACTGGCCTGTACAGTGTCCTGACCTCAACCCGATAGAACACCTTTGGGACGAATTAGTGCGGAGACTGTGAGCCGGGCCATCTTACCCTACATCAGCGGAAAGCCTTCCCAGAAGAGGTGAAGCTGTTATAGCTGCAAAGGGGGCGGGGCCAACATCATATTACATGTTATGGGTTAAGAATTGGATGTTACTATAGTGTATGTATAAATCAAAATGATCAGATTTTCCCTGATAAGTAAGCTGAGTGACGGTGGAAAGGACAAACTCCCTGAGATGGTAATTGGAAGAAACCTGGAGAGGAACCAGACTCAACAGGGATATTATATGGATATTAGATGGTATTAGGTAGCAAGAACTGTTTTGCAGTCATACTGAGTGTTAGGAGGCTGAAAGTTCATTATTAAGGTGTTTAAGTTAATATCGGGTCCGCTTTCGTTATTGGAAGCTCAGGTGTGTGAATTTCAGGCCTGAACTATCGTGCGTTTGTAGTCACAAGCCTCCAGAGAACATCTGTCTGCATGAGCCGAATCCAGGAACCTTCTTCACGGTCAAGTTGAAGTGGTTTTGTTTGACAGCACAGTATTTCTGTAAGATTTTTTACTTCTACTTGTGAATGGAATGCATGTTTTTGCTCCAGTCTTTGAAAGCCCTAGACGATTGCATGCATGTGCCTCTGGTTCTGACGTTTGATGAGGTCAGGAGAGCGTGACCTGTCTCTGCATGACTGCTTGATAAGACGGTTTACCAGTGGCGGCCGGTCAATACTGGGGCATAGCAGGGGCGCCGCCCCCTTAAAGTTAGGCAGAGAAGAATGATAATTTAACACGCGATTATTTAACATAATAATTACTCATTTTAATAATGAAATAAAGTCATTTAGTCACAATATTCCGCTGTGTTTCTTAATATAATTTAT
The DNA here is from genome assembly GCA_003987875.1 of Clarias batrachus. Lineage (NCBI taxonomy): Eukaryota > Metazoa > Chordata > Actinopteri > Siluriformes > Clariidae > Clarias > Clarias batrachus. The sequence continues at coordinate 150,312 of QMIH01000640.1, read as the reverse complement.
TTGCAATAAAAGAAAATCGAAACTGTATTACATTCATTTGTGTTCATGTACGCGGGGCACCGGACAAACGAGTGTCTATAGCACTATTCGGACGGGACTAGTTTTACTGGGGGACGTTTGAGTTTGAATTTTTTTCAGCCGACGTCGGTCATTTCATGTATGGATTCGGATGGGACTAACGTCTCCGTGTTTATTACAGAGGTGGGCGTGTCTTTGTTTTTCATGTGGGCGTTGCGCAAGACCACGTGTTGAGGATGAGGATTTCTATTGGAGCGTAGGAAGCGGAAACTCGAATACCGGCACTCTAGAGATTGTACGGTAGTTCACGTTGACCAAAACACACAAGAAAACGCGTTTTGAAAAAAAAAACATTTGTGGCAAACACAGACATTCGCATTCGAACGGGATTAGATTTCTCAGAGGACCGCCGAGTTTGYGGAAAAACRGTAGGTAATTTGYTCTGGAATTTTTACAGAGGTCGTGTGAGAAAAAGACAGACATGGCAGACTCGGACGGGATTAAAACCACAAAGTACCTCTGTGAAACAGAAATTTCTCTAACGTCCCCCAGTAAAACTAGTCCCGTCCGAATAGTGCTTATGTAGGCATGTACATTTTTTAAAAGCATGTGACCTGAGGCTGAGCTCTCATTGGATCTTTTCAAATCATCTTTGGGGCGGAGCACTGGGCGCCCTGAACCCTCCCACTTTTGTTCTTAGCGAATCAATATTGTTTTTAAATATTTGAGCTCATGTGATTGGACCGTTCTCAACCAGTCTTTTCCAGCACTTCTTCTGGCGAGCGGAGCTGCTGACTGGATGTGATGTGAGCATGCTTAAGTGTTACGTGAGCGCGGTAGAAAGTGCGCGGCCTTCAGTGAAACGCGCCTCGACATGCACACACTCACTCAATCTGCACCGCTATCACTCACTCTCCGTCAGTCTGTATTAGAGTAGCTCAGTGGCCTAACACTGTGCGTTCCAGTCATGTCGGTGTAACAGGCTGTGCTGCCGTGGTAACGGGGGAAAGTGTTTTTCATGGAAGAAGAAAAAAGGTGGGAAAAACACACACGAGAATGCACACACACACACTTTACTGTCTTAGTGGTACCACCATTTGCAAACTCGTGTGTGTGTGTCTTTGACTCTCATGACTACATGCACTGTGTGTGTGTGTGTGTGTGTGTGTGTGTGTGTTGAAAGAGAAACACAAAGGCACGAAAAGTCAACAGAGAAAAACACACACCACAGTTTTTGCTTAAATGTCAAAAGGAGGCGACAAAAGAAAGCAAGGCGAGAGAGAGAGACTGAGTGAGACAGATGCGGTGTTGGGGAGAGAGATCTGAGAAAGGAAGAAACTGGATGAAACGCAGGGAAGGACAGAAACTGAACCAAGAGTCACGTGACACTCAGCAGCCTTGGTTTATTACACACACACACACACACACACACACACACACACACACACACACACACACACACACGCATTCAGTGCCTTGAAAACGTATTTGCCACGCTTGATTGCAGTTGTTGCCGCAACCAGTTATTAGGTTTAGGGGGCAATTACTTTTTCACATAGGGCCAGTTAAGTTTGGACAGCTTTTTTCCCCTCTTAATAAATGAAATCATCATTCATCAGAATTCAAACACCTTCCCACTGCACTGTATTTATACATTCATTCCCAGTAATCACTTTATCCTGGACTCGATCCCTGGACTGCTGGGTGTGAGTCACCAAAAGTTTACACGCCTCAAGCCACGCCCTGTCCTTCGCTCTGTCGCAGCGGCGCCTCCTGTTTCCTCCTAAAGCTCTCCCAGTGGTCGGGGTCCTCGTCTGAAAGGGGCGTGGCCTCCGCCATCAGCTCACTGAAGCTCAGGACGGTGAACCCCAGGCATCCGGCCTCTCCGGGATTCCCAGCATCCTGTGGGGACGTACGAAAAAAATTCCCACGTGAAAAACAAGATCGTGTTTTGTTGTTTCTTAAATGCTCAGCTAAAACAACACGCGTGCTAGCTGTCTGAGCTCACGTTCGGGTCGGAGCCCTCGGGTTTTCCCAGCGCCACGGCGACGTGATGATGCTCGTCCAACAGACACTCCTGTGAAGGACAGAACGGGACAGGCTGAAATAACAAATCGAATCACACTGATCACCTCAAAATAATTAAATAAAGTGTGCTCGCAGGAACCAAGGCGGATTACACGTCAACTTCACATGTGACGTGTTTATGTTTCAATATTTATGTTTCAATTGTTGCTTTTCACCACGGAAAAGACGTGACGGGAGTCACTGGTACGGTGTGTCTATACGTCTTAGAAGTGAAGAGGGGATGCAGAGAGAGAGAGAGAGAGAGAGAGAGAGAGAAGCAGATGGAGGAGAGCGATGTGGACGTGTTTCCCTGCAGTCAGGAGACGGAGCGGCACAGCAGGAGACCCGAGCTGATGTTGTCTCTTGTTTTCGTGAAAGGGGACTAGAAGGGTGCAATGTGTCACATTCACATGACTCTCACACACACACACACACACACACACACACACACACACAGAGGAAAAACACTCCACTCCTCAGACTGGTTGATGCTCTGGGAACGTCTGTCTGTTTGTTTGTTTATTTATTTATTTATTTATTTTTAACACCACGCCGCCTTTTATATTCACAGCGAGAGTCAGTTTTTATTATTCGATATTAAATCTGGATAAGATGTTTAAGATTCATTTTTGACCAAGAACTTTTAAAAATAAATTTGGTTTTATTTGTTTCAAAACTTTTTCCTTTAAGTCTCAACAGAATAAAACAAATTCCCCACAGGAGTAAACGTATTACAGTCAAATTAAATCTGTTTGATGGACGAGAGGGTTTTACATGATGTGGTGAATTCTCTCTTGCTAGTAAAAAAAAATGGGTGTGCAGCTTTTGAGAATCCTGTTCTGCATCTTATGAGTATAAATCATTTGATCCCAACTATTATTAAAAGGAAATGTATGTTTTGTTCCAACATGATATAAATTATAAATAAATAAATTTCGAGAAGATGTCTGTTTAATATTTTTGCGCTGTCACAAAGGGGGCGGGGTCACTCGGTGATTGACAGCTCCAGTAGTGGCGCTGAGGTAACTAGAACATAAACTACCCGAGACTGACACACAGAATGAAGTTCATCTCGGTCATCCCCTCTCATCAGTCTCTCTCTCTCTCTCTCTCGTTTCTCACCTCAAATGTCCAGTCCTCCTCTTCCTCCTCATCCAGGTGCAACTTGGTCTGGCAGGAGACGCGCCCTTCCTGCATTTGATTGGGCGAAATGTGAAACTCCGCCCTCTGCAGGTTGAAGCCGAGCCCAGCGCCAATCGCTTTAATGAAGCTCTCCTTAAGTGCCTACCACACACACACACACACAACATTCTAAATACCAGATATCCTGATCAATAAGTTGCTCAGCATGTGCGAGAGAGCAAGAGAGAGAGAGAGAGAGAGAGACCGTGTTTGAGACAACACCACACACCCATCACTGAGTCATGTGTGAGAGTGATGATATTACGTTACCATAGCAACAGTGATCAGCATGAGAACAATCAGCATGTAACTCAGTTTTGGATCTCTCTCTCTCTCTCTCTCACACACACACACACACAATTATCTCATGACATACAAGTAATCGCTCTTTTAAATTGCTGCGGTTTCAAGAATTAAGCTACAAGCCATTTTCTTTTCTTTTTATCCGCAATTTTCCTCCTGGACACGTAAGAAAGACATCAAGCTCACTAACTGGATGCGTAGATTTAATATTAAAAAAATGCTTTTACAATAATTTCTTACACAACCCAACAGTTCAGCAACATCAGATAAGCGAGCCGCACCGACACCGAGTGGCCACTAGTGGTACTGCACAGCAAAGGCTAGCAGTATTGTTACTTGTCAAGTCGTAGTTTCCCAGTGTTGGGGAGCTGAAGTGTTACCCCTTTGTACTGATTTAAGCTTCTGAGTCAAGTCTGTTTGCCACTTACTGGCAAGTTTTTTTGGAGTAAGACAAGCAATGGTGAATGAAACTCAGCGGTTCATAATGGAGATTAAGTTAATATTTTACTGTAATTACTGCAAGGACACCTGTTACTTGGCACATTTTTAATTTAATACTAATTATGGCCACTAGGTGTCACTAGATGTCCATATACTCAGTCTCTCTCTCGCCAATCTTTTTGACCGTGTACAGTATATTTATATTTCTCTAATCAATCACATGATTGTTCTGCTGCAGTTTGAACTAGCGTCTGTAGAGAGGTGTATAAGCGTAGTTGATTATAAAGATTCATTCTTCATTTATATAATAACGACTCAACAGCACCGTTTCACCCAGTCTCCTATTCTGGGCTTTAAATGGCAACAATTTTACGGTTTGACGTCACATGATAATCAATGACACGGAAAGGAGACGCAATGACAATTATCTGTGTGTTTCCATGGTTACCCAGTGTCTGTAGAAGAGGTGCAGCTGGTCCCAGTCGGACTGCGCAGACGTGATGGTCCGCCATTCGTAATCAGTGAACTGACGCTTCATAATGTGGAAGAACTCCTGTACAGAACTGCTGCCTTACACACACACACACACACACACACACACACACACACACTATTATTATCATTATCATCAGGGTTAATTTTCCTTATAAGGGAAATACATGAGGTAAATGGGATTTGGCCTGATTGCTTAGAGAAAGGCACTGTGGACTTACACTGACACCCAGTGGCCAATAAAGAAATTGCACAATCATAATAATCAATAATAATAATAATAATAATAATTATTATTATTATTATTATTATAATAATAATTATACTAACACTAACAGAATTAATCATCATGATTTAATTTCTATAGCCAACATAATTTTTGGCCATTACAACCATTTCGCACTAATACCCAGCCGTCACTACTGGAACTGCATTTTTATAATAACAATGATAATAATAATAATAATAAATGAAAGTCATCTTGATTTAATTTCTATAGCCAACAAACATTTTGATCCATTAAATCTAAATGTATAATAATTACTGATTAAAATGTGTTTTTATACAGTATACACACACGCATTTGTTATTCTTTAATTTACCTTGCTTGCTAAGGATCAAATTTTAATAAAATTAGATTTTTTAAATAAAATATAAAAACGAACACAGCATGTGTGCTAAAAGTGGTATTAGTTGAGTCTGTGTAATGCTATATGTTTATATTTAATTTGGACTGATAATCATGATGCATCACGGAATAATTTTCCCATCCAATCCTAAAAAATATAAAATAAGGAATAAAGCTCATAAGAGGTGTGACGTTAAGGAAAAAAAATCAACAAGGAATTACTGTTACCTCACTGGAATAGATAATGTTTCTTCTAACAGCGTATGCTGAAATATTATTTCTAACCAGCGATAAATACATTTCACCTTACTGAATGTCTACGAACAAGTTCCAGATGCACTTGTGTGTGTTTCCATCAGCTATTCTTCTGCTAATAAGGAGCAGCCTTATGATGCAATGCTCACACACAACTGGGTCTCCAGGCTGTTACCTGGTCTGGTGGTCTTCATCACGTCCACTCCCACCTGCCTCCCGCGTTCGGCCGCCAGCACGGCAAAGTCGCCCTGGTGAGAGATATTGAAACTCCAGGGGGCGGAGCCTGAGACAGACAATGGGTGGGCTAGGTAGGGCTTCCCCCGGGACGTCCTGTCCAAACGGAACCCGTTCCAGGGCAGACCCATCTTCTCACACACCAGCTTCCTGATCAGCAGACGCCCAGCCTAAAAACACACGATACCACCTGGGTGATAATACTATATGCAGACAAGCAGACAGATAAATACACAGACATACAGTTACAAGGGTGTATCAAATATTTCACCAGCTATACAGCTCCTGATGTACACAGGACGATGTCTTTTAGCACACTGACTTATGAAGGTCGGTCCTCATTGGCTGTGTGTGCGCAGCCTTGTGCTGCCATCTGCTGGCGTGTTACAAAATTATCTCGAAACTTTTAAACGATACCCATTGTGGACAGAGAAGTCACGTGTCTTTTCAAGACAAACAAACAAACAAAGAGAAACAGACAAAGAGGCAGAATGTATTATTATTATTATTATCTCACCATGGCTGCTTTGGCGTCTTTGGCGAACACAAACCCACCGATCCGCTCTCTCTCCTCCGGTTGAACACAGCGCGCACACAGGAGCCAGTCCGCGCGGCTCGGGCTCCACGTGCCGCACCGGAACGCCCAGCGCGCGCCCTCCATGAGCCGCGTCGCAGTTGTGTTTATGTCCTGTGTTTGTACTTAGGGTCCTTCTTTTTATTTATTTTTTAGAAATCCACACGTGCATTTTAATTCCGGAGCTGACTGCTGAATCACATGGTATCAATCGCATCTATCACGTGACTAGACACACGTGATTAATTCCAGCGGTCGTTTTATTATTTCTATTTTATATTACTTATTAAAACGCCAAACCTGTCGGCGGATAAAACGCTCGGTTTCTGTTTGCACATGCGCAGTGTCAAACCCGGAAGCGTTTCTCTAAGAGGCGGGGCCAAACAGCGGGCGCGTTCGAATCAAAGCGCTCGAGGGTTCACTACAGCGCTGCAGTCGACGCGAGTCCTTGTTTGCCGTGGCGACGGCGTTCCAAACCGTTAGGACCGTTTGATTTTGACTTTAAATTCACATTTAAATTCTAGTTTTAATCCACGCGCGTTGAAGGGCTATGGTTATGTAAAATGTTTCCCATGTCATATTAAGGAATTTCACTCGTTTAAAAGAAACGTTTAAAATACACATTAAATATATTTTTTAAATGAATAATTAATGCATAGCTAATTGTCCGACTTAACTTTGCTTTTACAAGAGAAATCATAAACACAGCTTGAAACATGAACAAGTCAGACTTAAAGTCAGTTTCTGCTAGAGTTCGCACATATACTGTAAGCGTGTGTGTTGTATTTCTTTGATTGCGAGATGAAATCTGTAGGCTCAGAATGCATAATATGGCATGCTCAGGTTAAAGGTTGTTAAATCTAACAACAAAGTCACTAATTTAACAAAGCTGGCAGTACGACAGCAAATTAGGAAATGAGCGAATCGAAAAAGTAAACGGTATAAACTATGAATAGGCAGGTTTATGGTCACACCACCCTGACAAGGCTGATCTCCTCCACTAGTTGCAGTACAAACACACGATAAGACACATCTGAAGAAAAAATAAAAACATTTAACAAAAATCATTTACAATGTAAATGTTTAATTATACATGTTGTATGTTAAACCAATGCGGCACGGTGGTGTAGTGGTTTGCGCTGTCACCTTGCACCTCCAGGGTCTGGGTTCGATTCCTGGCCAGGTTCGCTTCCCGTCTCTGTGTGCATGGAGTTTGCATGTTCTCCCTGTGCTTGATGGGTTTCCTCCAGGTACTCCAGTTTCCTCCCACGGTCCAAAGACATGTAGGTTAGGTTAACTGGCATTCCCAAATTGGCCATAGTGTGTGTATGTGTGTGTGCCCTGCGATGGAATGGCACCTGTCCAGGGTGTACCCCGCCTTGTGCCCTAAGTCTCCTGGGATAGACTCCAGGCCCCCTGTGACCCTGAATACAGGAGTAAGGTATATAGATGATGAGTGAGTGAGTGAGTATGTTAAACCTTCTATTAATAATTAATTATTATATATGAGTCTCTTGCAGCCCACCTGCAGTACCTTTGTGTGCCACTAGAGGGATGCCAGCCCACACTTTGGGGAACACTGCCATAAGGCATGTCTGAAGATTCTCAGTTAACCAGGTGAGGTTATTCGAAAGCCATGGCAACTGGACTTCTTTCTTGTTAGGTGGATGCCATAAGCCATAACGGCGTGATGAATAAGAAAATTAATTCCAAGAAAGTTGCATAAACAATTAAAATAAAAGTGTAGGAGAATAAATAGTGAAAGAAATGGAGAAAGAAATACATAAGGTTCAAATTAATTACATGAAGACAATTTTGTGATTAGAAGAGTTTTCTGTTAATTTGTTTGCTTTGTCTTTGATTTTGTTAGATGCGTCTTACCATAGTGTGTTTGTGTTGTAATAATTTGGTGATAGCTAATTACTCTTGCCTGTGAGAGTGCTGTGCAGATGTACGAATGCTTTTGCGAAAGATTTTGATAAAGATTAAAAAGATTTCTACGCTGGTCAGTGAGTTTGGGAGAGAAACAGCGTGTCGAACCAACAGCGCCGCCAGCTTGCAGAGACAAGATTGAACTGTGCATACCCTCATTCCCCATGACGAATAACCAATCCGCATTTGCTTACGGAGCTCCTTATTTGTTTTAATTCGTCTTTCGGCTGCTCCCGTTAGGGGTCGTCACAGCAGACCAGTTATCTCCATCTAACTTTGTCTACCACATCTTCCTTTGTCATTCCAACCTCCTGCAACCACCACATCCATAAACCTCTTCTTGGGCCTTCCTCTTCTCCTCCTGCCTGGCAGCTCCATCTCTACTCTCCTCCCAATACACCCGTCATCCCTCCTCATGTCCAACCCATCTTAACTTTGTCCTAACTGCACTGTTCCTCAAATATACTCCTCCCTAATCCTGTCCATTCTTGTCATTCTTTGTTTTTATTTACTCGATTTAAGAATTATAAGATTTTTTTAAATATAAAAAATAATTTGCCTAATTTCTTTTCACGTGAATCCACCATTGCACAATATAATCTCAAATAATAAAATACATTTGCAACAATAGCAAATAAAAGTAATTACATATATCATGAATTATATTAAACATCATATTTAAGCAATATCACACAAGAGGTTGTGCTGTTGTACTGAATATCAGCACAGAACAACCCTGACTACGATATTGCTTTTATACAACAGTTCCACAAACATTTATTATCAACAGATTATGATTGGTTTCTTTATTCATCCAGTAATTTTTCTCCACCAACACATATCCTTCCGCGACTGGCAGAACCAAATAGCAATTGAGGTGCTGAATGATTCATATGGTTGAACATGTTATTACGCTCTATATCATCACTCGTGGAAAACCTCTCGTCGAAACAGATTACTCTGTCAGAATGAATTTACTCAATTCAGTGAGAAAAAACAAAACAACAAAAACGCAATGGTAGGGTAAATAACCTTCTATTGTTACACTTTCCTCCATGTATATTTTATATGAGAAGATTATAACATTACTGCATACTGAACACAATTCTTTCATGGGAAGAAGAACCAAAACTGTTCATTTTGAGTGTATCAGTGTGGTGGCTGGTTCTGCTCACGAGCTTTATTTTGCAAAGTATTGCAAAGTAATATTGGCAAAAATGTCCAGATGTCACTCTGTGCTATTATACCACCTTATCTGTCTGCTGCTAGCTGCCATGCGAATAATGCGTCATGCATGATCAATATGCAAGTTGGCAGCTTACATCATTTAATGACATTAAGCGACTTTTTCAGCAGGCTTTTGCTACTTTCAAGTGAAAATAGTTGCCAAAACTGGCTGGCCACTAAGAATGTACCCTCAGAGGCAGGCATAGTGAGAAAGCAGCGAAACCCTGTCCAAAAAGTCGCCAGATCTGTTGTTAGTCACTTAAAAAAAAGTTTTCTCATTCTGCAAAAATCAATCAAGATACTTTACCTTCTGAATAATATCATAACACCAACAACATCAGATTTACACAATTTTTGCAACTTTGAGTTTTATTATTCAAATTATTCTTTACTCATCTTTATTTATACCTCTTGAGCAAACAATGAAACGAAATGGAAATGGGTGAAAAAAATATTTTAATATATATATACATATATATATATTAAAAAAAACTGAAAACAAAAAACCTTTTCTTTAGGGTGCGGACATGTACACAACGTCCCAATACGCTTTTTAAAGGCTCTTCAATAGCATGGATGACCTCGGGCACTCCGCATAAAGTACAGCGGGAGGTTCCCTCAGTAGCTAGTTCACCAGCTAACACTGTACAACCAATTTTGAGTTCAAACTTCGCGAGTAACTTAGCATACAACCATGTGTTTGTGGTGTTATATTAAAAATATTAACAGACTAGCTAGTTAGCTAATTCAGCTAGCTAATTACCAGCAAATAAATGTAAGGTTTGCTCAAACGTGATTAGTCAAACTCGTACATGACTTGCGCCTGTTACAGTAGTCTGGGGTGTTGAAGGCAGAGAGCCTGAGGAGACACGGTTAAAAAAATAAACGCATACATCTATCAGATGAGGTTTATAACAAATCCCTTAAAGGATATTTGATTGTTTTTTTGTTTTTTAAACCGTTATCCCATGCAGGATGTGTTCCCACTTTATCAGCAATGCTCCTGCCAAACAACTGGCTCTGGATCAAATCTGTGAAATCTAGAAACGTAGGGTTACAGTCATCTGCCATTTTGAAAATGAAGCTGTGTTTAATTTTTTTCCAGCAATGCCTTCTGGGTACGTTGTGCTCTAAGGAACACATCAAAAGGCTGATACGATGGAACAGTCCTTAAGATGGCTGAGTGGATTCGCCCAATGAGGAGAGCTAGGGTTAAAAAGTGTATTAGAACTCAGTGTCTAAGTGTTAACATAACAGATACCATGGACTCTCATTCTCTCTCTCTCTCTCTCTCTCTCTCTCTCACACACACACACACACATTGTGGTGCTCTTTTAGTTTGTAAGACTCTATAATTCTATGCACTCATTTCTTTTTACAACTGCATATAAAAGATTTGTGTTGTCCTATATTCATTATTGCGATGAGTTGTTACCCCAAAACAGGTGGGATCTGTGTCTGTCTACATTTATTTACATCAGGGTCAAAGCATGTATGTGCATGTCATGGTCTACTTCCTGCGATGAATTTCCCATGTATTTATTTATTTATTTATTTATTTATTTATTTATAATAAATAAATAAAAAACAACAACAAATATTTACCCTTTGATCATGATTTATCCAATAGCAAACATTTAACTATGGGACTATGTGGTGTTTTTCTGGCTTTAAATAAACTGCGAGTTAGCAATGCTAATATGCTACCGTATTTTAGCGTTATCTGGCTACATTCCAAACGCTAGTGTTTGGGCCATCATAGATATGTGTGTGTGTGTGTGTGTGTGTGTGTGTGTGCGTGCTGTGTCATAAAGGAGAGTGGTTTTAAACAGAAGCTACAGTAGCTGATTTCCTTCTAGTTAACAGTCTGCTAGTCAGTATGGGATTAGCGCACTCAGCACTGCATTTCAGTTTGGAACCTGGTGAATGTTCATATGGATAACACACACACACACACACACACACACACACACACACACACACACACACACACACACACACTGTGTATAACCCATTATGACCAAATAAATGTATAATAACCACTAACATGTTTGGGTGTTTAGCACAGAGCCTTAGATTTGCCATCTTCATTGTCAGGAAAATTAGGGCTTGGGCTTGAGATGGAGCCTTGAATTGGCCGACATCCTTGTCAGGAATGCTAGCGTTTGGGATAGAGCTATCGTTCTCAGGAGACTATATTTCCTAACTGAACAAATGGAAACAGGTTGAGACAACAAGAACTGTATACAGCCTAACAGTTTTCTGGTCTTCTGGACATTTTCTTAGTGGGTGGGATTTCGGTGAAGATGATGTCATTATATTAAGGCGTCAAGAAATCCAGTCGATCGTCTCCGCCCCTTTTCCTACAGACGCACCGTTTCCGTCTCCATTTGTTTGTATGTTTTTTTGTACTCCTTTTCAAGCCGTATAAAGAGTTCCTTTAAAAGTCCGGTTGAGCAGGAAGCATGGCGTCGTCAGCAGAAGGAGTGTGACGTAAGGCACAGCGTGAGGTTTTTTTGGTTGCTACGGGAACTCCACGGCATTGGATGGGGCCGGAATCGATAAAATCCGACCCTTTCCTTATGAGCCTTAAGGAGACTCTCTTGAAGAGGAAGAGGAATGAGAGGCGGAGTCAAAACACAAACATGTGACATTATACACTTACAGTTATGTTAGATAAGGACTAATTCTTACCCCCTAGATCTTTATGCCATCTGAGCCATACACGTTGTACCCTTCTCTGTAGGTCGCCAAGTTCTGCACACTCGGGCTCGGGCTCGGCACCGGACTGAAGTTCAACTCAGCCGATTCGGCTTGTTTCTGCTTCCACTCATCCGCCCGTTTCTTCTCTTCGGCCCGCGATTTATAGCAGAACTCAACAAGTGCCACGAGCATGGCGAGCCCGAGCCCGCCAACCAGGATGTAGAACACGCCCGCTACGTTGCTCAGGCTCAGCGCCTGAGAACTCTTATCCTAAGCGTGGCCCACGAAGACGAAGGAAGAAAGGAAGAAATTCAAATGTCAGGGACGTGTTGTGAAAGTTATGTTTTTTTTTTGTTCAACATAAAGACTAATAAAGGTCTAGTTTTTATTAATGTAATTATCATTTTAGCCATAGTGTTTTAATTCACAAATTATGCACACTATATTCATATTCAAACAATCTCATATTCATCTGATATATACATTTCAACATTTTTATGCCTAATTAACTTTTAATTTAAACGCTAAATGCGTTATATGACAAAAATGTGACTCTTAATACACCAATACATGTAATCATGTTCACATTGTAAATATACCAAAATTATAATATTATGTGTTTTATATTTATAAATAATGTTTTAATTAGCAAATTAAAAATATGTGCTAAGTGCAGGCGACGGGGCAAATCTAATACTCCGATTTTAAACACTACAGTACTTCAATATTTCAACAAATCAATTTATAGTTCCTGCTTCAGGATTATAGTAGTCACAGATTTTTACATATTTATGCTAAAATATTTCAAATTGCACTTTTATCAGAAAAAAATTCATTTTACTCTAAATATGAATCTAATATTAACATTTATTTTATAATGACAGTACAAAAACACATTATATGTTTTGCTTTATGTAATAAATCATTTAACACTTTCATTACCTTATTGGCTGTACCATACATGTGTCTATTTATTACTGACAATAAAAGTGCTAATTATGAGCTTTTATATTTTAAGTAGTCATTTGATGATATCAAATTAAATACAAATCTGTACAGTACAAGGCTGGAGTTCGGATGTTTTGTCTTGTATGAATTTTAATTTGTCCCACAAAAGCACACTAGGTATGTTTACATAGAACGTAATATTCCACTATGTACCGAGTAAACACCTCATCTGACTCGATCTGGCTCGATTGGAATGAGAGAATGGAGTGTAAACATCATAATCCTTTTAATACGTAGATATTAGCCGTGTAAACACTTGACCTGATAGTTTCTCTCTTGTCGGGATAAATGTATTCTTACTGAGCATGACAAGTTTCCAGGAAAGAAATTTATCTTCCATTTTGGATCAGTAAACTCAGTTAGAATACACCCGTCTTTACTGGAGCCCTGACTGAGGAAGAAGCACTGACTGGCTCCATATTTCACATCTAACCAATAGTAGAGAGTGATATGAATAATGTTACTGTAATACATCTATCACTTTTGTTAGTAATTTGTCATGTATCAGGGTACTTTTCAATATAGCAATGCAGTAATAGTAATATATATATATATATATATATATATATAGTATCATATGTGCATAATTTTTGCCTGAATGGTGCATAAAGCAAGTATTAATTTATGCATAAATTAATTTAGCGTTATACAAACAAAAATTAAATAATGACTTTCATCCTCTTACTTGCAAGTAAATCTCAATATGGCAAGTGACAAGCTATACTTCTGTATAGTTTATAAGTAACTCAAGACCAATGCTTTACCTTACATTTTAACTAGTGATAATATATTTCTGATGTAAACATACAGTGGAACCTTGGATTGGGAGTAAGGCGGTTTACGAGTGTTCCGCAAGACGAGCAAAGATTTTTTATAAATTTTGACTTGAAAAACGAGCAGTTCTTGGTTTACGCTTGGTTTGCGCTCTTGTTTTGACACCGAGCGTCACATGATCACAACAATGATTTTTTCTCTCTGTTGCGCTTCGGAATTGTGGGTAATTGTCTAGCCTGCTGGGTCTTAGTGCTCGTCTCTTACTGGTATAATCAACATCTCCCTTTCTGTTTCACAAGTGTGTGTGTGTGCGCGTGCGTAATTTGAGACCGACACACACACACACTGTCACATGCACACACTCTCTCGCCTTTACACCCCACTCCCCGGCTTCACACACACATACTGGTTCATTTGTTTTTTTTGTTTTTTGTTTTTTTTTACTTTACAGCAGTGATTCCGTTAGTCTGCGCTAACGCGAGTGTCATTAGAGAGATTTTTTTTTCCGTTAAAACAGTGTTTCCGTTGTGTGTGTGTTTTACTGTGTAAGAAGAGGCGAGGGAAGGGGCTAATTCCACACACACACACACACACACACACACACACACACACACACACACACAAATTTTTTTTTAAAGGTAAACTGCAGGTTTTATTTTTATTTTATATATTGTATTAATTATTTTTATGTATTTATTTTTTTGGGCTGTGGAACTAATAATTCGAGTGTTCATTATTTCTTACGGGAAAATTCGATTTGGTTTATGAGGGTTTTGGAATACGAGCTCACTTCTGGAACAAATTATACTCATAATCCAAGGTTCCACTCTATTATCTTCACTGAAAAGTAACTGGTCATATTTCTTTTATTAGTAACTAACACAACACCAATCATAGACGAGACTGAATTTTTGTAACTAATTCTGAAGCAGAAGGTGGGATTTATCTGAAAAATTGGGGAGCCTAATCTAACATCGAAACTGGAAAAAATACTTCTTCTCATTCTTGTTCCATTACCCGCAAATGAAATGATTCACAGCGAGCAGAACCACTTTGTACATGTCAAAAAGAAATTATATTTCGATTAAATGTTTGGAGCACACACACCTTATCAGATCAGCGTGTGAACAGCTAAGATAGAATCTCTAATCTCTCTAAAGATCGGATTGAAGAAATATTGTCCATGTAAACATAGCTAGTGATGGAAAGTTTGCAGAAATAAATAAATAAATAAATAATTGGATTCCAAAAGGCAGCAGATGATGTCATAAGGGATGTTACAGCAACTCACCAATCAGCAGCGTCACTTTTATTAACATTATTAATTTGGTAAAAATAATTCTGCTTTTCTTTTATACACTTTAAATTTTGTATTGGTCTTTTTTTTATTGTCTTGCTTTTTTTTCTACTTTCATCTGTTTATGTCTGATGTATTTTACTTATTTCATTGTATTCTTTTATTCTCTTTCTTTTTCTTTTCATGACATTTCTTTTATATTCATTCAGACACTTGTTCTTTTTTTATTCATCTTTCTTTATTTATTTCTTTCTTTCTTTTTCATTAATACATTATTATTATTTTTCTCAGGAAATCATTATCTAGTTCATTTCATTTTTTGGTTTCCTGTGGTCGCGGAGACTGACCTTACTTCCCGAGTCCTTGGGTCCACACTCGCCCTTATCGTACCACCACTTGTTTTTCAGTTTGTCTAAGACTCCTGCTTCACTCAGTTTCAATACTGCAAGGTTTACTGGGGTTCTTCACCGGGGGAATAACATAAATAACATCACACGCCATGTTATCTTATGTTATTATACACAACAGGACACACAAACAGGAAGTGACAGAGCAACGGTTACACAGTACACATGTATGCAGGGCTCAGGGTGTGTGTTAGTGTGTGTGTGTGTGTGTGTGTGTGTGTGTGTGTGTGTGTGTGTTCAGAGAATGCTGGTTGTAGGAGCTACAGACATGTGTGTGTGACACTTCACTCTGTCACTGAGTAAAAGGCACATTCTGCCATGTTAGAGAAATAAACACAGTTTAATCCTCTTTGCAAGCGTTGTTAGCAATTTATGCTAAGTGTACTTTTTATGAAATGTTAGTAATTTACTAAAACACCTAAGGGAAAAATCTGGATATTCCTCCTTGTTTAGTTTAGTTTTAATTTTGAATCTGCCTTCACACTGTTTGTATTAGCTAAAGTGGCTAAGTAAGCGTTGTTCACCTGATAAGCTTGCCACAACAGCAAATATCTGAGTTTAACCACTTACATTTAATAAAATTATAACTTTCCTGAGGGAAATTAATTGTAATACATCACTTTAAGCACATCATAAATGTTTTTTTTTTATTATCTGTGCTAGCATGACTTTAATTTCCACAAAATCACTGTCTAGCTTCTCAGCTTCGCTAAACAACAGTGTTTGCACCATCTTCTAGCTGGCTAGCATCTAGCTAACTAGCCTTTTAAAAAAGCTAGCTAGGATCGTGACAGATTTAAACAGTGTACTAGTTTGTGTAGGATTAGCTACTTTTCCATAAAATGTGTGGTGTAGCTGTTCATCAGCGCCCCCTCCAGCCCAGAGCCTGAACGAGGCACATTTTTTTGTGCATGTTTTGCTGTCACCATGGCAGAAGTCTCTTTTACATCACGTTGTATTCCGTTAGCGCACTTTTTCGGGCGCCAAACGGTGGCTAACCTTAGCGTCTCCGCCCCCGCTGCCACACTCGCCTTTGTCGTACCACCATTTATTTTTCAATTTGTCCAACAGGCCTTGTTCATTCAGCTTTAGCACAGCCAGGTTCACAGCGTTTCTTCAGTTACACACACACACACACACACACACACACACACACACACATGCACAAACACACACACACACGGTGAGGGAAGGGGAGGATCAGGGGGACACTTACGGCACGAGACATAAGAAAGGGGGGGGGGTGGAGAAAGGAGAAATGAGAGAGGAGTAATGAGAAAAAAAGAAGGAGAACAGAGAGCATAGAGAATGTACAAAATTATGTAGGAATGAAAAAAGGCAGGGAAAGAAATCCAAAGTAGAGAAAAGAAACAGGAAGACAATATGAGACGGAGAGTGAAGTAGAAAGAGAAATGAGAGAGAACAAGACAGAAGAGAGGGAGCGGACAAGAGGAGAAAAGATGAGCAAGGGGAGGAATAGAAAAAAGGAAAAAATGGGAGGAAGCTTAGTTAGTCAAAACTGCGGTAGCTCACGCATCCATCTCTCTCTTTCTCTCTCTCTCTCTCTCTCTCACACACACACACACACACACACACACACACACACACACACACACACACACACACACTCCACATCCTTAATTCAGGAACACATTCATCATCAGTTATCAAACAGCTGAAGGCAGGAGAAGAAAGAACAGAAAGTGAAGTGGAACTGAATACAGATCAAGGCTCTGTCCCAAACACCCAAATCACCTACAAGTGTACCACTTACTAGAGCAAAAGTTTGGAATAGTTCACACAAAAGACGTACAGTTGCTAGCTAGCTAGCTGGCAAATTCGAGGCTGGTGTACCAACTGTAACGCATTAAAATGGTTAATAAGCACGTTGTTGAAGACAAGACATTCTAGTAAGTACACTAAGTAGTCATGAATCAGAGTGTTTGGGACAGAGCCTAAAGGTTAACAGTAAAACCACAGCCTGATCGCCCTGGTGAAACGAAGAGAAAGATGGAGAGACAGAATGCCCTTTGAATGACACTTTGAGGATGTTAGTGAGTGGGAGGAGAAGCGGTGACCTCACAAGTCAAAGGTCAGACCGAAAGTTTTAAAAAATCAGCGTTTATATTCCGCCCTGGGCAAAGGTCATGGAGCTCAGGAATTGAATTTAATGCCTGGTGTCACTTAGAAGTAATGTCGTCAAACTGTAACACACACACACACACACACACACACACACACAGGTTTTGTCAATATGGTATTGCTGATGAATACAAATCCTATATTGTTTCTCTAGAAATATCTTACCCTGCTTGCCCAAAGTTACATCTATCTGATTTTTGAATTCACTATTAAAAAAATATATGTATTATATTCAGTAGTTGTTCTGCTACTTATGCTTTATTCTTTAAGTCTGAGTTCTTGATTCAAAATACAAGCTAACACAGCTATAATTTTTATCGCTTTCACTATTTCCAACATCACTTTTATCCACTTCTAGTTAATTTTCACCACCAGGGGGCGATGTCACTACACCTTATTGTGCAGGGACATTAATCATATTTATTACACTGCAAGCAGAACAACGGGGGGGGGGG